>JAEIGF010000591.1:6302500-6467500 GCA_018903485.1 Drosophila littoralis
AAAGCGCGACAAATCCTGTACAGTAAAAACAGAGATTTGCCAAGCTTAGACAATCAAATTTGACAACGTAGCGGCAATAAAGTGCGAATATGCACTAAAGTTGGGCAACGTGGCATTTGTACTAAGTGCTAAGAAGTTTGGCAACATGTCATTTGTAATAATCAGTAGAGAGAAGTGTGGCAACACAGCATTTATACTAAGTGTTAGGAAGTTTGGCTACAAGGTATTTGTACTCATCAGTAGGGAGAAGCTTGGCAACATAGCATTTGCACTAAGTCCTAAGAAGTTTGACAAAGTTTGCCAATATTGCAAAAACAATGCTGTGAAATATGGCAACGTAGGTCTTGTTAAAAGAATGATCTTGTGAAGTTTGACGACATACCATTAATAATAATATGATTAAAATAAGTATACTTTGGCCACGTATGAGAGTGAATGTTAATGTTATGAAGTTTGACAACGTAGCAAATAAATTGGCAATTATGCAGTTTGGCAACGTTGCATAGGCATAAATTTGAGTGAGGTGTTGTAGCACGAACAACAATTGTAGTACTGTGAAGTTTGGCATCGTAGCATAAGCGAAAATGTTACTGTTGTGCAGTTTGGCAATGCCGCAATAGTAAAATTTGAGTGTTGTGCAGCTTGGCAACGTAGCATAAGCAAAGATTTAAGTATTGTGCAGTTTGGCAACGTAGCATAGGGAAAAATATTACTGCTGTGCATTTCGGCAACGTAGCATAAGCAACAATTTGAGTGTTGTGCAGTTTGGCAACGTAGCATAAGCAAAGATTTAAGTATTGTGCAGTTTGGCAACGTAGCATAGGGAAAAATATTACTGCTGTGCATTTCGGCAACGTAGCATAAGCAACAACTTGATTGTTGTGCAATTTGGCAACGTAGCATAGGGAAAAATATTACTGCTGTGCATTTCGGCAACGTAGCATAAGCAACAATTTGAGTGTTGTGCAGTTTGGCAACGTAGCATAAGCAAAGATTTAAGTATTGTGCAGTTTGGCAACGTAGCATAGGCAAAAATATTACTGCTGTGCATTTCGGCAACGTAGCATAAGCAACAATTTGAGTGTTGTGCAGTTTGGCAACGTAGCATAAGCAAAGATTTAAGTATTGTGCAGTTTGGCAACGTAGCATAGGGAAAAATATTACTGCTGTGCATTTCGGCAACGTAGCATAAGCAACAACTTGATTGTTGTGCAATTTGGCAACGTAGCATAGGGAAAAATATTACTGCTGTGCATTTCGGCAACGTAGCATAAGCAACAATTTGAGTGTTGTGCAGTTTGGCAACGTAGCATAAGCAAAGATTTAAGTATTGTGCAGTTTGGCAACGTAGCATAGGCAAAAATATTACTGCTGTGCATTTCGGCAACGTAGCATACGCAACAATTTGAGTGTTGTGCAGTTTGGCAACGTAGCATAAGCAAAGATTTAAGTATTGTGCAGTTTGGCAACGTAGCATAGGCAAAAATATTACTGCTGTGCAGTTTGGCAACGTAGCATAAGCAAAGATTTAAGTATTGTGCAGTTTGGCAACGTAGCATAGGGAAAAATATTACTGCTGTGCATTTCGGCAACGTAGCATAAGCAGCAAATTTAAGTGCTGTGCAGTGAAATGAGTCTCGCTTAGAAAACTAGATGATGCACTGCCGCACTGGCAGTGAGTGGCTGCTGGGCGCTCCGAGTGGCAACAGCCGCTGCTACACGGCGCTGGCTCCCACCCCCAGCCCCAACCCGAAGACATTGCCATAACAACCGTTAACCGAAAACACATTTAAAAGCAGAGCAAGCCAAACAAATTTCGTATAAAAAAAAAAGAGCCAAAAATAAAAAAAAAAGCGACGACCAGCAGCAAATCCAAAGTGTAAACATTCACAGCCTTTGTGCGGAGCCACTCTGAGGAATAGGCAAACAGTGGAAATTGAGGGCGGCGGGGCTGTGAGGGGGGGGGTGTAGAATGCGCCTCACAGGCAACAGCCAACAGCTTCCTTCCGAGCTGACGCGCTGCGCTGGCTCCTGACGTTTGATGTGCAGCTCCAGACGGCCAAGTGTGTGTGCGAAAGGTGGTCTAACCAGGGGGAAGGGGGTGTGTGTGTGTGTGGGGGGGGGGTGTATCGCTAACAACGCACCCAACGACCGACTGACAAACGGCAACAGCTAACACGGTATTTATTTCCAAACAAGTCGAAAAGGATGCAACAACAAAAAAATGTATATGTGGAGAAGAAAAGAAACGTCATGGATGCGGATGCGGATGGTACACACATTGCAATTGCTTGGCAACACCAGCAGCAGCAGCAGCAGCAGGAGCAGAAGCAGCAGGAGGAGGAGGAGCAGCAGGGGCAGCAGGAGCAGCAGGGACTGCAACATGGGAAGGTCCTTTGGGGGGTGTCGCTAATGAAGTCGCAAACAGGCAGCCGCAGTCAACGTTGCCGCTTTGCATATTCATTAAAAAGCAAAAATATATAAAAAAGTACAAATAAAACGTTCTAGTTGGGAGACTAGAAGATATCCTGTAATCAACATCTAAATGCTGCAATATATATACACATTATGCCCTGATTTCGTAGTGCTTCCTAACTTCAAGCTCCTTGCCTGAAAGTTTTCACGGAGATACAATGAATTTTATCGCTTTTGTATCTTCCTAAGCGATCGATTTTCTAGTTCTTTCTCCAAGCAAAGAGTTGAAAGTTTTCAGGGTGATGCTCAAAGGTAAAATGCATTGTTATCGCCTTTGTATCTTCCTAAGCGATAGCATTGCATAAATTTAAGAATTGCAAAACAAAGAGTTTAATTTTGCCTTAAACAGAAACGTGGGACCAAAAAAAGCTGAGTTCAGTCAAAATAGGCATACATGTTTATCGCTTTATTATCTTCCAAGGCGACAGCATAAACTCAACGAGAGTCAAAAAGAGCGGGAAGAGTCCTGGCTAAGATTTACCACCGCGTCGGTTCAAATCTGAATATCCAATTCAAATCAATCAATTTATGACAAGGCCAAATAAAAATAAATGTGGCCAGATGAACGAACCGAATCTATGGCAGGAAGCTGGTTCGAGTAGTAAATTGAACCGGCGACCTTTAATTTGGGTTCAGAGCTATAGTCTTCATATTTACCCCCCAATCGAAACGCTTTGCTACTTCCATTTGAATAGCATATTTAAGGAAAAATCATCCTTTTCTCAAACATTTTTCCATTGCAAATGTTAGTGCGTATATGCCCGACATTTTTCGGTTACAGGGTATGGGCAAAAATAAAAATATAGAGAGAAGTGAAACGCAGCTCTACATGCTCGCATCCGCACGCCTTTATTGTAATAGAAATTATAAGCTTATGGCCCGGCCGCACAATTGCCGGGCCCGTCGTTTTAGCAACACGTTGCCCATTTCCATTTTTCCATTTCCATTTGCCGTATCCCATTTGCAGGAGCGTCTTTTGTTCTCGCTGCTAAACGGCCGCCGGGTGCTCGCCGCAGTCTCGTATTATAAGTTGTAACGAAGTGCGGCAACGTTGCAGGGGAATGGAGAATGCGCGTATGTGAACCAAATAATTGCAGCTGAAACTTGGCAACGTTGCACACGCTGAAGCTGTTTGCAATTTGGCAACGCTGCAAATATAGAATGTAGTTAGAATGACAGTTAGAAATCTCAAAATCTTATTGCAGTTTAGTTTGAATTAAGTTCACAATAAAAATGTGTTGCAAAATACCAAATGTGCCCAAATATCAGGGCTGCAAAGAACAACGCTTCGTCTCAATTTGCAATTTGGCAACGCTGTAAATATAAAATGTAGATTAGATAGCTTGGCAGTTGGAATCACGAGATGTCTCAAAACTTTATTAACTTATTTCAGTTTCTTTTAAATTGAGTTGACAGCAAGAAAGTGTTGCAAAATACCGAATGTGTATAAATATCAGGACTGCAAAAAAACAGGAACCTGTTCGTCTCAAAGCCGATTTACAGCTTTGCTTAATATTCACTGAAAGGCGTACTACGCGAAATTACGAGACGCTTATTATTCTTGAAGTGCATTTAAAGTTCTCTATTTTGAATAGTGCATCGATTTCATGCAAAAAAACATTTGCTGTAGAATTGGTTTGGAATAAATGAAAAATAATAAGGCGATATTTTAACTTATTTTAAAATAGCACTGGCAACTACGTTATACGGCGGAGACTGTACTTCATCTACTTACACTTGCCACTGCCTGAAGCCCTCAAGCTCTTTGAGTACAACAATATTGTTGTGGGCACTTTTAACGCAGCCGAAATTCGTCAACATCGCTCTAAATAAGCCACTATGTGACCAGGCGTAAGAGAGATTTGTCATTGTGAAATGCGGCAACCTCGCACCGATCTGCCAGCTAAGCCATTCTCAAGAGATAATGCGCAAAGCTGTGGCGTCACGGCCGCAATCCTTTTGCAAAAGCATGCCACAAGGGTGACACGAAAGCTTGCCACAAAATGGGCGACTGTGTGACCAGGCGTAAGAGAGATTTGTCATTGCGAAGTGCGGCAACGTCGCACTGATCGACCAGCTAAGCCATTCTCAAGAGATAATCCTTATCAAAAGCATGCCACAAAGCTGTGCTGCAATCCTTTTTTAGAAGCATGCCACAACGGTGGCACGATTGCTTGCCACAAAATAGGCGACTGTGTGACCAGGCGTAAGAGAGATTTGTCATTGTGAAGTGCGGCAACGTCGCACCGATCTGCCAGCTAAGCCATTCTCAAGAGATAAAGCGCAAAGCTGTGGCGCCACGGCCGCAATCCTTTTGCAAAAGCATGCCACAAGGGTGGCACGATTGCTTGCCGCCTCGGCTTAACACTCTGCTGCTGCGCACCACCAACATCTGGGAACACACCCACCCGCCAGGCTGACTGTTGCTGGCGGCTTCTGCTTACGCCTCGTTTCATTTTCAGCAAATTCATAATTTTAAAACCGTGCCGAATGCTCGAGCTGGTTCGTGCTCGCGTCTCTGAAACGGATTCCGAATCGGATTCGTTGGCCGTGCGCCGTGCACCGTCTGCCGTCTGGTGTCTGTGTCCTGCCGCATGCGGCATGCAGCATGCGGTTGCCTTCACTGCCGTGGCGTTCATTTCATTTGATTTTTAACTGTCATCGACGGCAGTTCGGTCCACAGGACTTCCACAGACCATCCACAGACGGTGCAGTTCCGTTTCCCGCAAAAGTTGTTTATCATATCGCGATATTCATTAATTTTTTTTATAACATAAATATATATTTTTTGCTTTTTGTGAATGTGCGTAATCGATGTGACAATCGATTATAAATTAAACAGTTTGTGTTATCGAAGATCAAACGGTGAGAATTGATTAAGAAATATAAAGAAAATATATAAAATAATAAATAATACGTTAAATGTCGAAACGGGAGCTCTGTATAGGACATAAGAGTTAATTCATTATTTATTCAAACTGTCTCAAACAATAAAGTCGAGCGCATCAAATCATTTCTTTAGATCATTTTCGATTAGAACTTTTGTGGACTTGTAGATGGACCTTATTTTAGAAATAAATGGTTTTCATGGCTTTTAAAGACGCCACAAAAATGTGCGTTCAATACGTTTAACGGTTCGAACCCATGCCTTGCCTTGAGTTTCGATTCGTGAAACCGCTTTTTCGCCCAACTTTTGAAAAGTTCTCACATTTTTTACCATTAAGGCAATTCAATAAATTATATCAAAATTTGTTAGCCTATTCCCAGCCATGGCAAAAATTAACAAATTCTGCAATTTTTAAGCAAATGTAATCCCATTCTGGTTCAGGTTCCGCTTTAGTCTCACATATTTCGGCTCAAGGTTCGGTTCATTTTGAATAAACAATTGGGGTTCCGGGTTCAAACTGTTTTGCAGCTCTGATTAGCTGAAGAGGCAGAACAAAACAGCTTGATATCTTATAAATCAAGTTAGATTTTCTGGATAAGTGAGACCCATTGTAAGCCCCTTATCCTCCCGCTCTCCTGTCGAGTACTCCAAATATTTCCATGTGCCTGTTCTAAGTAAAACTTATCCTCCTGAGAAGGAAATTATCCTCCTTCTACCCAAGAATTGTTTCAATGTCTCTGTTCTTCAAAACTATCTGAAATCGCGAAGCACTTTAAACAATCATTTCGATTTCAAATAGTTCTCAAACATATTTTTGAAAGTCGAGTGCAATTCTTGGCAATTCTTACCCAACAATAACATAAATATTGGAAAATATATTCAATGTATATGCCTGCACATATCCAATATTAAATATTAATATATTGAACTTGATTTTAATAAAATGGGAAACTATTTGGTTTTAAATATTTAAGAGCTCAGTTTAAAATAACTACAACGATATAGAAAATTGGTTTATTTAAAAAAATTTTCTATTAGAAAACAAAGGATTTTAGATGAGCCTGGATTAATAGAACGGAAACTTGGGACGAGGCATGGGCTGGAACTGTCAACCAAATCAGAGAAGGAATCAAAATTCGATTTGAAGATTTGATGGGAGCCCTAAAAAGTTCAACAAACTTAAGATATAACTCTTAATCATAATACCTTGACTGAATCAAGTGTTGTGAGCATATGAAGACATGAGATTTAACGTAGGAATAAAAGGAATTCGTTGTCGTTAGAAAGTGTAGAAAATATGACAAAGCTAGGTTCGAGGCATGGGCTGGAACTGTGAACCAAATCAGGGAAGGAGCCACAATTATTTTGCAGCCTTTTTGAGTTCAACAATTTCTAATCTCTAGATCTAAACGCTTAATAATAAAACCTTGACTGAACAAGTGCTGAGAGCATTTGGTCTAGCGTGGGACTAATAGGATTTCGTTGATGCTTAAATAAATAAATAGGTAAACAGATAAATAGCTAAATAAATAGCCGGAGCTAGCAGACCATGAAAAGCTCTGTGCACACAATAATTCCCAACATATCAAAATTGCCTAACCCAAACAGAGAGCGCTAAGCTCTCTCAGCTCGTGTCCAGTTTGAAATCGGAAACCCGTAAACCTGAGATCTACCAATGCGAGAACAATGCGCATAAAATGCGAGAATTATTTATGGCATGGCTCATGGCAACGCACAAAATGCAGCCAAGCGTCAAGGATTGCAGTGCACACCCCACACACACACACACACACACACACACACACATCAATCTCAGGGAACTGTCCTTGCCAAAGGACCAAAAAAAGGGTTCAAATCAAATTCGATTAGGGTAACGATGTGTTGGCTTACATGGCCAGGACCTCACGAGCAAATGAGATTTTGTCGAACACGGAGCTACCCCAAAAGGCGGTCAGCCCATTGCCACTTCAACTGCGCTGTGCATGTCCTGAAGGTCCTGGAGTGGCACACGCAAGCACACACATGCCGCAGGAGCCACAAGTGGCACATTATTTTAATTCGCAGTCAAACGTTGTAACGTTTACACCAAACGACGACAGCAACAAAAACAACTGCGACAACACTTTAACAACAATTTCAACTTTGGGTGTGTGCCTCGGCGTGTGTGTGTGTGCGTGTGTGTGCGTGTGTGTGCGTGTGTGGACAGCCAATGGACAGGGGCAGTCACTGCTGTGCCTGTCGCAGCTTGAATGCTTCAGCAGCATGGCAAACAGTGTTAAAATGCCAAAAAAAAAAACCTAATTATGGTGCCCACGTTGGGCGCCACTTGGTTGACAACATTTTCGGCGGCCCCAGTTGGACCCTAGCTAATTTATTGAGTTAGTTATGCAATTTGGCTGCAGCTGACACACTTCTTATTTATTTTTAATGCCCTCGTTGGGCGCCACATTGATTTGCGACCAATTTATGAAGCTAGCTATGAAATTTGTGTGCAGTTGACGCACTTCTATTTCATTTGACAGGCTGTTTTAACATTTTCGGTGCCCCAAGTTGGGCGCTTCAATATTTGGAGCGCATTTATGGAGTTATTTTTGCCATGATTGGCAACAAATTTATGGAGATAATAAGTTCTAATGAGTAGAGACAATTTAGCTGACTAGTTTTACAGCTAGTGTTGAATGATTTGATTTAAAGCGCCCCCGTTGGGCGCCACTCATTTAATAAACAGTACTACGTTCTTCTGTCTATGTTTTAAGCAAATTCAGCTTTGGGTGCTTCGCTGAGTCACCCTTGAGCTTGGTTACATTGATCGTACTCCCACATCTATTTACTTTTCATGTAGCGTTAGTATAAAATGATAAACCTTGCCGTATTCCCAGTGGAAACCATTCCGTGTTGTTCCGCGAACAAGTGGAATTAAGTAGCCCCTCGTTGGGCGCCAAATGAACTGCTTTATAGAGGGCAACTAAAGATCTTAGTGAACCAATTTGCTATTATTTGCTGTGAGTTTGATTATTTCAGATGGGAATAGAAATATGTGTATGATAGAGGGCCCTGCCTTGGGCGCCATTTAAATAAGTTTAGTTTACCGAATCTTTCGCAAAAGGGTGCAACTGTTTTGCCGGGGTTGGTTTGACCTCTCACCCGAACTACAGTCTGTCAGCGTGCCGGCGTACCAGCCATGGACTAAGCCTTGTTTGATATGCCTGTAATTATGTTATAAGGTTGTTCCCGTAAAGTGTCCGTTAAGTGGGTGTGCGTCTGTGCGTCTGTGTATGTGTGTGGCTGAGCACAGCTGAAGCGCCTTTCATTGAGGGTTGTCCGCAAAGGGGTAGATTTGATTTATGTTTGAGGTATACGGTATGTATATACATACACATATCAATCAACAGAGAGTTGCCCGTGCTGGGCAGCAGGGTTCGAACCGCTGCGGTTCAAACCCTAAGCTTCCATTTGGTTTACCATTAACTCGACCCTGAACTCAACTAGTCGCCGAACCGCATCGTATTTCCAGAATCTGCTTGACTTTGTTCTATGCTCCTCTTACAGAGCGAAAAAAAAGAATTTCGTACTTGAATCAAGAAAAAGAAGACTTGACTTAAGTGTGAAATGCTTAACACAAGCTTGAATTCTTAAATACAAGTTATTAGGCTCAAATTTGAGCTTATTTTTAAGAGCAGATTCCAAGCCCAGAAACTAAGCCCAATCTTATATTAAATCAAAGCCGAGTAGGGCTTGAAATAGGCTAAAATTTAGGCTTAAATTAATCTAGCTTGAAGCCCAAATATCAATTGTTTTAGCTGTACCGAACTTTTCTTATTTTCGAGTTTCAATTTTTAGATTAAGATTGAATTTAGATTGAAAAGCAATCGAATGGATATTTTAGCATTTGGCCTATAAATAGAAGTTGGTCGAAACAAAGAGAAAACTGTTCTGTTATGCAGCAAAAATAAATATTAATTTTAAATTGAGCGAGAACTAAGAACAACTGCGGCATGTCGAAGATTTGATACCCTTCTAGACATACGACCATTGCAGTTATGTGAGTAAAGTGAATAAAAATAGCTGAAAAACTGAATATTTTGACATATAAGAAACGATCGTCCCAAGGGCAGCTATAGGATATAGTGCTTCGATCCGGTCGGTTGGAATCTATGCAAAGTCTCAAGATGAAGTCCTTAAGACGGGGAGACGGGGAGACGGACAGATCTGGTCGGAGATGTCTCCGATGTCACGACACAATCATAATACCCTCTGCAAAGTGTATAGAAAGGGGATTTGCGTGCAAAAGAGCTTAGCTAAAGGCGGGTAGCTGGTTCAAACCCTGAATATTATATTTTTAGCAGCAGCTGCCAGAAAAAGCGCAGCAGCTGCCGTTGGCTTTAATTGTTGCTGCTAACTATGCAAAAGTTTTATTTTTGTTTGCCGCAACACAAACAACACGAAGTTGCTGCAGTTGTTGTTGCAGTTGTTTTTGCAGTTGTTGCACTTTTGCCAGCTGCGCATTAATCTCAGCTGCGGACTTAACTCGCGCTCTTGGCCAAGTTTGTCGACTTTGTGGCCATAAAAAAGTTGCCGCCAGCTGCTGATTGAATATTAAAATGCTGCTCGGCCAGCAGACGCGCGGCCAATTAAAGCTCGCTGCCGCATCAATCAGTGCCCAGCGGGCGGATGGGCGGTTGGGCGGTTGGGCGGCGGCCACGCCTTAATTAGCATAATCTAATTTCAACTTGGTCGGAAATGTTTGCGCCTTCGCCTGCGGCTGCCAAAAAATGCAAATCAAGCGCCCGCTCGACGCCTGGCGACAGTTAAAAACTTTTATAATATTTTTACAACCAAATGAAAAAACAATAAAAAATATTTTAAATGAAAAACAGAAAATAAAAAAAACAAAAAAGTAGAAGTAGCAGCAAAATGAAAGGCAACAACAAGTTGCAGGCAACAGACGCGCGACAGGCAGCAAAAACTTTTTCAAAATGCGAAAATGAAAGAGCAACAAGACAAGGCTGTCGAGGGGTAGGTGGGTGGGGTTGGGGGGGTTTGGGGGGCGCGGCAGATGGGCGCTTAGAATTGACATCGACAGGATACAGGCTGGCAACGTGTGGCTGCCACATCAACGGCAACGGCGACAAGTGCCTCAACAGTTTGGCAGGCGAACACAACAATTGAGTTTGTCCCCACCCCCTACCCCTGCCACTTTGTGTGTGTGTGTGTGTGTTGGTGTGTGTGCTGCAGTCTAGTGTGCCTGCGTGTGTGTGTGTGTGTGTGTGTGGCAACTGTTGAAACATTTAATTTGCTGGAATTTAGCGCGTCATGTAAGCTTATTAACAGACTAAGCGCAAGTGTGTGTGTGTGTGTGTGTTGGTGTTGGTGTGTGTGCGAGTGTTTTTCTGTCGCCTGTTTTTCTATGCAAATTTGTGAGTGCGCGCCACACAAAGCACGTGCCTCAAACAACGTTATCCACACAGCGCCCTTCGCTGGCTGCGGGTGTGGTGTGGACGAGGGGGGAACAAAAAGATTTTGTATATGTGCATTATAACAGATTTAAGGGATTTGCAAGTGGAAACAAGTGTTTTGAGAAGTACTTAGGCAACAGTTCGGCTCAGCTAGGCAGCGACTGTTAATGTTATTACATAAATATGTCATGTTAATTGTTAACATTACTCAAATTTTAATTAACATTTATATGCTATGTACACTGTTGTGCTATGCAGCGAATGTTAATCTAAATGAATGCGACATTTACATAAATATGTCATCAATAATATTCTATGTTAAACTAACATTTATATGTTATGTACACTGGTTACATATACATATACATAGCATTAGCATGTTACGTTAATAGGCATCACAATAACATTTATACGTTATGTTAACTGGTCATGTTAGTGTGTCATTACATGATTATCTCGTGCTAATAGTTTATCTTAAGGAATGGTATTTAACATTTACCTGGTATGTTACATATTTATGTGAACATGCCTATTAACATTCTTGTGCTTGGAAAATGCCATAAGCATGTTAATTAATTAAACTGAATTGTAACTGTTAACTTTTGAAAAGAAAGGGAAAACATTCCATAAGAAATAAATATATTAAATGAATAGAAATATATGCAGGATTTATAAGGAAGCTCACTCAAAGAGTCGAGAGTAAACGCATGCCTCAACTTTAAAGATTCTTCATATCCAATTCTAAATCTCACTTTATACTACTCCTTGTTTTTGCGTTGCTATTTAAACAGCTTTTCTTGAGTACACACAGACTGCGGGGCGAATGGGAAATCATTTTTAATTGCCATTAAATGGAAAATGAAGACGAGCTCGAGTGCAGGCAAAAGGTAGACAACAGCAGCTGCTAGTGCGGGATATCGGGTAGGATATGAGAGGGGGAAGAGGGGGGGTGGGCGTAGCAATGGGCGTGCCACAGAGCGCTCGGGACACAGACAAGATGAAGACGTTAACGAAGACAATGCAAATATGGACATAAATCTTGAACAACGTCTTATTCAAATCAAGAGCAGAACAGCAGAAACTTTAACCAACTAAAAGACTAAAAACTGCAAATGACAATGCGCAAGGGATTCCAGCTAGAGATGGGCGAGTAATACTCATTAAAATAATCCAGTCGGGAGTGTCCGACGAGGAGATGCCCTGCTATTCGCGTCGAGCTACTTTTGCAAATGTATTCTCGAAAAGTTTCGGTACTCAAAGTCCGATCCAGATATGCTTTAGTACCAAAGAGCAGGGCTCTAGCTTTAAGAATGGGGAACGGGAAAGCTAACCAAAAGCTTAAATATTACCAAACTGTGTTGATACTCTACCAGAGCCCACATTCCAAATTTGAAGTATCTAGCTTCTATAGTTTTTGAGTTATGATTGAAAATCCAAATCTCAATATCGATTTGTATCGATACTTAAAAAATGTTAACAACATGTAAAATAATGAACTTATTCTGCGTATGATATACGAGAAAATATGTTGCAAATTTATGTACTCCAGCTTTTGTAGATTTTGAGAAACGGACGGAAAGACAAGCTCAGCTCGTCGCCCTGCTCAGGACTATATATATTATATAGATATACTATATATATTTTGAGCTCGGAGATGCCGCCTTTTCGCTGATATTAATATTGGTTTGCCAAAGGCATTTGTATAGTTTATCGTGTCAGTCGTCGTAAGCTTTATCGTGCTTGCTTTGCTTGTTTAAATTGTAAGCACGACCCTGCCGTGTCACGAGCTTTATTCAAGAATTAATTTAAAAAGCATATTTTACATTTATGATAACAATTAATGTTTAATTCGTCTATGGAGAAGCGCTTGTGCTTCGATTTCCAGTTAATCTCATCGTCTTTTCGTGTTCAATTGGAATTTGGGCAACACGCACGAATCAGTTCGTGTCACGGCGTGTCATCTCTTAACCACGTTTTTAGCTAATTACAAATGTCAATCTTCTCGCTTGCAGCAGTGACAGCATGAAGGACAGCAATGGCGGCAGCAGCAGCAGCAACAACAACAACAACAACAACAACAACAACAGCAGCAGCAACAGCAACAACAACATCAGCAGCAGCAACGGCAACAACAACAGCGGCAGCAGCGGCAGCAACAACAACAGCCCCACGGCGATGGGCATTGGCGGCTCGGCAGCGGCAGCCACGCCCACAGCGGCACAGCAAACAGCAGCAACAGTTGCGGCACAACAAGCGCTGCCGCATCAGCAGCAGCAGCAATCGGCAGGCGCGCAACAGCAGCAGCTGGCGCCGCGCAAGAGCAACATTCACGAGCTGCGCAATCAGGACTATGTTAGCCGCCTGATGGCTGCCACGCCCCCATATTTATACTCGGCACCGGTGGGGCCGAACAATTACTTCTTCAGCGACATGCTGCGCTCGCTGGTGCAGACGCGCAACAATGAAACCGCGCGCGTGTTGCAGCTACAACAGCAACAGCAGCAGCAGCAACAGCAACAACAGCAGCAGCAGCAACAGCAGCAGCAGCAGGCGGCGCTGGTGCGGCGCTCCCGGAAGCGTTCCTGGTCGCACAGGCCCTACTACGAGCAGCTACGCGAGCGACGCGACGCCGAGGAGAAGCAACATCAGCAGCAGCAGCAGCAGCAGCAGCAACATCAGCAGCAGCAACAGCAGCAACAGCAACAGCAGCAACACGCAAGCACCGCAGCAACAGTTGCAGAGAAGCCGCTGGAGCTGACCAATAAGACGGCGGCCACGCCCACGCCGTACGCCTACACCAAGCTGGAGACGAAGCCGGCGACAAAAGTGACACTGGGCGGCGCCGTGGACAGCCAATTGCAGGAGAATGCGCCGCCGGCGGCATCGCTGCCGCCACAGGATCTGGTGCTGCCGCCGCCGCCGCCCGTCTGGTATCCGCCGCTGTACGCGCCCTATGGCATCGATCCGCTGCACTTCTTCATCGATCTGCGCGTCTCGGGCCACATCTACGATCGCAAAAAGGAGAACGTCTCGCCGCTCTCCAACAGCAACAGCGCTGCCGGCGCCCTGCTGGCTGCCGAGGAGACGGGCCTGGCCAGCAGCAACAACAACAACAACAACAACAACAACAACAGCAGCAGCAGCAACAGCAGCAGCAATTTGCTGAGCAAGCAGCGTCACGGCTCCGCCTTCACCGTGCCCATACCCAAGTCGGCGCAGAACGATGCCATCAATTTGTGCGCCAACGGCGGCAGCGGCGCGCCCATCGGCGGCAGCGCTGCCGGCCCGGCTTTGGGCAAGTTCGAGCACTATGCCAAATACTATGATCTGGGCGAGAGTAAGGAGAACCAGCCGGCGGCCAGCACGGCGGCGGCTGCTGCGGCCGCGGCCGCTGCTGCTGCGGCCAATCTGTCCAAGTCCGGCGCCAGCTATATGCTGCAGCATCTGCCACGCCTCTACAGTCAATTCGCAGCACAGCAGGAGGCGGCAGCAGTTGCAGCGGCGGCAGCGAGCCACGGCATGGACATGGACACCAAATCGGAATCGGCCTCGGCATGCGCGGATCTCTGTGACGAGGACTCGCTGGGCCGCGGCTCCAGCGACATGGCCGGCGCCCTCCACGAGACGGGCAGCCTGCAGCACGAGCGCGACATCGATGTGGAGATCATCGATTCCATCAAGTATCGCACCGACGGCGAGAGCAGCCGCTGCTCCAGCAACGACGAGGCCTCCGTTACCCAGATCGACTAGGTCCCACACGCATAATCATGTTAGCGAACAATGTTAATTATAAATTGCTTATAAATATAAAATATATACAACTCAAGATTTTACTTTCGACCTCAATTGGGAGAGAGAGAGAGAGAGAGAGGGAGTGCGAGAGAGAGCGGAAGGGAGAGGCACATATAAATACTGTTAGATTGCCAGCGCGAGTTACTTCTACGTCTACGCACGAGTTCTTTCTTAAGTTAATGAGAATCGCATAGTAGGGCGGTGTTCAAAAATACTCAACACATAATGAAAGTTAAAATTATCATAGTTTTTTGACTTGCAGAATCTATCAATTAAATGTAGGCTGTCATAGTAAGTATATTTTCATTCGAGTCCTCGCAAAATGTTATCGAATAGAGTGAAATATTGCATCCAAATAGAGGATAACAAGTTTTTGTATTTATTCATTTTTTATAGTATTATTTTTATATATTTATTAAAAAGAGGGTCGTCGAGGAATCAGATAATAATGCACGAGACGTTGAAGCTCAGGCGAAAGAGAAATACCAGCTGCACAAGCAGAGCTCTGTTAAGTGTCATAACATGAGCATTTCATGCTATTTGTTGCTGTTGTTAGAAGAAGCACGCAACTGTATTGCCAATTTAGCTATTTTCTAACTGAATTCAGCTATTTTAAATTGTTAAGAGTTCAAACCTGATCAGGCTGGAGATGCTTCCTGTTGAAAACGCTTTCTATTATTTAAATAATTTAACCATAATTAATATTATTTTAATTAAACTTAATTATTGTTATGGCAGTATTTATGTAAAAATGTGACGAAACAAGCTGCGCAGCCAGCTGAAGGCTGTTAGAAAAGCTAGCTTCGGTTCACGAGCCGAGGAACTAGTTCAAGCCGTGAACCGAACCACCGCAAAATGTTGTCTGCCTCTCAATACGCACACACACACACACACACAGACGTACACACAAAATGGAAAGAATTATTAACGTAATAACATTTGCATATCGTTCTCTCTATTTTGATTGTATTTCTGTCTTCGTTCTTAATTGACAACGCATCAGTCGCGGCTTCGTCAGGCGACATTCTTTAACGCAAGCCTCATCCCTTCGCAATTTCTACCTCCCCCCCTTCATATTCACCGTTAAACGCAAAGTACGCAACGGCAAAAGCAATTTCATAAATCATTTGACGCCGTCGTCGACGTCGGCGTCGTCGTCGGCGTCGTCGCCTGCCTCAAGGCATTTTTTAAATGTCGTCCTTGTCGTCGCGAATTGCTGTGCTGTCAGCCAAGCCCTGCCCCCCCCCCCCTCTTCTTCCACCATCCCAGCAACATAACAGCTTTTAGTGAAGCAACACCTCCCCCCCCCCTGTCACCGCCACCCCTTCCCCCTTGTCGCATTACACGCCTGACTACGCTTTGTGTAAATTAAAACTGCTGCCGGCTGCTGACACCAAAACCCCTCCCCCCTCCGACCACCCCCCCCACCCCTTCCGCACACACTCTTCGTTCATGTGCCGTTTGGAGCTGTGTTTTTGCCATAAGAATTGCCCGCGATTTTTCTGTCGCGCACTTTTTTTTTTTTTTTTCCATTTTTGCATTTTTGCATTTTTGTTGTAATTGTGTTTGGGTTTTTTTTGTTTTTTGCGCACAGGATATTAATTTTTACACCATTCATTGATTCCGTTAGCGCTTAATGAACACGCACGATGCCCGCCCATTTTTCTGGCGTTGCGTTTTTGCTCAAATGGGCGTGGCACGCGCAACTTAAGCGCGACAACGAGGCCGACGTGTTTCCGCTTCCGTTTCCGTTTCAGACGTTGTCAATTGATGCTGTTCTCTATACCCTGTAAAAGTGCGATGGGGCTCTATATTTGATCAAGACAGAAAGTTGTGTAGTTAGAAGAAGAAATTGATCTGTAGATCTTCTTAGATTGATATATATAAATTTAATATATATATATATGGTCAAATAGAGCAGATCCCAATCTTATATAAGACACATAGATAGACAATTCGGCGTGTTTCCGTTTCCGTTTCCGTTTCAGACGTTGTCAATTGATGCTGTTCTCTATACCCTGTAAAAGTGCGTCTACATTTGATCCAGACAGAAAGCGATCTAGTTAGAAGAAGAGATAGATCTAAAAATCTGTTAAGATTGAACATATATAAATGACGTATAAGCCATATATATATTTAAATACATCAGATTTGATATAAGACAAATAGATAGACGGTTCGTTTTCGTTTTACATATACCCTGTAAAAGTGCAATATATATTTGAGTTACTTACTTAGTAGAAATAGATTTGTAGATCTGTTTGGATTTGTATATATAAATACACAGCAAATCTGATATGAGATAAAATAAATGTAGCAAAGATTTTGGTCTTTGTTTTAAAAAAAAAATTTACCTTCAAATTATGCTAAATGATATATATTCATATTCAATAGGTATTTAATTTTGAAGAAAATCAAGGAAAAAATGAAAAATGAATTTGAGTAGAGAAAAATGCAAACAGAATTTTTGAAAAGTGTCAAGGTTCAAATCTGGTAACAAACTATTCTCTATGAGAGTTTATTTCAAAAATTAAATAAATTTAATAAATATATATATATACACATAATATTGAGAATTCAGTTTAGCTGGAAATAGTTTTGTATAATACGAACCTGATGTCAAATATAAAAGAGCCGTTTTTTCGAATTGCTATTTTTTGAGCCTCGTTAAATGGAAATCTTCATAAATCGAATTGCTGTGTAAATCGATAAAAAATGTGATCCCCTCGTCATTTCGAATTATCGGGATTCGATTGTATCTCATATATTTTGTAGAAAAATGAAATAATTTCAATTTAGCTGCAAAATGCCCGACAATATTACCTCATATAATTTCATTCAAAAAAAGGGACTTGACTCGTGAATTGCGAATAATGTAATTTAATTGCCACACAATAATTGACAGGTGTTTAATGGGTATCCGATTACCTTAAAGCACGCAAAGCCGACATTTCGGAGGGTATCGCCTCGTCTGTGTGTGTGTGTGTGTGTGTGTGCAATGATAGGCATACAACATTTTGCGGTGGTTCGGTTCACGGCTTGAACTAGTTCCTCGGCTCCTGAACCGCAGCTTGTTTCGTCAGATTTTCACATAAATACTGCCATAACAATAATTAAGTTTAATTAAAATAATATTAATTATAGTTAAATTTTTAAAATACTAGAAAGCGTTTTCAACAGGAAGCATCTCGAGCCCGATCAGATTTGAACTCTTAACAATTTGAAATAGCTGAATTTAGCTAGAAAATAGCTAAATTGGCAATACTGTTGTGCTGCTTCTGACAACAGCAACAAATAACATGAGATGCTCATGTTATGACACTTAACAGAGCTCTGCTTCTGTCTGGTCTGTGCTGTGACGCCGGAATTTCGGAGGGTATCGCAGGCGATGCACATTACAAATTGTATACACATATATGAATATGTCTCTGTCTTGTGTGCAATTCTCTTTTGTTTTTGTTTTAATTGTTGTTTAAATAAAAAATAATAAAAAAGAAACGCATGGATTTCCATGAGTTTGCAAATTTTGCTGCGGCCCGAACAACCCCCGCCCCCTGCGCAACCGCATAAGGCATTGAGGCAGAAAAACTGCACTGGCAGCCAATCAGAGGCAAAAAAAAAAGGAAAAACAAAAAAAGACAAAAAAAAAGAAAGGAATCAAAATGAAAATAACAAGTGAGAACGTTGCAGTCGGCCCTGAACGACGGCGCGATACTCTGCTCGAACTGTAATTAGCGCTAAAATCAGACGAAAAATGTATTTTTTGCGTGTGAACTATAGAAATCGATTGTTTCGCTTGAAAAGTCCAATATATCGATTTCTACAGCGATATATTTATCGTTTATATAGTGCTATGTATCGATATCCACAGCCATAAATATATTGCCTAAAAAGTGCTAATAATCGATTTCTACTCTTATCAACATATCGCTCACAGCGATATCTATCGATTTTTACAGCGATAAATCTATAGCTTACAAATTGCAATATATCGATTTCTACAGCTATATATTTATCGCTTAAATAGTGAAATGTATCGATTTCTACACTTATCAATATATCGTTCACAGCGATATCTATCGATTTCTACAGCGATAAATCTATAGCTTACAAATTGCAATATATCGATATCTGCAGCTGTAAATATATTGGTGAAATAGTATAATAAATCGATTTCTAAAACTTTAACGCTTTCTAATGGAAGTGGCTCACTGGAACAGATTTACAGTGGAAACATTCCAAGTTTCCAGTCCTAGGGCACAAAGAGAATTGCGATTATGCAAACAAAAGTCCGTCTGGACCGTCGATGACACTATCGATAGTTTGCTTCGGAATTTTCGATATACATTTTAATTCTCAGTTAAGTCAGAATAACGAATATCGATTGCACTTTATACTTAAGTCTATCGATGAAAGACGTTGCTTTGTACATATAAAAACTATCGATAGTTTGACTAATCTATCGTGGACAACACGTCGGGCATTGCCCAAAACTAATATGCTTCAGTTTCTCGTGCTGAACAGAGTATGAACAATAGAAAAGAGCCAGCTTTGGGAAGCCGAAGATTAAATACACTAAAACTTCGAATAATAAGATATATTAATGCAACTTGGCAGCTTCTTCTTTCTATTAAGTTATGTGAAATAGAGCTGGATAAGAGCTATAAATGCCCAACTAGGGTCAAGCTATCTGTTATCTGTTAAAGCCAAAGTCTCTTATGGACAAAATGCTCGATGTGCGACAAAATTGGAATGCCCTGCTTTACAGGGTATAAATTGTTGTACAGTTGCGGGGGGCGAACAAAAGGCATCGATAAAAAGCGCTAAAAAATCGACTTGTGTGTGATTTATGAGCGTGTCCACGAATTTGTGGGGTTCGGGCTTGGGGCTTGGGGTTGGGTTTCGGCCGGATCGCATCATTGCGGCATAATCGCAATCAAAGTAAGTAGCTGCCCCCTTCCCGTGCCCCCTCCGCGTGCCCCCTCCCCAGCGTCAAGGGAAATTGAAATTCAACCTAATTGCGGGAAATTTACAACGCAACTTAACAGCTGACAGATTTTGGCAAAAGCCTTTTGTAGATAGAATTTTTCCTTTTCTTTTTTTTTTTTTTGGTATTCATAAATCTTGGCAGACGCTCATAATTCATGCAGCACTCGACGATTGGCAGGCGCATGGGGAGGGTGGAGGAAGGGCTGGAAAAAGTGGGTTGAGTTTCTGGGCAATAAGCTCAACTTGCGCCAAAAAAGTTTCTTACCAATGACAACGCAGCGCTTTGCCGGAAAACTGAAAAAGAAAACCCCACAAATGGAAGGGGTGGGGCCTCAAGGGTTAGGCTGCGCTGGGGGTTGGGGTTGGGGGTTGGCTGAACAAACAATGCTGCAAGTCGGAGAAAGCATTTCTGGCCATATTTCTTCCAGCGCTGACAAGTTCTTAAGTGCGTGAGGGGCGTGTGGGCGTGTGGGCGGACGGGCGTGTGGGCGTGTGGGCGTGTCGACAGCTTAAAGCTTCTTCCTTAATTGATAGATTTGTTTATTTATGAAGCCAAATTGTCTTGCTTCCTTAAGTAGTTCGCCTTATAAAATATTGATATTTATTGCCCGACAACAATTTGCAGCTCCGAGACCGACAAAATATACAAATTATCGATTCTGGGTCGAGTAGATATATCCATGGGTAGATATATCCACAAGAGGATATCTGTTTATCGGCGTGAATGCGTCGATCGGGTAAGCGCTAGAAGTTAGATCTGATGTTTGATCGATAACGCCATTTACATTTTCATGTTATCGATAAATATCGGTTTAGAGACATGGCTTTTCAGGCATAGCTATTCTCGCATAGTTTAGACAGCTTAAGATTATTTAACATTCCTGCTTCTGGGTGAATTGAATTGAATTGAATTGTGGCTTACATTAGTGGGCAATAAAAAGTGGTTTAATTACTTGATAAGTTGATAAGTATGGCGATAGCTATAAAATAACAGATACTTCATATATATATATACTATTCTCGCAGCTACATGTCAAGTTTGGTGACTCTAGGTCTTTTAACTTACGAGATTTGCTCAAAAGACAGGTTTTCGATATCGATTTTTATCGATTTCTTGGAAATGGTGCAAGTTATCGATCATCGGAAAAAACTGGTACTGCGCGGGCACTAGAGTGACCTACATCTAGCTCTTTTTACTTACGAGATTTGCTCAAAAAACAGGTGTTCGATATCGATTTATATCGATTACATTATCGAAATGGTGCAAGTTATCGATTATCGGAAAAAAACTCGTACTGCGCGGGCACTAGAGGGACCTTCATTCCATACATACATACATACTTAATGGGGTCGGAGCAGCTTCCTTCTGCCTGTTACATGCATTTGCACACATACATTATACCCATTTTAAATGGGTTCAGAGTATAAAAATCATCAAATAGATTGACATCATTCCAGAATTGGTTTTTTTTGTCAAAAACGTTGATGTCAGCCCCCAAATTAGAATTGCCAATCTATAGTAGGGATCCGCACGAATACAAAGAGGTATAATTACCCAAGATATTGGAAAATAATCATCAAAAAAGTTTCGATTGTCAAAGCGAACCCGATTTTGAGAAAAAAAAACGTGATGCAATTTGGTCTATTTGAGTCAAAATTTAGATTTTAGATTTTAGTTTTTTTCAACCCAATCCAATTGATAGTACTGATCCTTACGAGTCCCAAATGGTATAAAATTCCCGAATGGGGCATTATTTGGCCGAGATATTCCAAAAAACAGCAAAAAAGGTTGAGTTTACAAGAGAATCGTTTTTTGGTCAACAACTTTTTTAACCCGTCGATTTTCAAATTGTTTCAATGTCATTTGATACGTATGAATTCAAAAAGGTATAAAGTATTCGATGTGATTAAATAATTTAATTTAATATTTACATAGACTTTAAAATTTAAAAATCCGTTACTAAATGCGTTGCACGCCATTTCCGAAAGGTGCTGGACACTCTAGCGCCATCTACAGACATGCTGTTAACAAGGAAATTGTGCTATAAAAATATATCGCAAGTACTTGACAGCCATGCATAATTATGCTTAGCTATCGATATATTTAAGCACGATTTCATATATTATTGAAAGCCAAAGCATAATATCAAATGTATGCAAAACATTTTATTAAAAATTATTGTGAAAAATCAATACTAATTTTGTGGGGTGAACTTCTTGGCATTGACAAGCCAAACATAGATTTGTACATGTGGCAGCCGTCGCGGCATACTATCGCTGGTGCTGTTAGCATGTGCGATAAGTATCGCGCTCAACAGCTATCGATATGCCTTGGCGCGTTTTCAACAAATCAAACACTTGTGCTCACCACCAGCCTTAACCGTTATTGAGCGGCCTGCATTTTGCAAACTCATTTTATTCGACTTTTCATGTTAGTGTTGTGTTGTCCGCCATGCATTTGTCGCTTATTATTTCAATATTGTTAAATTGTCTGCGCTTGGCTGCGGCCGCCATCGACGACGACTGCCCAACGCTGGCGAACGGCGACAGCTTGTCGCAGACGCAGCTGATCGATCGCCTGACTCACGGCTGCCGCTACGATCGCCTGGAGCGACCGGTTACCTACACCGAGGCCGGCACACGCCTGCCCGTGGATGTCTACATGCGCGCCTATATATACTTTATGCAGAACCTGGAGGCGCACGATCTGCAATTCAAGATCTTTGCGCTGCTGCAGATGCGCTACTTGGATCCACGCTTGAATTTCCGCCATGTGTCACCCAAACGCCTGCAGCCCATTTTGGGTGAACAGCAGCTGCGCGATTCGCTATGGCTGCCCCACATCTTTCTGGCCAACGAGCGCGACTCCAGCATCTTGGGTAAGTGTCGTTAAATCTGTCAAGTAAGAGACCTTCAACTTCTGCAACACTTAGGCACCACGGAGAAGGATATCCTCACATCTGTTTCGCCGGATGGCACGGTCATTGTCTCAACGCGCATTAAGGCCACGCTCTATTGCTGGCTAAATTTGAAGAAATTTCCATTTGATGAGCAGCACTGCTCCACGGTATTGGAGAGCTGGATGTACAACACATCCGAGCTGGTGCTGCATTGGGAGCAAAAGCGTCCCATCACATACGATCCGGCACTGCACCTGACCGAGTTTCTACTGCAGCGCTCCTGGTCCAATGAGACCGTAATCAACGCGGATTTAAGCGATTTGCGTCATGGTGCCTTTGCCGGCAATTATAGTTCCCTCAGCTTTACGGTGCATCTAACGCGCGTGGTGGGCTTCTATTTGATGGACTACTTTCTGCCCTCGATTTTAATTGTGGCCATCTCATGGGTATCCTTCTGGCTGCAGGCGGACCAAGCGCCGCCACGCATAACCCTCGGCACCAGCACCATGTTAACATTTATTACACTTGCTTCAGCACAGGGTAACTCACGATACGAACTTCAAATTATGAAGCTTACTGATTTAACATTTGACTCTTTGGACGCAGGCAAAACTCTACCCAAGGTCAGCTACATCAAGGTGTCGGAGGTTTGGTTTCTTGGCTGCACCATTTTCATATTCGGCAGCATGGTGGAGTTTGCATTTGTGAACAGCATTTGGCGACGCAAACACAATGTGCCCGTCAGGAAGCTCAATAGTCGGCACATCCTCAAGTCGACGCTATCGCCGCATTTGATGCGTCGCCGCAGCCACGCCCGCTCCCTTTCCTTTTCAGGAACTGGACGCCAGACGGACAGCAGCTCGCTGGGCGGCCAACCACCGTTCAACAACTATTTGACGGTCAATTTGCCCATCTCGACCATTACCGAGGGCCAGGAGATGGGCCCGCGAACGGCTCCGAGCCGAAAAAATAGCATTCATATGCTGAGCAGCACCAATCGCAAGCTGGATGTGACGTTTGTGGAAAGCGCCTTGGGCGCTACTGTAACTACGGCTGCTGCTCCACTTGCTGCTGCCAGCAGCATGGAGCTGCCCGATTTTAGCAGCTGTAACAATCTCTTAGGCGAAGAGTTCAGCCATGAGGAACAGATTGCTTCTACTGGGTGGACAACACTCACTCCGCAGGAAATTGCCATTTGGATTGATAGCCGAGCGCGTTTCATATTTCCGCTTGCCTTTTTGGTCTTTAATCTGTTCTTTTGGACATTTGTCTATTGTATTTAAAGCGCTGTGTCGCCATTTTAATTTTATCATTCAATTTTATGTTTTATTAGTGTTTTTAGCCATTGTTTGTGTTTGATTAAATCGATTGTCTTTTGGCGTTTCAAATTTAAATTGCGCGCTCTGATTCTTGCACATTGAATGCCAGTGTTGGCTAACGATATCTGTTGTTTAGTTAGTTCTGCAAACAGAGATGGCACCTTGTTGGTCAATGGCGCAATGCAGCCTGCGTTAGAGGAGTACGGCTATAGTGACAGTTGGCTTCAATTTTTTTCCAACACATACGCGTACACACACAACCAAACAATAACATCGGGGGCCCCAAAAACGCTCGTTTGCTCGCGACCGACGACGACGGACGAAAAACCTTCGTCGTGAATGGTAAATGAAAAAAAGAAAAAAAAAATAAAGTGCAATTTTAACCCTACGCCAAAATAAGAAGAAAAAAAACTGCATAGAAATTAAGCAACAAAAACAACGCAAGCGGAGTGCAAGTGGCAAACATAAACAACAGCAAGAACAAGAACTAAACAAACGCAGATCGCTGTCTCTGTGTGCGTGCATGTGTGTGTGTGTGTGTGTGTTACAGTGTGTTGTTATTGCATTGGTTAAAAAAAGAATACAAGGCAATTAAAGCTTTTGGATGCGTGTAAATGCTAACCGGTAAAGTTAGCCGATCCCGTTCCCCTTGCCAATACATGTGCAACGCCAAACAACCGCATCAGCAGCAGCAGCAGCAGGAGGAGCATCCGCAGAAACAATAACAATACCGCAAGACGCAGCGAGCACGTTGTCCTGCCCCTGCCGCCAAACTGGAGCAGAGCCATGGACACCATTTGTAGGCTGTGCTTTCAGACAGCAACGGTAAGTGCAAGAAACAGTTTAGAGCTTAACTATTTAATATATGCATACATATAAACATGCACATATATATATATATACATACATATATATTAAGTTGGCGGGCGCAACAAGCAGCGCATTTTTATGTGTTGTATTTTGTTATTTCTATTGATTTTTGTCTCTTTTTTGTGCGGGGGGCGAATGATAAAAATTGAATTTGTGCGCGGATTTTGCACTGCTGCTGCCGATTCTTCTTCTTTCTGTTGCTGCTGCTGCTGCTGCATCGCCGTCGTCAATTGGGTGGGGGTTGAAAAGCGCGCGCAGAACACGGCGCGACCCCAACGGCAAAAGTTTGGCTCGCGCACACGCACGCACACACACATGCATACATATATAAATATATATTTATATATATATGTATCTATGCATGCTTGTATGTACACCGTATGTGTGCGTGTGTTTTGTTTCCCCCTCCCTGGCACCAACTATTGCGGCCGTTTATTTTTAGCCAAGTCAGCCAAAGTTGCTCAAGCCGCCAACTTGAAAACAAAAAAAAAAATATTTATATAGATGTATGTACATACATACGTATGTATGTCGAAAAATAATAATATTTTTACATTTCGTTTGTGCGCTGCTTTTCATTTTGACTCCTTTTCAACAAGAGCACAAAACGAAATAATATAAAATAAAACAAAATGACAAAAATTCCGCTAAGGCAGCAGCGGCGTGCGCAGTAGGGGTCCCAGCTCATTTTGGGGTAAAGTGGGATAGCGATCATTACAGCCAAAGCCAAGCTTTAAGGTGCCGTAGAACACTTGCACGCGCACAGCATGTGCACACACACCTATATGCACAAATTCGACGATACCCAACACCATTTGTTGCTATAAGCGTAGCTTTGTGACGTCACATTTCTTGGACCCCGTGCAACGACGCCACTGTACGTTCACAGCAAAACAAAACAAAAACGAAAGAATAACAACGATGTAGAGGGGGAAAAAAAAACATGAAATGAAAACAACAAACCGTCGTTGCCGTCGCCAGTGTTGTTGTTGTTGTTGTAGTTGTTATTGTTTGGTGCTGGCATTTCGGTGCGCACGTGTGTGTGTGTATATATGTATGTATATACATATATATGTACATATGAGTGCGAGAGCTCCTTGGTTGTTATTATTAGGAGATGACGAGTAGGGGGAGC
This sequence comes from Drosophila littoralis, assembly GCA_018903485.1. Taxonomy (NCBI): domain Eukaryota; kingdom Metazoa; phylum Arthropoda; class Insecta; order Diptera; family Drosophilidae; genus Drosophila; species Drosophila littoralis. The sequence goes on from JAEIGF010000591.1 coordinate 6,328,324, forward strand.
TGTGGAGTCTGAATCCAAAAAAAAAACGCGTTATGTATCTTTTTTTTATAGATTTTAATACCAAGAAACTTTCTTTTTTGGTTTTCAACCTTGCACGCCAATTTGAGTCTAATTTCTAATGATCTCGTTTTTCTCTCTTTGTTGCTCTAATTACAGCTATTTCAAGTGCCCGGCTATAGCATACCCACGTGCGTGCGCTGCTCGGAACAGTTGACAAACAATTCGAACTTCCATCAAGCGGTGCGTGTGCAGGACGGTGCAGCAGCTTCTGTGGCGGCCGCTGCAGTAGCCGCTGCTGCTGCTGCATCCACAGCGGCCAGTGAGGGCGACGCGGTGGCGGCACAGCTGACCAACGGCAGCGCTGTCGCTGCTGTGCTGCAGTTGCAGCAGCAGCAGCAGCAACAACAACAGCAGCAGCAGCAGCAACAACAGCAGCAGCAACAACAACAGTTGCAATCATCAAGTTCTTCCGAGAATCTACAATCGCAGGACGATTCTGAAGATGTAAGTGTAAGCGAGCGAGCGAGTGTGAGAGAGAGACAGCGAGAATAGTCACACTAATAGAATCTTACAGCGGCAACAGTGTTGGCTTACGGCAAAGACACGCACACATACAAGCGCAGAATAACTGCAATATTCCTGCCGCTGCACTTGTCCATTGCTGTCTTGTTATTTTTTTGTTGTTGCCTTCCCCTATACATAACTGCAGATTACACTGGCAGTAAATACATGTGTATATATGTACATACATAAATACATACATATGTACTAATGTACATTCATAGTTCGTTTCCTTCTTCTTTTGCTTGCTTCTTTACGCTTTGCTTATGCCTTTGCCTTTCTTTTTCACACCGCTGCACTGAGAATATTGGCAACAGCAGCAACAACAACACAGATGCCCTACATAATTTCTGTTCGCGTATCCGGGCATAACAATAAGCTAGACAGCACACGGTACAGCATGCATGAAATATAAAGGACTTTTGTGTTCGTTTTTTAATTAGTAATAAATAAAAAACACATATGTGCGCATAAGTGTAATGCCTAAAGTGCTTTTACAGTGGGTAGGAATTTATTTTAGTACATGGCTATAAAGTAGATGTGCGATTGCAGGGTATGCGCTCGTCGCCTTCACCGGCTCTTCTTGCCCATTTTCTTCTTTTTTTTTGTGTTGCCTTTATTTTATTTTATTTTGTTTTTTTTTTTTTTTATTATTTTTTTTTTTTATTTTCATTAATATCTGCGCTGTTTGCTTGCCTTTTTCTTGCTTTGCTTTTCACGACGGCAGCAGCAGCAGCAGAGGCAAAAACAACAACAAGCAGCGTCAGAGGCAACTGCGACGTCGGCGTCGACGTCGACTGCACGACGTTTTTGTGAGCTGTGTAAAGCGAAAAAAATTCATTTTCAGTTGACGCTTTTGTGTGGGTGTGCGTGGCACGCAAAAAAAAAAAAACGCAATACAGAATTTAGAAAAAAATTAATACATTTGCAATAAACAAACATAAGTCGCAAGGAATTTGCGCATAGAATTAAATTTGCAACAATTTTGACCGCCAGCTTGTTGAGCGTAAGTGTGCGTGTCGTGTGCGGGTGCGTGCGTGCGTGTTTTGTGTGTGTGTGTGTGTGCGTGAGTGTGTGTGTGTGTGTGTGTGCGTGCGTGCGTGCGTGAGTGTGACACTTGCAATTAGCAAAGCTCCGAAGCTCTCTATCAAAATGCAACTGTAACCGTTTCGCTAACGCTCTCTCGCTCTCTTTCAACGCAGGTGGATCTGATATTCAACGAGGAGGGCTCCTGCCCGCTGTGCAACAAGACCTTCTCGCGCAAATCCTCGCTCATGACGCACATACGCAATCATTCGGCGGAGCGTAAATTTGTGTGCACCTACTGCCACAAAGGTGGGTAAATTTAACTAAAAAAAAATAACTAACTAAGGTTGGAGGCGTGTTGGTTATGCCTAGGCATAAGCTGCTCAAAACAAAACATACAGTGCACACCCGATATGGTGAACTTTCGGTAGAATTCGACAGAAAAATGAGGAGTCTAGTTTGAACGAGAACTAAACACAATATATAATGCAATAAATGCTTATAAAAAAGGCAAAGCTGCTCAAAACAAAACGTACAGTGCACACCCGATATGGTGAACTTTCGGTAGAATTAAACAGGAATATGAGAAGTACAGTTTTGAACATTTGAAATACATACAATAAATGCTTATAATAAGGCAAAGCTTGTCAATAAAAAAAAAAATAAATACAGTGCACACTCGATATGGTGAACTTTCGGTAGAATTCAACAGTAAAGCTGGGAGTCTAGTCTGAGCATTTTAAATAATAAACACGAGCTAAATTACAATATACAAAAAAACAAAGCAAATTCTACTGATTGTGATTATTTGATGTTTTTAATGTCGTTTTGATTTATGAGGCTTAAACTTACATATAAAAAGTAAACAAAAAGCTTACAAAAAATCGAGAGAGCGAAAAAAATACACTAGCTTAAGGAAATTTAGTTACGAACACAACAGAGCTAAATTTTAGATTAAACTTTCAAAATGCAATTTCTTACAAACAATTTTGACAGAAATATCGAAGGCTATTTGATTGGCAACAAGCTGAAACTCATGCGTTTTAGTTAGCGAGTGACAACTGTGTAGAAAGGATTTTCGATTCACATTCTTCGCCAAAATTCAAGAGCTAGATAGTCTTCTAGGAGCAGCTTAGTTCGGGTAGGCAGGCAGGGTATCGCCCAGTCGGGCAGGCGCTCTTACACGTTTCAGAAATTGCCATCGACTGGGTTTCATATAGCCTGTGTGCACTGTATTTGTTGTGTATATTGAACAACAATAACTAATTGCCCTCGAAAATTGCAGGCTTTAAGAGCTAGATAGTCTTCTAGGAGCAGCTTAGTTCGGGTAGGCAGGCAGGGTATCGCCCAGTCGGGCAGGCGCTCTTACACGTTTCAGATAATGCCATCGACTGGGTTTCATATAGCTTGTGTGCACTGTATTTGTTGTGTATATTGAACAACAATAACTAATTGCCCTCGAAAATTGCAGGCTTTACGCAGGCGGCCAATTTGCGGAATCACGAGCGGATACACACAAATGATCGGCCGTATCAGTGCGTGGACTGCGGCAAGACCTTCACCCAAATCACCAACCTTAACAATCATCGACGTCTCCATACCGGCGAGCGTCCCTTTGTGTGCAATGAGCCGGAATGCGGACGCAGCTTTGCCCAGGTAAGTGCCGTGTGTCTGCCGTGTGTCCGCTCTAATACAATTATTTTGGCAGGTGACCAATCTGAACAATCACATGAAGTCGCATCATAAGGTGCAGCAGTATTGCTGCAACGTGTGCAGCAAGAAGTTTACGCAGGTCACCTCATTGAATCAACATCTGCAGGCGCACGCCGGCGTCACCGGCTACTATTGTCCGCGCTGTCCGGAAAAGAATTTCAAGCTGCAGTCCCAGCTGCATACGCACATGAAGACCCACGGCCTGGCCTTTCCCTATGAGTGCAGCAAATGCGACGAGAAGTTCTTGCAGCAGTCGCATCTCGATCAGCATCTGAAGATGCACGACGAGTTCAAATTCAAATGCGACATATGCCCGAGCAGCTTCAATCAGGAGTCGCTGCTCAAGAAGCACGTGCAGCGCCACGTCGAGGGACGCTACCTCAACTGCCCGGTGGCAAACTGTGCCGAATCCTTTGCAGTCCGACAGCATCTATCCAAACACTTGCTCACCAATCACTCGCATCACGAGCTGCCGCCACCGAAACGATCCAAAAAGACGATCACCCTGCAGTCGCCGCAGCAGCCGCTTGCCATGATCGGGCAGCCGCTGTCGCTGCAGCACACGACGGGGCAGCGTAAGTGCCAGCCGGAGATTGGGCCACGGCTCGAATGTAAACAAATCTGACGGCAGCTAACAAATACCCTGTAGATATTTGCAACTGGTCAAGAGCGAGGCAGTCCAAAACTAAGTACAGCACAAAACTGTTAAGTAGGGTTTATTACGTATGTTTATATATAAACAAGTATGTTTATATATATATATAAACTATATAGATTTGTAAAGTTAGGTAACTTATGAGCATGTTTTTAGTTTTCAAATGAGAAAATGGCATAATTTGCAGTTGAATAGAGGTATTTCACGTTCCCTACAACTAAGCAACTTTTTGTTACATTACGATGATTAATAGTTATATTAGGGATCTGCGTGGTCAGACCCGAGTGTATAGTCATGTCTGCCCTATCAGTACGATAGATTAGCAGAAAATGAGGCACAGCAAGCTTCGATGTAATAGTTCTAGTTTATCATGCCATTTCATGTTGATACTCATGTATAGCGATTGATAATTTTGTCGGGAAATGTGTAACGCATCTCGACCTTACAGGGTATATGAATGTCTGTCTGTTTCTATGCAAACTAGTCCCTCAGTATCGCACATTCTGTTGTCAAGTAGCCCAAATCGGATCAATATATTAGCAAAAAAAACTAAGTTTTTGTATGAACAACTTTTAGGTTATTCAAGTTCTACCAAAGAACAACATTCTATCTATCATTCATACTATATCATATAGCTGCATGGGAAGCATCGGTCGAAATGCGTTTTTGCATAGAAAACATTTTTGTTTTGCAAGATATTTCGGCCAAACTTCGCTTTGACAAGCTTCACAATTCGCCTAAACTAGCTGCGAAGTGCAATTCCAAGCCAAACGTCTAAAAGGGCATTAGATCACCTGTCGAAGATAGTCGCTCCTTCTGTTACTTCGAGAGCCCCGTCTGTTTATCCATAGTCCACAATTCGCGTACTAATTAAACTAAAGTTTGTTTGGGAACTTGGCCTGTTGCTCTTGGCTGTGTACGGGGCATATCGGCTAGTCGACGGATTTGACTTCATTTGAGCTTTAGCACAAACGAATATCTTCAATAACTACATACTTATGTTAATTTTTGTTACTTCCTTCAGGTGGCAGACCGCCGAAAAACAAGAACAAGACCTCACTGGCAGCTACGGCCATTAAAATAGAAATCAACGAGCCGCTGCATAGTCAGCACATCATCAGCAGTGCCAGCGGCCTTTCCATACAGCAGCAGATCAATCAGCATATGCAGCAGCAGGCGGCGGCGCAGCAGCAGCAACAGCAGCAGCAGCAGCAACAACAGCAGCAGCAGCAACAGCAGCAGCAACATCTGCATTTGCCCATGGGGCAGGCGGTCAAGGCGCGCTTTATACCCACTAAATAGAAGTTAGTTAGTCGCGAGAGCGAAAAAGATAGCAAGCTAGAGCGAGCGAGAGAGCTGGAGCGCGTGAATGAGAGCGATGTGGCTGCTCAGTAGCGTTTGCGATCGATCTGGCGTGGCGTTCCCCCCTCGCCCTCGCCCTCCCCCCGCATCCATCCACCCTCCATTCAACACTAGCAATAGTTAACAGAAAAAGTTTTGAACAAAATGCATCACATATCCTTCGAGCACATACATAGACATACATACATACATACATACATACATTCATTCATACAATATGCAAATAACGATAGCCGATAACCGATAACTGATAAACCGATAACCGTTAATTGATTGCACAAGTGATGGCAGCCCGCACAGACGCCAACTGGCGGCGGCGGCGCATCGGCTGAGGCTGCTGGTTCGGTTACTCGGCTCCCCGCGCATGACGCGACGGACGCCGCAGCTCTTGCGCCATTCGCGGCTGCCAGCTTGACGCCTGCGCCAGCGCCTGCTGCGTCACTTAAACAAAACCATAAGCAAACCAAAAACAGCAACAACAAACAATATTCAATATATACAGCTTTTAAACAAACAAACAAACAATTATATATACATAAATATAAAAAAAAAAACGAAAAATACATCCAGCAGCAATTTCATAGGGCAGTACCAGACGAGCGAACACGTAACGTATTGTCACGTCACGTCACGTCACGTAACGTAACGTTAAGCAACTACAAACAATTGTAACTTAAATCGAATTAAATTGTAACAATTAAGTGTAAAGTTGTAATAAGCTAGGCAAAAAATGCATAAAAGCAGATTTACAAAAGTAAACCAAGAAAAAACGAAAAGAAATACTTACAATTACAAGTAATTATATATAAATATATATATATATATATAAATAAATCCATTTAATTTGATATATATTTTAAGTAATTAGTTTAAGTGTTTTTAATTTTTTTTTTTTTTTTTTTTTAATAAAACCTAAAGCAAGTATGAAAAGTCACCAGTTGTTTGTTAATAATTTACATCTATACAAACGTACTCGCAGGTGCAAACAATTTTCTTAATCAAGCCCAAGTCCGAGCTGGTTTTTTTTAAATTTTTTGATTGCGCGCGCGTTTACTTTAACAGAATCATGTTATGTTAATGTTATGTTATGGCAAACTAACAGCCTATGTTAAAGTAGCATAGGTCTGGAGTGGGTTGCTGTTATTGCTCTCAGTCTGCTTCGACCTGTCGTGGTGAGCAGACCTGCTTTTTCGTTGATGCTGATTTTTTTTAAAAAAATTTTTTTTTTTGCTGCTTTGCAATTTACTGATTTTACGTTAACTTAGCAATAGCTATTTTTACAATTTTTTTTTTTTTTTAATATTTGGTTGCAATATTTCTCGCAAAGTACTCGACGACAATGTGTGAAGACTCGAAAGAGAATTAATTTTCTTTTTCAACATTTGGTTATCATATTTCGCACAAAGAATACATTTTTGTTCTCTTGATCACAACAATTTGGGGACCCTTCAGGCATTCGACGAGAATGTGTGAACCCTCGAAAGATTTTCTGTTTCTTTTTTTTTTCTCAACTTTTTGATTCATATTTCTCTCAAAGAATATTGTCTTATTTTTTATTTGTGGATAGATTTCGAAAGAAATTATTTTTGTTTTGCTTATATTTTTGTTGTCATATTTCTCTCAAATAACGTATTTTTCTTTTTGATTCATTTGACCACAATAATTTGGGAAAAAGTTTCCCTTGAAGGAGTCTTTGGGAATTCCACCCGCAAGTGTGGAAAATTTGAGGAAAACGGTTGAACAAAATTTTGGCTTTAAAATCATTTTCTAAGAATTTTATTGTAAGAATCAATCTGAAACGTGTTTCACACTTTTCGCCAAATCCGCCTGTTTTAGCTGAAAACACAGGTCTACGTGGATTCCATATTATGGCTTTTAATGCGAGCAACTTAAAACATATTTTTAAATAAATGAACTTAAGATATGCATAGATTTATATATATATAATAACTGCAAGAATATTTTGGTCACATTTTTAAACATAATCAAAGAAAAGTCTTGTATGGAAAGATATTTGTATTTTTAATTTTGTAATCTAACGATATTTTAATTGAGCAAAAACTTAACATCGGATCAGCGTATTATATAGCTGCCAAAAAAAGGTGGATCGGTCAAAAATGAAGTTCTTGTATGAAAGCATTTGAAGTTTGTCCAGACATATTAACCAAAACTCGGCATTTATTAGTTACACTATGCTACACGAGCAAAGTTTTGTTTAGACGACTGTAAGTGTATATCTACAGGAATTATCGGTCAAAATGAAAGCGTTTTGTATGAAAGAAAGGTTCCGTTTACAACTCTTAAATTTCTACTTCGGGCTGCTTTAAAGTATTTTTTATCTTGTTTTTTTCTGACCAAACTCTCGTATAACTTATCCGAGAAGCCGCAACAAACGGGCCGACAACATTTCCAAGACAAGTGTCTGCAAGGGTATTAAATATTCGGTGAGGTGTATATGCAAAAGAATTAAATGAATAATTAATTTGATTGTACAAAATGTTCAATTGCAGACGGAGCATGTGCACCAAAGCTCTAAGGAGTCCACGGTATATGTGACTGGAGCAAGCATTTGGTAACACACAGAGCGTAAGTCTAAAAGGCAGTATTATTATATATAGTATATATGTTAAAAGCTTTACAGTTGCTTTCTTCTCTTAAATCTTCAGTCAATTGGGGGAAAGGTGTTGCTTGGCTGAGGCCCCAGCACTAGGTGGCCTGAAAGCTGGCCAAGCGCACATCGAACTCGACCTTGTGCTCGTTCTTCAGATAGCGTCGCATGCCAAGCAGCAGATAACGCAGCTGGGGTGCGCCCAGCACGTCCAGCAGGAGCACCATCAGAGTCTCGAAGCAACCGTCGCCGCCAGTTTTATAGGCCAGCAGCGCCTTGCCAAAGCTGCGAAACTGATCGCAGTCGATGACGCTGCGCACCTGTGTGTGGAAACGAAGCAGAGGAGTTAAGGGAGGGAACTTGTTGTTGTGGTGCCAGACACAAACCTCACGCAGGAAATCTGCACGCGATTCGGGCGCTTCTTTGAGCTGCGCTTGAGCGGCAGTTGGGCAGAAATTGCTGTAGCTGCTGCTAGTCGACGCCGGCCCGCTGGGCTCTGTCTTGAGCGGATCGTTGCCGATGAGCTTGTAGCGCTTCTTGGAGATCATCGAAGACTCGCTGGCTGTGGGCGAGCTGCGCTCACGCTTGTGTATCTTGACCAGATTCTGACCACTGTCCGTGCCGTTGAAGTCGATGCTCTGTCAGGTGAAAAGGCGAATAAGTTCGGGACATCATCTCTGGTAAACTAACTTACCGTCACATTGGCATTGAGTCGACTCATAAAGTCCATGGCATCGGGCGCTTTGCGGCCCAGCGTGCTGCATCCCGCGGCATTCGCATAATCCGCCGGCGTCCACGTCTTAATGGAGTTGGCCATTTCAGCCTGACTGCAAAGTGTTAGCATATATCAGAAGCTATTCAGCAATAGCTAAGGCCATGAATAACTTACGCGGCCAGCTCGCTGGCCAGCTGAAACTTGGTGCCTCCGGTGCCGGTGCCGGGTTCACGTTTGATCTGGCTCAAGCTGCTGCTGGGCGCCAGCGTTGGCTGCTCCTCCTTGCAAACGGTTTGCAGCAGCGGCTCAACGACGCGCTCCTCGGGCTGTGCCATCTGTGTGGGATTTGGAAGGTTAGTTGGCATAAGAAACGGGACTCGGATTAAGTGTGGCTCTGACCGTTTGCTCGGCATGCTTGAAGAATTGCCGCAGCTCACGCACAATGGGACCAAAGGGCGAGCTTTGTGGCCGTGCGCCCAAGTGGCCGCGTATCCATTTGGACAGCTGCTGCACCTGCGACTGGTCCTGGAAGCGTGCATCGCACAGCAATATGGCGCCATAGTCGTTGCGATGCCGGATGACACGGCCGATCGCCTGATTGACGGCGCGTGTCGCATCCAAATTATACCATTCCTGGCCGCTGAGTAGCTGGTTCTCTTTGGTGCGATTCGTTTCCAGGTAGCGACGCTTCAATATCACCTTGGGATCCTTGAGCGGGGGAAAGGGCAGGCCCGTTATGATCACCGCCCGCCCGTTGCGATCGGCAAAGTCCAGGCCCTCGGACACCTTGCCACGACAGACGGCCATAAAGCAGGCGCCCTTCGAGTCGCGTATCGCCTGATAGAACTCCTCCATGGTGCTGGTAAACTGATCCTTGCCGCGCGGCTCCAGAAATATTGGCTTGCGACACGATATATCCGCCCACAGGCCGCTCGCCTGCCAAGCGTCCACGCACTGGTTCAACATCGGATACGACGGAAAGAATACCAACAGCCCGTCCGGCACAATGCGCGACACATTCAAAATCGTTTGGCCCAGCGAGCTGATGTACTTCGGATTGTCCCTGTGCGCAGAGGAAAAAGAAATATTAATTAAATATTAAATAATTTGACCTTCAGCTAGGTTTTTGCTTCAGCCGGAGATTCTCGAACCCGACAAATAAATACAAATAATTATCTGTGCTTAAACTGTTTGGGAATTATAGTGAAAATTGCATTTGCTTTGGGTTGTGCTTGTAGATTGCTGCCCATACCGATTCTTGTAGTTGGATATGAGCTGCTCGCGATCCGGGCCGGTGCCAATGATTTTGACATAGACCTGCGACTGGTTGACTATGTGCGGATTCTCCAGATGATGAGCCACGGGTATGGCCAGCTCAGCAATGAGCGGCTTGAGCGGCGCCAGCGTGCCGCTGGTGAGGATGACGCTGCGCACGTGTGTATTGAGCAGCTGTTCCATGCCGAAGCCCGGATTGAAGCACCAGAAATTAATGACCTTTGCCGTCTTGGAGACGCTGCTCGCCGCATTGTTGCCCTTGCCCAGCCAGCCGGTTTGCGGCTTGGCGCTGTTCGCTGCATGTTTCGCCTGTTTGTTGTCCTCAATCTCGACGTGTACCTTGAAGCTGCGGTGCACCTTGGACATGACGTCCTCCTTGTTGGCAAACACAATGTTCAGCAGGTCGGCGAGCACCATAAAGCTGCCGCCCTTGCGCAGCATCGTCGAGTGCTGGGAGGCGACCATGAGATACTGCACCAGCTTGTCCAGCAGGGCGACAATTGTGGCGCAATTGCCATAGGTGAACTGCATCGGAATGGGGACATGGATTAGCTTTATATAACTTGTATAGCGGCTGGACCAACTCACGTTTGCTTTGCCTAACAGCTCGTAGATATGCGCAGCTGGATAGGTGGTGCCTTCGGCTTTGTTGTCGACGACAACGCCATCGATGGCCTTCTCCAGCTCGAGGAGCATCTCCTTGAGCAGCGTCAGATCGTCGAGTGTAAAGTCTTTGGGCTCTTCGGGACCGCCCGTGTCCTGTGCATCGCCGCTGGTAAAGATTTTCATAATGTGCGTGATATCCTCAATGGCCATGGCCACATCGGAGGAGCGTATCTGCACCGAGGCGGACTCCTCGCAGATCTTCTCGATATTGTGCGCCTCGTCCAATATGACAATCGTGTTGCTCAGCTCAATTTTGTTCGCCTTGCGCGCCTTGGGATCCAGCAGATAGTTGTAGGGCATGAATGTGATGTCCGCGCCGTTGACCAGCTCCTTGGAGGCAAAGTAGGGGCACATTTTGAGCCGCTGTCCGACCTTAACCAGATCCTCAATATCCATGATGCTGGGACCCCGGAAATCGGGATGATCCTTTTTGGACTCGACGCGCAACTGAAACGAACACGTCTTCGCGTGCACCTTCAGCTTGCACATGTTCACCTTGTTCGAGTTGCCCTGCTCCCGCATCACATCCGGATGTATGCAGAGCTGATCTCTCGAGCCGAGCACCACAGATCTCATGTTGGCATAGGCGGTGCGTTTCAGCTCACGCATCGCCTGACTCAGCTGGGAGTGGGTGCGCGAGGCGTATATCACCTTGGGCACGCCCCAATTGTTGGCCTTGCCCATGACGGCGTTTAAGTCAGCAGCGCCAGCGCCAGCGCCAGCTCCAGCTGCACCTGTTGCCTGTTTCTGTTGGTCCAGTTGTAGCTTCTGCATGTACAGCTGCTGCTCCGATTGGCGTGTCCGTATCCAGGCAAGCGAGGCGCAGAGCAGACTCAGTGTTTTGCCCGTGCCGGTGGGTGATTCCAGGACGCCGTTGGTGCCATCGCGCAGGCACATAATCACCTTCTCCATGTAGGCGCGCTGCACCTCGTATGGCTCAAAGGGAAAATGCACCGGTATGCCGGCGATAATATTCTCCGGCATTGCACTGAGGTAGCACTTAGACACACACACACGTAGACACACCGATGGGCACCCTTATCCTATTATCGATCCGGTAAATGCTGTTTGTTGTCGTTCCTGTTATCCGTTGTCTGTCGAGTTCGCGCGCCAAAACAATAGTAACATGTGTTCTATAGACAAACGACCCTGTTTAAGGACCGATTAGAACAGGCTAGTCGCCTGTGTTGTGTACGGCAAAAGAAGTTAACATATTATTGAGACCACATTTTGCTTACGTATTAGCAAATCAGATTTATTATTTGATTAATTGTTAATTGTATACGACTGTTTAATTGTGCTCAGTTGTGAAATTAATAAAAATAAACAAATAACTAACCAAACCAACTCTGTGCCAGTTTGATAACTAACAGCCCTGTCCATTTATCGATTTATCGATATACACCAAAAATAACAACAATCGCAGCGGCTCAGTTAGTTTTTTACTTTTGAACAGAGAGGTTGGTTGGCCAGCGGCGCCAAAGTAGATGAAACAGATGCAATAGCAATAGAAAAGGCAGAGGCGACAACTCGGAACGCAACGAGAGTGACGGCCTCAGTGTGTGTGTGAAACAAACTTACCCGCCTGCTGAGATACTACAAGTAAACATACAAATTGCTACATACATACATACATGCCACCACTGGTCGTGTCGTGGTCGTGTCGCTTCGGCGGTTCGGCTGTCGGTCGGTCGTTTGCGCCATCGCCGTCGTTGCCGTTGTCGTCGTCGTCGTCGTCGTCATCGCAGTCGACAGTCAGTCAGTCAGTCAGTCAGTTGGCGAGTGGATTGGTTGGTTGGATGTTGGGTTCGGTCGCGCGGTCGGGTGGCGGGGGCGGCTGCTTGGATGAGCGAGCGCCAAAAGAGAGGAGCAGTGAGCGTGAGAGCGTGCGTATAAAAGTTGTTGTTTGTGTGCCATGGGCTATGCACCTTAATACAGCCGCACACATACACACCATATGTGTGCGTGTGTGTGTGTGTGTGTGTGTATGTGCCTTATTCAACTGTGTGTGAGTGCGTGGCTATGGTCGTTGGTTTGAGCGCGCGCGGCGGAGGTGGTGATAAATTTTTGTTGGCACAAAGTAAAATATAACAGAATAAAAAATTGCTCAAAACAACACTGCGCGCTACCTACCCCACCACTCCACCCCTCCACTCCACAGTCAGTCAGTCCGTCCCGCACTGTTCGTCTTAACTGTAACTGAATATTCCCGATTAATAACAATAATATGAATATTTGTTTAGTTAATTGCCAACAACATATTAAACGGCTAGCGCTGCGCCCCGCTCTTTTTGGCTGCAGGCGCCGTCCGCGTAGTAGTAAATAGTTCAGCTTATGTTTAGTGCTACTTTTTTTTTTTTTTACCACTCGACTCTCACTGATGTTGATGAAGATGCTGTGTGCGTGTGTGTTTGTGAAAGAGATAGTGTGTACGTGAATGCTTGTAGGTTTGCGAACGCGGTTGTAATAATTATTCTTTTAGTGTTATTAACGCAGCAACAATTATTGCACTCACAATCAGCTGCAAAATAATAGAGACGATAACATTTGAAATCTTGGCGCGTTCTGTACAATCGGTTGCAATGTTGCATTGCGCGTATCGTCGATCGATAGACGATAAACGCATTAGCCAGCCCCAGTGCCACATGCAAATAAGTTCTTGTTCGTGTTCATGTCGCATTTAATATTAAGGTCACTCTAATCATGCTGTTTGTCAAATAATGAGCGACTCTAGCCATCTACCCCTCGCCCAGCTCTCACTCACACTGCAAGCAAAGGCAGAAACAATTGGCGATCCTGTGCGGCAAGGTCGATTCTCAAATCGAGGTGTTGTTGTTTTTGTGTTGCTTTACAAGCTCTTAGCAGTAAATTTTAAAGCCGTAGCGTGTTCAGTTGCGGCTACAAAACGAAAAAATTGCAGGAGTATGTTCAACCCCCTCCCTACCCGCATTGTTGTGTTACCTTGCTGTTGTGGCAGCGTTGCCACCAGCGGCAAATGCTAATGTTATTGTGTGCTAAACAATTCTGTTTGAGTTTGTGTTTCTTATTAATAATGTATTAAATAATTTGGCGTGACCGTTTGGTAATAATATCCACGTGCTTGTTATTGGTTACCTGCAAGCATCTGCTTACCTAGTCTATTGTGCATTCTGTTTGATGTCTGGCAACACTGTGCTGCGTCGTTGAGCGTGAATGTAGTACACGCATGTAATACGCTTGCATGTGTGCGCGCGTGTGTGTGTGAATGAGTGCTCCTATTCAAATAGAAATTGAGTGCTTTGTACTCGAAACTCAGTCAATTAGTCGCCAGAAGGCGGCGGCACCGATGACAACGACAAATGCAGGCGCGTCGATAAGAATTTTTCAGTTTTTTTTTTTGTTTTTTTTGTTTGCCGCGCGTCATTTTACATTCCTTCGAAATACATTGTATGTACGTTGACTTGGACTTAAATCGTCCCGAAGCAAGGGGAGGGCTTTTTTTGTTCTTAATTTTTTGCCAGCAAGTGCGGAACTTTTAGATAATATCCGAATATTTTTCATCTTTGCCATTGGCCAGTTGTTGCTGCCAATTAGAGATGCGTGCGTGAGAGTGACGTGAGCCGATCATTAGAGATGATAGTGAAAAAAAAAAAACTGCACACGTGCTTCCAAACTAATATGCACGGTCGTGTGCGACTCTATATATATTGATGCCTGTGTGCATATATACTTATACATATGTATGAGAATTCATTGTGTTTCGAAAAGAAGGCCTTGATAATACATTTCGATATGAGTGTAAATTGTGAAAGCAACAGAAATATGAGCATTCATAGGTACAAAAAAGAAATATATATATATATTTGCATAAATATATGTATATATATACACACACACTTATCAGCATGATCGTGCATGTGGATCTCGTGAATTGATCAATGTGCTCACGTTCACGCTCACGCTCATCTCTAATGCCAACAGAGCGATCGCAATCTCAATCGCGATCGCATACTAGCCAAGTGTAGAGTAAATGAATGACTTTTGTAGAGCAGCCGAAATAACTAACTGGCTGTGGCAGAGGGCGTCTCGGAGTCGATTGTCTGCTGTTTGGCCTGAATTTGTGTCAAACCTTTTTTTTTTTTTTTGTTTTTGTTTTTTGTTTTTGTTTCCAGAACCCAGAGCGCTGGGGATGCGCATATAAGACGACAACTTGAGAGAGGGAGAGAGAAGAAAAATGAAAAGAAAAAGAAAAAAGAGAACGAGCGATCGAGCTTTAAAGTCGCAGTCAGAAGCTCTTCGGTCAAAATTAGCACATTTATTGTCCAAATTGTGCGTGTTCTTGTTTGTGTGTCTGTATATGTATGTGTTTGAGTTCCGTTGGCTTGAGCATTATCAGTGATTGCGAAGGTGATAGATGTATACACATACATATGCACATACGAATGTGCATATGTATATGCGTATCTATCTGTCGCGCGTTCGTGTGTGTGTGTGTGTGTGTGTGTGCGTGCGAGTGTATTACAAAACTTAGCTAAAATCGACTTCGTTTGTGTTTGCTTAATTTCACTGTCGCACCACAGTGCGTATGCGCAACATACGAACTGTAATTGACTGATATTTTTTTTCCTTTCTCTTTCCATCAATTTTTTTTTTTGTTTTTTTGTCTCTCGTTTCATTGCAGAGTTTGTTGGTACTTTTCAAATCCAAATGTCAGCTGTTTCACGCAACATGTACTATAAAAGCGGCACAGTGAAACGAAGAAAAAGAGCAAATCGCTTAAGTCCAGGACATCAGGAGAAAGAAGCACGCTGCTAGCAATCACTGAGAGAGAGCAGCAGCAGCAACAGCAGCAGCAGCAGCAACAACAAAGTCAAGAGAGCTGTAAAAAAAACAACAACAACACACACACAAAAACACACCAAAAAGAAGAAGAAGAGAAAAACACCAACTGCTGCAACAGAAACGACAACAACAAGTAACGGATAAGTGTTGGAGAAGAGCTATATGCAACAGTCAGTAGTTAAAAGAGAAGAAGAAGAAGCAGAAGAAGAAGAAGAGGAGGAGGAAGAGGAAGAGGAAGACGACGACGACGACGACTCTGCACAACACACCCACAACTCTCAATTACACAGACAATACCTACCTACGCTCTCCTCTCCTCTCGCGCTCGCTTGCTAGCTCGCTCACTCACTCACAAACCGCGGCTGCATTGCGCTCACATTGACTCTCCAAAGCGCAAGAAACGGTAAATTAAGTTTGCATTTAATGCGCTCACTAATCACAGCATGTCCACGCATGTGTGTGTGCGTGTGTGCATCAAATTATTTGTTTTTAACTCATGCGGTTATTTTTTGTTGTTTATGCATTTTTGTAGGTAGACCAAAGAGTGTTGAGAGCAACGGCATAGGCGTGAGGGTAGTGGGAGTCGGGCATTGGCAGCCATGACAATCATACTCTTCCTGGTGGACACCTCGTCGTCCATGTGCCAGAAGGCGTATGTGAATGGTGTGCAAAAAACGTATCTGGACATAGCCAAAGGTGCCGTCGAGACGTTTCTCAAATATCGTCAACGGACCCAGGATTGTCTCGGTGATCGTTATATGCTGCTCACGTTCGAGGAGCCGCCGGCGAACGTGAAGGCCGGCTGGAAGGAGAATCATGCCACATTTATGAATGAATTGAAAAATCTGCAAAGTCACGGCCTCACCTCAATGGGCGAATCGCTGCGCAACGCCTTCGACCTGCTCAACCTGAATCGGATGCAGTCGGGCATCGATACATACGGCCAGGGACGATGTCCGTTCTATCTGGAGCCATCGGTCATCATTGTGATCACCGACGGCGGTCGCTATTCGTATCGCAATGGTGTCCATCAGGAGATCATATTGCCACTGAGTAATCAAATACCGGGCACCAAATTCACCAAAGAGCCCTTCCGCTGGGATCAGCGCCTGTTCTCGCTCGTATTGCGCATGCCGGGCAACAAAATCGACGAACGTGTCGACGGCAAGGTGCCCCACGACGATTCGCCCATTGAGCGCATGTGCGAGGTAACCGGCGGTCGATCCTATCGCGTGCGCAGCCATTATGTGCTCAATCAGTGCATCGAGAGTCTGGTGCAGAAGGTCCAGCCCGGTGTTGTGCTGCAATTCGAGCCCATGCTGCCCAAGGAGTCGACCGGTGGCAGCGCCAACAATGGCAATACCAGCAACAGCAGCAACAGCAACAGCAGCAGCAGCAACAGCAGCAACAGCAACAACAACAACAACAACAACAGCAGCAACAACAACAACAATAATAACAATAATAATAATAATAGCGGCGCCGGCGGCGGCGGCAGCTCGACAACTGCCACATCCACGTCGAATGAGCCGGCGCCGGACATTGTCTTCCAGCCGATCAAGAAGATGATCTATGTGCAAAAGCATATCACACAAAAGACTTTCCCCATCGGCTATTGGCCGCTGCCGGAGCCCTATTGGCCGGACTCGAAGGCGATCACGTTGCCGCCACGTGATGCCCATCCGAAGCTGAAGATTTTAACGCCCGCCGTCGATGAGCCGCAGCTGGTGCGCAGCTTTCCCGTCGACAAGTACGAGATCGAGGGCTGCCCCCTAACGCTGCAGATACTGAACAAGCGGGAGATGAACAAATGCTGGCAGGTGATCGTCACCAATGGCATGCACGGATTCGAGCTGCCCTTTGGCTATCTGAAGGCATCGCCGAACTTCACGCAGGTGCATCTGTACGTGCTGGCCTACAACTATCCGGCGCTGTTGCCGCTGCTGCACGACCTCATCCACAAGTACAACATGAGTCCGCCGAACGATCTCATGTACAAGTTCAATGCCTATGTGCGCTCGATACCGCCGTATTATTGTCCGTTTTTGCGCAAGGCGCTGGTCAATATCAATGTGCCGTACCAGCTGCTGCAGTTCCTGCTGCCGGAGAATGTGGACAACTATTTGTCGCCGACGATAGCGAATCAGCTGAAGCACATCAAGAACACGGCCAAACAGGATCAGGAGAATCTCTGCCTGAAGGTCTACAAGCAGCTGAAGCAGCCAAAGCCGCCGTATCGACAGGTGGAAACGGCCAAGCTGTGCACGGGCGCTGCACTGCGTCGCGATCTTGTCCGGCATCCGCTGCTGCGCGACACGTTCGCCAAGCTGCATGCCGAAATCGAGCCCGTCGAGAACTATACGATCGTTGTGCCCCAGCTGACGCATCAGTCGTCGGCGAAAACGTATCGCAATCCGTTCGATATACCGCGCCGGGATCTGGTCGATGAGATTGCCCGCATGCGGGAGACATTTCTGCGACCCGCCAGCCTGGTGGCCAAGGATTCCGGCCATTGCCTGCCCATCGCCGAGATGGGCAACTATCAGGAGTATCTAAAGAACAAGGACAATCCGTTGCGCGAAATCGAGCCCACAAATGTGCGCCAGCACATGTTCGGCAATCCCTACAAGAAGGACAAGCACATGGTCATGGTCGACGAGGCCGATCTCAGCGATGTGGCGCCCATGAAGCAGACCAGCTCGAATGGCGGCAACGGCGGCAACTCGTCCACGTCCAGTGGAAGCGGCGGCTCCGGCAATTCCGGCGGCGGCATGGGTCCGGGTGGCGGCGGCATGTCTGGCCTGATGCTGGGCGGCGGCAACGGCAACAACAACGGCGGCGGCGGCGGCAGCAGCAACAGCATTGGCCTGGGCGGGCCCATGGGTGGTTTCAGCTCCAAGAAACTGGAGAGCACAACGCGCGGTCGCAAACGGAAGGCGGGTCCCTTGCCGCGCGCCTTCGAGTTCCGGCGCATGTCCATGGACTCGTTGCGCAGCGGCAGCGCCAGCCCCAGCTCAGCAGGCAGCGGCTCGGGCAGCAGCGTCTCCGAGCTGCTGCTCGACGAGGACAGCAACAGCAGCTATGCCTCCGAGGCGTCCATCAGCAGCAGCAGCAGCAGCAGCAGCAGCAGCAACAACAACAACAACAATAATGACGCCGGCAACATTGACGCGGGCAACATTGAGGCCGGCAGCAATGACTCCGGCTTGTCGCTGGGTCCGCATACGCCGGAGCGCATGAGCTTTGATTTTAGCGAGGAGGAGACCGGCGAGCAGGAGATGCCGCTCAATGGTTATGTGCACAACTTTATCAACGGCATCAGCGACGAGGAGCGCGCCAACGAAGCGGACAACAGCAGCAGCAGCAGCAGCGGCGGCAACAGCAGCAGCACCAATGTTAACAGTAACAGCAGCAGCAATGTTAACAGCAACAGCAGCAGCAATGTTAGCAGCAGCAGCAGCAGCATCGCAGCAGCAACTGCCGCGACGGAAGCCCTGGCGGCAGCAACAGCAGCCAGCAGCACAAGCAACAGCCTGGCAGCAATAGCTGCTGTCAGCAATGGCGCGCCCGAGCCGAGCAGCAGCAGCAGCAGCAGCAGCATCATAAGCTATGCCAGCAATCACAGCAGCAACCTCAGCAGCAGCAGCGCCTGCAACAGCAGCAGCGGCGTCTTTTATGTGCCGCTGAACGGGCTGACCGTGCAGCATCATCCGGCGTACAGCAGCAATGTGGGCGCAACGCACGTGCCCCACGACAATGCGATGAACATGCTGGAGGCGACAACAGCAATGCACAAGGTTGGCGCGGGCGCAGCAGCAATGCCGCCGCTGTTGCTGGTGGCCAATGGATATACGAGTCAGCATGCGGCGATGCTGTCGCCGCCGGCCATAACCGCAGCAGCTGCCACAACAGCAGCAGCGGCGCCGGCAACCGCAGCAGCAGCAACAGCAGCAACGAGCAACAGCAGCAGCAGCAGCAGTAGCTCAACAGCAGCAACACCTACCTATTATAGTCATAATGATATCAATGATGCCTCCGAGATCTCGCGCATACTGCAAACCTGCCACAACGGCAACAGCGGCAGCAGCAGCAGCGGCAGCAGCAACAACAACAACAGCGGCAGCAATAGCAGCGACAGCAACACTTTAAACGGCAATGCCAGCGAGGGCAATGGCCATGATGCCGACATGAATAACCTGGCTGTGAATTGCTTTGATGCACTGAAGCGCACAGCCGGCGGCAGTAGCGCAACAACCGCCAGCAATCCGCATTTCTACTGGGGCAGCGGCCTCAGCCACTACAACAGCAACATCAACAGCAGCGGCAGCAGCAGCGGTAGCTTTCACAATAGAACCTACGGCAACAGCAGCCCCAAGCTGGAGCCAAAAGCATCGCCGACGCACATCAGCAGCAGCAGCAACAGCAACATTAACAGCAGCAGCAGCAACAGCAGCAACATTAACAGCAACAACAGCAGCAACAGCAACAGCAACAATAACAGCAGCAATAGCGGCAACAGCAGTAACAGCAACAACAATAGCAATAACAACAACAACAACAGCAGCAACAGCAACAGCAACAATAATAATAATAACAGCAATAACAACAACAATAATAATAATAGCAATAACAACAACAACAACAACAGCAACAACAACAGCAACAATCACAGCAACAACAACGATAATGATAATGTTACCGATAACGGCGAGATCGCGAGCTCGCCGGAACGCATCCTGCTCAGCGAGGATCAGCGGGAAGCGGCGCGCAAACATAATGTGGATTTGCGTTTGCAAATCTTTCGTGATATACGACGACCGGGTCGGGACTACAGCCAACTGCTGGAGCACTTGAATTTGATGAAGGGCGACCAGGAGATGAAGTCCGATTTCATAGACATGTGCATCAACGAATCGATGCGCTTCCGGCGACACCAAATGGTCAACAGCATACAGGAGTGGTGGGAGCGGAATCAGCAGCAGCTCGAGATAACAAAGAGTTAACGTTGGCTGCTATGGAACTGAGCGTGCAACAAGTAGCAGCAGCAGCAGCAACAGCAACTGCAGCAACAGCAGCAGCAACAGCAACTGCAGCACCAGCAACTGCAGCAGCAACTGCAGCAGCAACAACAACAGCAGCAGCAGCAGCAGCAGCAACAGCAGCAGCAGCAACTGCAGCAACAGCAACTGCAGCAACAGCAACTGCAGCAACAGCAACTGCAGCAACAGCAGCAGCAGCAGCAACAGCAACAACAACAACAACAACATGCAACATGTCTGTGATGTCAACAACAACAACCAACAACAGCAGCAGCCGTTAACTGAGCCGCAGTGTTAGGCCTAGCTACATATGTATATATATATATATCAATCTATGGATATATATCCAATTTATATATATATATGTGTGTGTGTGTGTGGCCTAGAATGAAAGTCTATTAAGATTAAGCACGAAATGATCTAGTATATATATACATATATATATATTTAGTGTGTCAATTTCTAAATTCGAGTGCAAACAGCAAAATACACACACACACACACACACACACACACACACACACGCAACACACACACACACACATTTGTATATAGTGAAATTGTCGTGAGCAAATTATCTGTGTCGTGGGGTTTAACATTATTACCGATTTCTATATATATATATATTATATTTTTTTTCTTAGGGTTTGTATAGGGGCTGTATTTATGTAGTTGTTAAGCATAAAAACAAAAGGCAAAAAACAAACAAAAAAAAAAAAAAAAAAAAAAACTTTATTCTAAGCATAAAAAACAAAAAAAGAAAATACCTAAACTTTAAGTCGAAGCAAAAACAATTAAATAAAAAAAAAAAAATCGAAAAATTAGTTACATTACGTGTAAAGTTAAAGCAAATGTATGCAAGAATTAAAAACAATTTGTAGCGCAGATTAGATTATGTAATTAGTTGTTAGTCGATTTAGTCTATAGCCTAATAACTGTATTAGCCAAGTAAGCATAAAAACCAATTCAGTTCGTAAAAGCCTGCTAACAAAACAAAAAACAAACAAAAAACAAATCATATATCTTATATATTATTATAAAGGCTTTAGGCTTAAGCGGAAAACAAACAACAACAACAACAACAACAACAAAAAGAATATCACATTTAATGTTTATTTTAATTAAAAACACAAACACTTTTTCTATTCTATTTAACGCGTTCGACTTTAACACCTTTGAGCTGTACAATATCATTTATAAAAAATGTTTAACTTTTTTATTGTTTTTTTTTTTTTTTTTTTTTTTTTAGCATTCAGCTCGATTTATTCGTCAGGTTTTTTAAATTATGCAAATTATTATAAACCATTTTTTTTCTAAGTGATCTTTAATTGTTGTATTTAGCAAGAGTTGACTTAATTATTGATCTATATATATATATATATACACATATATTTATACATAAGTCTGTTCTAGGCGAAAAGTTGATTTTTTTCTGTTTGTTCATAACGTTTTTTTTTTAACACTTAGTTTTATTTTAGATTTTAGTTTTTATGCAGCAATTTCAACGTACATGTGCACACACACACACACACACCCACACATACACACACTTATACTTTTAACAAATGCATACATACATTACATATACCATACACGTATATATACACATATATATATATATATATAAACAAAATGAGAAAACGAAAAAGAAAATCTGTTTTTTAAACGCAAACATTTGTTATCGATATATTTGTTTATTTCAATTTGCGCGTTTTTGCACACTGTTCACATAGGCGAGAGACGAAGGGCGCGAGGCGCGAGTTACCGTTAGGAAGACGAGTGTGACTGTGTGCGTGCGTGTGCGTGTGCCTGGTTTTGTTACGTTCAAGAACATGAATTATTTTTAATAAAATAGCATATTTAACAAATTTCATAGGCAACAACAACAACAACAACAACAAACAGCAGCTCGACATTTGGCTGCAAATTAAATAAAAAGTATTGCTTACAATTTATTTTCTGTGTGCCATTCGGCGTTTTCTTCTAATCAAATTTGTCTAACTGTTTGTTTATTTTTTGCCCTCCGTCCCCAACAATCCGCCCCTGCCATGACCAACCCCCCTCTCGGTGGGCTTCGCCGCGGCCGTGAAGCCCATGTATGATATGAATGCCCCCCCCTCTCTCTCTCTCTCCCTCACCCCCATCTGACACACAGCCTTATTCAATGGCGGATAAACTTTGTTTACGATTTAAATAACTGTATTACTTATTCTGTAGCACAGCACAATGCAAATGTTAGATCATAAACTCAAGCCAAAATTGCAAGATCTTTGTCGACTAAACATTAACATATACATATTAACAATCTATAAAATCAAGATGATCGATGCAAAGCTTGCTCATTTTTCGTTTATCAGCATTTTTGGGAATAATCCTTTAGTGGTATTTGTAATATTATAAGACACACAAACAGTTTTACCTCAATTGCAGCTTTCAGGTCTTAAGTATCTGAAATTTTTTAGGTTATATTCGCAACATGTTCAAAAACCTCAGGCATATGTTATCGAATAATTGGCGGGCGTTTTGTATTTTAATAAAACTTGCTGCATTGTTTTATATGCAGCTGCAAAGCGTAATATGGAATTTCAAAAATCAAAATGCAAACCAAACAAATTGCCGCTACAATTTACAAAAGTCGGCAACCGAATGCCAGCTGAGTGCAATCGATAACTGGTTCATCGGATCAATAATTGTCAGCCAAACTATCGAGCTAGTATTTATTTTGTAATGAAAATAAGCAATATTATGATTAAGACAATAAATTAAATATGCTTTTATTAAAGTCTTGCGAAATTAAATGCATTGTACAATATTTTATGTCAGCTTGGCTTCCTTCGCAACGTCACATAGCGTTGCCCATCCGTCGTTTTAAACACTGACTCGCAGTTCGCTCCCGAAATGAACTAGCCAAGAATGAGGCAGCTCAATTGCACAGATTAGTTCATCAAACAGTCACCTAATGGACAAACCCAACACTAGCGGCTGACAGTTGTTGGGCGAGTGGCAAAGGCAAAGGCAAAGGCAAAGGCAAAAGCAAAAGTGAATTAAGGAAAGCTGAAGCAATATGCAAAATTAATGTGCACTACGCACGTTGTTTGCTGTTAACATTTAACGCAATGCAAACCATATCCAATTGCAGTCGCTAGCCCCATAACACACACACACACACACACACATACACACACACACACACACACACACACACACGTAAATTCAGTCATCAAACGGCGTGTGATACGAATTTCTGTTGCAGTTGCGAGTTGCTGCGATTTGCGAGTTACCGTGTTATTTATTATTATTATTATTATTATTATTTGTTGTTTTTTGTATGGTTTGCGGAAAGTAAAAGTGGCTGCCGTCGCCGTCGTCGTCGTCGTCGTCGTCGCCGCCTGCCTTTGCCTGTATGTGTATTTGTATTTGTGTTTTTGTATTTATATCCATGTACGTTCCGTTACGTTGAGTGTGTGCGCGCGCGAATGTTTGTGTGTAAAAAGAAGTTGCAAAAATACAAAAGTTACGCAAAAACATAGCAAAATTGTGTAAAATAACAACACCAGCAGCAGCAGCAGCCTCGTGCCACTGTGTGTGTGTGAGTGAGCGTGCGTGCGTGTGCGTGTGTGTGTTGTTTGTGCTCTTCTTGGAGCGGACCGGCGGCACAGCAATGAGCGAAAACAACGGCAGCAGCAGCAGCAGCACCACCATCACAGCCGCGAATGGACCGCGCGTCGTTACCATCTACAAGACGGAAACTGGCTTCGGTTTCAATGTGCGCGGACAGGTGTCCGAGGGCGGACAATTGCGTTCCATTAACGGTGAACTGTACGCACCGCTGCAGCATGTTAGCGCTGTGCTGGAGAACGGCGCCGCCGAGAAGGCTGGCATCAAAAAGGGCGATCGCATACTCGAGGTGTAAGTAGTGCTAGTAGTAAGTGCTAAAACAAAAACAAAAACAAAAATGAAAAGAAGCTTCCTTCGTGTTTGACCCGTTTTGCCGTGCCCCGCCCTGCCCCGCAACGTCAACGTCGACGAAAAACACAAGCGCGAGCGAGAGCGTGCGAGTTGTCTAGCCCACCCACAAAACGGCTCCACTCGAAATGGAAAAGAAACTTAAAACTGCGGCTTGGGAGTCCTGCAATCAATAAACGTTGTGTATGTGCATGCCTGTGTGTGTGTGTGTGTGTGTGTAGTGTGTGAGAGAGAGAGAGAGAGGGTTGTTACTAAACTTTGTCGTCGTCGTCATATCTGGCAACTGTTTGCTTCTTCTACGTCTTGCTGTTGTTGTTGTTGTTGTAATGGCGTAATATTTATGCCATTGTTTGGCCACACTTACATGCACACTCAAACACACACACACAGACACACACACGCCCACAGAGCAAGCTAATTAAAATGTCGCGCCCGCTCCGTCTTTCGCTCTATGTCACTCCACTCTGTCGCTCACTTTGTATGCTCTCGCTCGCTCTCCCTCTCGCTCTCTCTCTCGCTCTCTCTCTCTCTAGCAGACAAAACTTGCTCCTGCTCTACGCTAAGCTTTTGTTTTGCATCTTTGACATTTTGTGTTATCGGCGCACAGCCAAATGCTGTTCCCGCCCCTCGCCGCTCGCCCCTCGCCGCTTATGCTATCAATCAAAACACGTTGCATATAATTGAGTTTTGTGGACGCCCGTGCTGTGATAACCTTTCCGGCCCTCTCTCTGTCCGCCTGTCTCTATCTGGCTCACCCTGTGGCAACTAGGAAAACCTGCGAAAACCTGCGCACAAATTCAATTAATAAATTTAGCAGCAGTTTCGTTGCGCGGCGGATAACAACTTAATTATCGTTGGCAGCGTACACCCCCGCTCAAACCCCCCCGCGCCTCTACTGCAGCACAACATGGCGCAGCAGCGTACGCCGCGCAGACACACGCCGCAAATTGGCAAATGTTTATTTTTCATGCACACATACATATATATGTATGTATGTATGTATGTATGTATTTTACTTTTATTTTCGCACTTCCCTCTGGGGCGCAGCTGGCAGTTTGCGGTTGTTGTTGTTGTTGTTGTTGTAGCGCCCATCATTTGATTATCCACTCTAACGGGAGAACAATCATAACAGTTATGATTTGGCTGCACGTGTGCAACAAAGTAACGGTAACAAAAGCTTTCGCGAACAGATTTCGATTTAAATGCGTGCATATAATTTCTCTGAACTGAACCGGTTCAAATCGGTTAAGTTCGTTAATTGAATAAATACAAAATCGAACCGGCAAAATCAAGAAGACGATATACACTTTAATTGCGGTAATTGTTTGTTCCCAAACAAAACTTTTGCCTGCAGAAACATATTAATAAACGATTTTTGTCATTATTAAATAAACTTAAACATTTTATTGTAACGCGCTGAGAGCTTTTCTTAAAACAAATAGTAAAATAGTCGATTTGTTGGCTAATATCAAATAAGTGGGTGGTTTTCTGATTGAGTGTGCTCAACTTGGATATACCCTGGAACTAGCGTACTAGGGGCAATGTATTCTTGAAAGGCATCGGTGCTTATATTCCGATTTTTTTTTTTTTGTTGTAATTAATATAATATATGTTAATGCCAACTCTAAAATTGAGAAAATTGAAAGGTATTCAAAAATTGAAATATTCCAAAATTCTGTTACATTTTGTTGTACCTAGCTAACAGAATATTCGCATTCGGCTCAAGAAAACAAGTTTCAAAATAGTTGCGAGAAGTTATCGAATAAAATTATAAACTTGTTCTGCGTACTTGTAAGTTCCCGCGATCGAAGCTTTACTTTACTTTATAAAGTTGGAGATATACATATATATAGGTTATATGTTATGTGCTAAGACAAGACTCGAACCCGGAACCTTGTTATTCCAGTTTGCCGAACGACTGGTTCACTCTGACAGCTCAGCTAAAGAGAAGACATTTGAATAACTTTCAGATCAGGAATATACATATACTTGTATGTATATAGTTTTTGGAATGGGAAATTATATGAATATAATTTATAGCATTGCCTACACATCGGGTGCTCTACGTTTGTTTACAAATCGTGAACCGTGAACAGTTCGCATCGATACGTGAATGTTGTATGCATTGTGCATTTCGCTTTGCTATCAAATAACTCGGCTTTTAAGCTGTACCTTGATAAAGCAAAGTCTGCTTATCTCTCAGCAGTTTTGTGTGTGTATTTATAAATATAAATATGCTTATTTATAAATAACAGTTGCGTCCAGAACAATTGAGAACGAAATTGAGAATTAGTTGTCACCATTTGCATTTATTTTTGCTTATTTATTATTTTTTTCAACCGTAATTTGAGCCTCTTCCGTTCTCATAGATTCATTAAAATGTGCCAAACAGAATTAATACGGTTCATTTGTGTTTTTGGTTCACCCTTTTTTTTTTCTTTCGGTATTTCAAGTATTTAATGTCGCAAATTACCGGAAAACTCGTAATAAATGTGTGTGGAATGTTTGATTCTGTGGAACTTGTCATCCAGATGATCATAATTATTTATTTATTTTACCATTCATTGCAGAGCATGACACGTCAATTCCTTTTAGATCCTAAATCTGTTTGAACTAGTTCAATTGAGCGGTTTGTTCGGGAATATACCTGCTGCCAGTGTTGCCAACTATTAAAAATAGCTGCGTTTTGAGAAAAAAAAGTTTGTCCAAAAATCTCCCAACTGTTTCCGGCTGAGGACCATGACAAAAGCCCTATTTAGCTACATATGCAATTGAGAACCACTTGTGAACTGGTTCACAAATGCAGCTAAGTGCTGCGAGGCGTCTAGTTTGTTCAAATGAACCAGTTCACTTAATACATTTAAACGTATAATAAATATATTAATATGTTATTTTTCATGATTAATATCTGAACTATTCATATATATTATATTTTTTTTTATTTTTTATGATTAATCTCTAAATTGCTCAATTATTTGAATCGATTTATTTCTTTAGGCTTCAGTTAATTAATAGATGTTTTGATTCACTTTCAGTTTAAAAAATGTGAATTTGAAGCTAAATGGAATCGATGAGCGCACAAATATTTAAATTGTAAATAATCTTCTTATATATTCAACATTTTGAACTAGTTCGCTGCAAGCTTTCAATTGGCAGCTGCTTGGCCAGCCCTGTTTAGCCCAGCCCTGTTGCTATTCTCTCCTCTCTCCACCTCTCCATTCTCTCTCTCTCTCTCACTCTCTCTCTCTCTCTCTCTTTCTCTCTCTTTCTCTCTGTTTGTCGAGGGGCGTTTTTGTGCCGGTTGGCAACCGCCAACGCCGCCTCCTCGCATCCTCCACATCCGTCCGGCGGGCTTATCAACATTTCTGCTGGGCGCAGTGCTGGGGTGTGCCAGGGGGGAGGGGCGGGGAGTGGCTGCAGTTGTTCGGGATGAGGGCGGGGGTGGGTGCTAGTTAGTTGTGCTTAAATATTTGTCGCTCATTGTTTATTCATCTAAATGCTTTCAAATAATTGCTTTTTTGTGGCTAATTACTCATAGAATCTGCCACAGCTGTTCGAGCACGCCCCTTGCTGAATCCGTAGCCGCCCCCTTGCCCGCCCCCTTGCCTGTCAGCTGCAGCTGTTGGGTTGGGTTCGCCCACTTGGTGGGCGCATTGTTGCACAGACTGCCATTGCAGCGCACACAGTAGGGATCATTCGAGCTGCACTCGGGCACCTCGCCCGCACAGCCCCTCACCGTGTAGACCAACTGCTGCCGGCTGATGATCGTGCTGACGCACAGCTCGGCCGGGCTGCTGCAGTTGCTCAATGCCATCGCGCCCGGCTGCTCCATGGCGGCGCAGTCGTCGCCCTGCTCCTGCGAATTGCAGCGATAGCAGCTGCGCACCGACCAACGGTTGCAGCCGTCGCCGCTGCGGCACAGCTGGCATGCCTCACCTGACCCGGCCACGAAATTCGCATCGGCGCAGCCGCGACGCAGCAGCGTATCTGCGAATCGAAGAAAAAATAAAATCAAATTGTTTTCAAAGTTCGTGCACGCGAGTGTGCTTAGTTTATGCTAAGAAAATGACGATCTGGCAGCACCGCAAGATGAGGTGTGTGTTAAGTTGGCTGCGGCTGGTTTATTTCGTGAAATAAAACTGAGTTCGGAGCCAATTACAAGCTGAAGTTTTGGCCATAAAGATGACGATCTGGCAGCACCACAACATGATGTGTGTGTGTTAAGTTGGCTGCGGCTGGTTTATCTTGTGAAATAAAACTGAGTTCGGAATCAATTACAAGCTGAAGAATATATAAGACAAGTAGTCGCTCGTTTTGGCTATAAAAACAACGATCTGGCAGCATTATGTGTGCGTTAAGTTGGCTGCGGCTGCTTACTTAATGAATTAAATTAAGTTCCATACCAATTATATGCCAAACTTCCACCCGTTTGACAAATCTTGATAAATTGTGTTGTAATCTAATCAAAAATCCCGGACCTCAACATGGTCAAAAGGCAAAGCTGTATATTCCCTTCAATTGTAGCATATGCAAGCACATTTCGTCAATTTTTTTTTACAGCTTAAGTATGCGAACTTTTTTAATTGAGATCCAATAAAATTTTATGTTATTGAATCAGGAATACACTGAAGCAAATTAAATATGTATTTATCAATTACTTGATGTTTGAACAGTTTTCTGAACCTCATTTTAAAACCTCAAGATATTAATTGAGAAACTGTTTGGCTCACAATTGGAACTAGCTCATTTAATTTTAATTGTTAAGCTTAAGAGCAACTAGAAAAATGCTCCTAAACTTGAAAATTTGTTAAATTCAGAAGCTCAAACAAAGGAAAGACAAAAACAAATTGGTTCATAATCGGCACTGGTACAACTTGAGGAATCTTTCTTCACTTGACAATTTGTTAGCTTGATAGGGTCAAAAACCATTTTGGTTCACAGTTGGAACTGGTTCGTTTCACTTTAATTCATTAATATTAAGAGCAGCGAAAGGAATCTTAACTTGACAATTTGATAAGCACAACAATAATCTGGTTCACAATTGGAACTGGTTCGTTTTACTTTAACTCATTAATATTAAGAGCTGCGTAAGGAATCTTAACCTGACAATTTGATAACTTAATAAGCTCAAAAATAATTTGGTTCACAATTGGAACTGGTTCATTTAACTTTAACACATTCATATTAAGAGCAGCGAAAGGAATCTTAACTTGACAATTTGATAAGCACAAAAATAATCTGGTTCACAATTGGAACTGGTTCGTTTGACTGATTCAGCGACTGTACCAGCGCCGGACTCACCCTAACCTTGCTCGCACGTATAGCAGGCAGTGGTGCCCGCAGCACACGGCTCACTCTTGAGGGCGTGTCCAGAGCGGCAATTGGGATCGCTGGTGGAATTGCAGGTGGCACAGGCAATGTCCTGGCACTGGGCATTGCAGTTGTCGCCATAGCATTGGTGCAGCTCGCCGGTGGGAAAGAAGCCCATCGTGGTGGAGCAGCCGCGCTGCAGCACGTCCGTTTGGGTGTTGCGATGCGTGTAGCAGCGTTCCCGATGGCCCAGCATCACCTTGTTGACGCACTGCGTCACCGTCGCATTGCTCAGCGCACACCTGTCCGCCTCGGCGGGCAGCTGTTCGCGCTGGCAGTCCGCATTCGGTGCCAGCCGATTCGAGGTGCACTCAAGACAGCGGCTCTCGGTGACGGTGCGTTCCGCATTGCAGCCGTTGTAGTTGCACTTGAGGCACACGTGCGGACAGCCAACGGGCAGATTCGTGTGCTCGCAGCCGCGCTGCGTGTTGCTCAGGTGCAAAATGTTCGTATAGCAGCGATCCTCCGAACTGTAAACGGGACACGGCAGCAGCAGTTCCGGCCGGGCGCTGACATCGATGCAGGCCGCGCCGCTGCACTGATAGCAGCGCAGTCGATCCGTGGGATAGACGTGCCGATTGCACAGGCTGCTGTTGCAGCGATCGCAGGGCTCGGCGCAGTAGCCGTTCGGATAGAGGCGTCGGAGGCAGCCGCGTCGCGTGACGCCCGCCGCAATGGAGGTGACGCACTCGTCGCTCGGCTGGCTGCACTCCTCCACCTCCAGCTGTTGGCCGGGCCGGGTGGCGCACTCCGCATCCTCGGCCGAGTCGCAGGCATAGCATTCCAGGCCAGCGCTGCCAAGGAGCAGCTGCAGCAGCGTCAAACCGGCCAGCAATTGCCAGCAATTGGAGCACTTCATCTTCTCGCGACGTTGGCAACTTTTCAACTGCCCGACCTCGACGACAAAGAACTGACAAACAACTGACTTTTGGCTTAGCTACGCTTGCAGATTAGATTAGGCCAAGTGGATTGTCCAAAATTGTCATTGTTCCATTGTTTGGCTGGGATTTCAGTTATGCATTCGCCTATCTGACTGATCGCACTGATATGGACATTGCAGTCCATCAAAACAATTCAATAATCTGTGCGCCAAGAATAAGCCATGCCCAAGCTGACGCGACTTGAAGATACCCTACATACGCTTGACAAGCGGGGTATATCCGGAAGCCTCTTCTATGCGTTAGCCACAAAATAAAAGATACTTGATATATATGCTCTATTCTAGAAGCTACATGTCAAATTTGGTGACTCTAGCTCTTAAAACACAAGAAAAGTGATCAACAGAATTTCGATATCGATTAGTATCGATTCCTCGGACAAGTTATCGATTATCGGAAACAAACTCGTACTGCACAGCTAATAGGAGCATCCACTATCTGGAAATCAAGTCTCTAGCTCTAGATCGTCTCGGCCATTGAGTCTGATCAAAAATATATGCATATATTTTCTTTATGGGATCGGAGATGCTTTCCGCTGCATTTCTGCCTGTTACAAATACTTTAAACTCTTTTTTTTTACCCATTTTCAATGGGTGTTGTGTGTCTGTTGTGTGTGTGTTGTGTGTGTTGTGTGTGTGTTGTGTGTGTGTTGTGTGTGTGTTGTGTGTGTGTTGTGTGTGTGTTGTGTGTGTGTTGAGTGTGTGTTGTGTGTGTGTGTTGTGTGTGTGTTGTGTGTGTGTTGTGTGTGTGTTGTGTGTGTGTTGTGTGTGTGTTGTGTGTGTATGTGTTGTGTGTATGTGTTGTGTGTGTGTGTGTGTGTGTGTTGTGTGTGTTGTGTGTGTGTTGTTTGCGTTGTGTGTGTTGTGTGTGTGTTGTGTGTGTGTTGTGTGTGTGTTGAGTGTGTGTTGTGTGTGTGTTGTGTGTGTGTTGTGTGTGTGTTGTGTGTGTGTTGTGTGTGTGTTGTGTGTGTGTGTGTGTGTGTTTGTGTTGTGTGTGTGTGTGTTGTTGTGTGTGTGACATTCAAGATTGCACTTGGTTTTTGCTGAGCTTCACTTTTTCCGCTGCTTCTATCTTATTGTTATTATTGTTGTTGTTGTTTTTGCTGTTGCACTTGCCACTTAGCATTGCATTGTTTGAAAGTGGGCGTATGTGTGTGCGTGTGTGTCTGTGGGGTGGGCGTGACGTGGTGTCTGCAATGCAATCAATGGGGATTATGAACTATTTTCATTTCTTGTTGTTCGACGTGTGGCTCGTTAAAACATTTACGACAACAATGTCGTAGCAGCAGCAACCAGACCAACAACAACAACAGCAGCAGCAACAGCAACAGCAACAACAACAACAGCAACAACAACAACAAAGCTTTAACTATTCTGGCCTTAAAATCCACATCTAATAGCTTAGCTTTAGGGTTGAACCTAACCGACAATATTTTCGTTCTTCTTGCCAGACTATAAAAGTCAGGAGTGCTCTGGTCGGGTTTGCCCGACTAGCAAAATACCTAAATCCAAACATTCTACACATAAGCTCTTTGCTTTCTCTTCCTCTCGCCCAGCACTTGCTCATGCCAATTCTTCGGTGCTTGAAGTCCGATCTTTCCTCAATTTTCAGTGCTTTTATATAGCATTTTCTTAAGCGAAAGACTCGAGTTATGCTAAAAAGAAGCATGCCTCAAAATCGATTGTTATCGATATTATGAAAGCAGCAGGCGTATCTATAAAAAGAAGATTAGAAGAACTTTGCATATGGCTTAGGGGATATATAATTTTCAAATTTCCAATCTTCTATGTATCTAACTCTTAAAGTTTTCGAGTTATGCTAAAAAAGGGGCATGCCTCAAAATCGATTGTTATCGATATTATGAAAGCAGCAGGCATATCTATAAAAAGATATATATTTTTAAAATTTCAAATATAGTTAAAGCTAGTTAAATATGGCATAGCTGGGCTTTACGGGCTCGGGGCTGCCTTTTGCCTTCTGCCTGTTGTTCATTCGATTTGCACAAATACATTATACCCTCGCTGGCCACGTTGAATGGCTTCAGGGTATAAAAACTTTATGCACTCTGAGGGTTGCCCACGGCTGGCGCTTAACTGGCTTAACTGCTTAAAGTTGTTGAATTTGTTTGCCTGTGTCAGCAATCATTGTTGCTCTTGCTCCATGCCAAACAATTAGAAACTTTTGCAAAAGCCGAAAGAGTTACTTAAAAGTTAAGGGCTTATCGGTTATCGATTATAAAGTGATTTTGGCGCTTCGATTATTCTTTTTATTAGAATGCCTTTAAAAAGTAGTGTAAGTAGTGAGAGCTGTGTGCTTCGAACCAGCGACCTGCTTTCACAACTATTGCAAAAGTTGAAAGATTTACTTGAAATGTTATCGATTATTTAACGGTTTAAGGTCTTCGATTATTACTATGCATTTAATAAGTGTAATAAGCAGAGTACACTGAGAAAAAATAAACTGCGGCTTGGCTTGTGCTTTGAGCCAGCGCCCTGCTTATAGATTCTAAACGTGAACTATTGCAAAAGCTCAAATAGTTACTTAAACGTTATCGATTATTAAATGATTGAAGCTCTTCGCTTATTATTGTATTATAACTATTCATTTAGGAAGTGTAATAAGTGAGGTACACTGAGAAAAAAAACGGTAGTTTGTTTTGTGCTTTGAACCAGCGCCCTGTTTCTTGATTCAATATAAAATATGTTCAGACGAAAGCAATGCTTGGATCTGCGCTTTTCTCAAAAGTATTTTTGGGGATAAATATGATTTGGTTCGTGTTACGGTTCGATTGGATAACTTTTCCAAGTGGTTTGCTTAAAGGTTCGATTCATTTCAAAAAGTGAGTCCAAATTGCGGGCTCGAACCGGTTCGTTTCAAACTTGGCTTGCAGCCCTGAAAACTTACTTGTTTTTGAATTTGATTAAATTTGAATACCTTTATATTATGTTCTAGTATTAAATATATGTTGACGTTGAATACCTGACAGGTCTTGCAAATGTCTTGACTTCTCAAGCAATTTTTTATATATTGTTATATGAGTATATTTAATGCTACCACAAAATTTGTGCATGTGCTTATGTGTTGATGTTCTGTTGTTATTCCATGTTCCAAATTATTGTCGCTGTTGTTGTTGTTGTTGTTGTTGTTGCTGCTGTTGCTCAGTGGCATATGCCCCAGAATAATCAATAGATTTGCGTCACTCGATGGTTGGGCAGGAAAAGTGGCAGCGCGTTCGCCTCGCTGCTTCTCAAATCCGGCCACATTTTTTGAGGGGCGGACGGGCGGTCGGTCGGTCGGGCTTAGTTGATAGGCTTGTGGTTTCCGGGCTTGAATTTGGGGCTTTGGGTTAAGGTTTTTCTTTTGGGAGTTTTTTTTTTTTTTTTTTGCCAGGAAATAGCCCGCAAATAGACACAATGTGCACAACATAAAAATAAAATAACAAATTTGCCCAAAAATACTTAATGAGCTGTGTGTGCCGGAGGGGAGCGAGGGAGGCGACTAAGTTTGCGGTCAGGTGGCAACGCTGTAGCGCATGAAGAAGAGACCAAGGGTGATGAGGGGGGGGGGTGTTGGCGTAAGGTAGATAGAGTCAAGTTATAGAGAGCTTGGCCTTTTGAGCAAAACGAATTAGATTCTTAAATTATATATCAAAGCTTTTCAAATATAAAGTTTACATTTTGAATTCGATCTAAAGCTCTTTTGGCTAGCTTAAGCTTTTGGTATTTCTATTTTCATGAAATGTTCCTATTCTTGACCAGCATCAAAACATACTTCGATCTAGCCGTGTTTTCTAATATCTGTTTCTATGCCCAAATAGTTTCTCAGCTTAGACTTTTAAGCAAAATGAATTAGTTTCTCTCTCTTTGGATATCAAACCGAAAGTTCTAAAGCTTCCATTTGCATTTAGGTTTTAAGCACGTTTTGAATAGCTTTTGGTATTTGTCGGCTTTATACGCCCTTCAGTAGTTTTATGTCATCATCATTTTGTCCAGGAGACACCTCCAGCTCCATATAGAATACATATGCCTGGTCGTTATCAACAGACGCCTCGATATAGCCATATGCCCAACTAGTTTCTTTCTGCTTCAAGCGACAGGCAAATACTAAAAATATACTAAAATTATCCAGAGACAGCTTGTTAATGAACAGTTTAAATAGTATATGTAAATATACTAGGTGCTCCCATTAATCTTTGAGTCTCGAAAATAAAATGCCAGACATTTGGTATATAAAATATACCAGCCCAAACACACTTTCTTCTTCATGTTTAAAGTAAATACTAAAAATACACTAAACATATCTCGAGAGAAAAAAACTTTTTGTAGAATCGCTCCAATAATTGTCCGAGCATCTAAATCAAAGCTAGAAAATTTTGTTCCATGTATTTGAGCAAATATATTTTAAATACCAAACTATCTAGCTTTTGCTTTTAGAGGATATTATTTGTGGGTAGATGCCCTAGTATATACTAGAACAAATTTTCACTTTGGACCTTATGATTAATGCCAAAAATATCAAAAATCTATACCAAATGTATATAAACTGGTTAACTTATCTAATTTTTTGTTTAGTTTATTTGCCCATAGATTTATTTTGTACCATGCAAAATATTTGGGGGTTGATTGAAAATGTTCGCCAAATTAAAGCTATAAAATGTTGCAAAAAAGAATAAACAATAAATATTTAGACTGGCTGCAATCAAGAGATCTGCTAGCTCTTGTGCAAATATTTAGGCATTCTTTTGGTTTCAAGTATCTTGAACTTTATTTAGATAAGCAACTAAATTAAATAATATCATTTAAGAGCAGGCATCCCCGAGTTAACTCAGGTCACAGCAACAAAGGCGAATAAAAGAAATTGCGAGTAAAAGTAACGTCAATCAAATTTATGTACTTCAACAATGGGTCAGGCAAATTTTCCGCTCAATGGGCTCAAGTAAACAACACATTTTGATGGTTATTCGCACACAGAGTATATTATTACCTCCAATACCCTGTTGTCGGGCCAAGCTGAGCGTGGGAGAAGCAGCAGAATTAGCTTTTGTTTTGTATGCGACTTGGAAATACCCTGGAACTAGCTAGTTCTACTCTTGAAAGGGGGCATTTCTTTGGGACATGCTGCATGTTATCCAAAAAGTGAAAGAGTTTAATGCAAAAACTCACATATCAGGTTTGGCGTGTCTAGCTCTTCTAATTATCGAGTTATAACATCGATATTTATCGATATTTATCGATATATTAAAAGAAACAGTAGATATCGACGAGAAAATTATAAGATCTCGTTGCTTATGGCATAGGATTTTATATACAAGAAAACTACAAGATCAGAACTCTAGATTTTGTAGATTTCGAGATCCGCGCCGTCGTCTTCCCCAAATTGTGACGTCACAATTCGAAGACAGAAGCATTCGACGGCTCTCTTAAGCTTGTAAGAGGCACAGCCTGTGGGCGTACAAATGTTGGGCAGGGCAGGGGGCATGTTCTGAAGGAGATGGAGCTGGAGCTGGAGCTGACATGAAACCTGTGAACGAAAGTCAAGAAGTGCGCGAAGAAACAACAGAGCAAAGCATAATGCAAAACAGAATTGCGATTACTTGACGCAATAAACAAAATAGAAACAATTAGCAACAGCGAAGAAGGTTCTAGAACAAACTAGTCGACTGCTAAATACCCTGTTGGTTCAGTTAAGGTTGTGCGATAAGATGCGAATATGAATTTGTAAATATAGAAAATATATATCTTTAACATATGATTTGTCCGTGTATGAAAGAGTTTTGCTTAGATTCAGCAATTGCTGATGGTATCGAATATATAGTACAGATTACTTTTACAGGGTATATATATTATTGTATTCATATAGAGTATGCCCGTATAATTTCACTAACATTCAAGGTTTTCGGTAAATTATAAAATTTGCTGGACTGGCTACTTCGATAGCGAACTTTTTTAATCCGGGACTTTGGGAAGGTGATTTTAATAATTACAACAACAAATTTGATCATAAAACTTGAAAACAAGAAAGGAACGTTTGTTTCCCACTCAAATCATAGTTATTTTTAAAATATACTCGAAAGAGCGAAGCCCAAATATAGATTCATAAATGTAAAGAAACCGAATCGAAAAGCAAAGAACTGGTTCGTGAACCGAACCACAGCCAACTTTGCTTGCGTGTGCAGCCCTGGCCAAACTACATTCATGCTGAATGCGAACCAAAGCAACACTGAATGTATTTTCATATTCCACAAAAGGCTTTTCTGGGAATCGAACTGTTTTTTTTTTTGCGTTTTGAAGAGTTCAAGCTCTTAAAATGCTTAGCAGCGCAGCGCCCTCTGCAGTCGAAAAGTGTTGTCGTTATCTTTTGAGCTTCTTTGCGCTCCTTGTCTAGTAGATGTCTTCTCTAGACGTTGGCTGCTGAAACTGGTTTTGTGTCTGCGTTTTTTGTCCTAATCTCAGCCTGCGCTTGTCTCTTGCACTTTTATTTCTTTACATTTTATTTTCTTTTTTTTTTTTCGCTTGGTTAGCGTGACTGGGTCCACATGAAAGGCATATTAGCTTTGGTGTCGCAGCAAACAGATACTTTAAATAGTTTTACAATTGCGTTGCAAATTCAATTAGCTCTTGTTAATGTCAAAGTTAGCTTAACAATCATTGAAAGCAGTTGCCTGCCGCTCATTGTTGAGCTTGCTTTGTGCATATATTTGTATCAAAGTAAAGTCTGCTCATGTTCATGTCAAAGTTGACAGCTGCCTTTTTATCCATTGTCAAAATTGCAATGCGTTTGATTACATTCTGAGCTGCCATTTAAAAATGTTACAGTCAATTAATCAGCCTGTTAAATGGGCATTTAACTGATATAATTGCAGTGTGACCAGCTCGGCAATGCACTGCGCATCTGGCAACGCCGCACATTCGATAACCGATGTTTATCGATACATTCTGTCTTATAGAGCTATTGCCAAGGTATGAGCCACATAATGTTAACGAAGGCTGCTTTGAGCCAAGCTGGTTCAAACCCTAAATTCCTATATAACTTGACCATAAACCGAACCTTCTCTCAAAATAACTTAAAGAACCAAGAGTTGAACCCACTGTTGGGTTCAAAGTGTTGAAAAACCCAGTTAACGAGCCGAATGTTAAGGCAGGTAGCTAGTTCGAGCCCTAAATTCCCATATAACTTGATCATGAACCGAACCTTCTATCAAAATAAGAAAACGTTGCATCTTTCAGTCAAGTTTTGACTTGAAGAACCAAGACTTGAACCAACTGCAGCGTTCATAGTGTTGACAAACCCGGTACACAAGCCGAATGTCAAGGCAGGTAGCTGGTTCGAACCCTAAACCAAACGACACTCAACTGTTTAACTCTTAAAGATTTGTAGCCCTAAGCTGATCGAAATGAAGCGCAGTTAAAGCTCTTGTTAAGTTGTTAACGTGAACTTTAAAGTGCAAACAATTACAGAGTATCTAGCTAGTCGAGCACAGGGCTAATCTAGATGTTTGTGTAGTTATTACACACACACATACGTTAAGTATGTATGTTAGGTATGCTTGACTGTGAGTCATGTCAGTTTGTTTGTTGTTGTTCGTGTTGTTGTTGTCCCTGTGCGTCAGCAGCGACACGACAACAAACGATAGCTGCGATTTATTTATTTGTGCTGCGGTGGCAAAAGTCAAACCGGAAAGACACACACACACACACACAAACACACAGAGGGAGAGAGCGATATACAACAACAATAAATGTCTAAGAAGTGTCTCTGGCCTGGCCGCAGACCTCGACGCGTCCAAAGTTGGCCCCAAAAGGTGCCCAGGAGAAGGAAGCCAACAACAAGCAACAAGCAGCCGCTTTGACAGCCTGAATGCAATTGGCAATTGAATTTTGCTAAAAGCATTTGCCCGATCAAAACTAATGCGAAATGGGGGCAAATGGCAGCAGCAGACGCCACAAATTATTCAATAAAATATAACATAATATTATTGAGTGCCAAATGCCACTGAATGTGATAATAAAATCAATTACATTATTGTAACGCGCATTTGCTGCTTTGTCAACTCGTTTCGTTCTATACCCCTGCAGAGGGTATTCTCATTTTGTCATGAAATGTGCCCGACCAAATAAAGTGTATATATATTCTAGATCAGCATGCACTAGGCTTGTGGATATAGCCTGTCTGTCTATCATGAAACTGTGCAATTCTTAAACACTGAAAATTGTAAACAGATCGGACCATAAGCACCGAAGTTTTTGTGTAGCAGAAAGCTAGAAAGTTCGTAACGCTAGCTTGGCATTGAGGGTATCTTCAAGTTCTGCAATCCAGGCAACAATATTCTTAAACAAAATTAATCATGCCTTGCCCAGAACTTCTATTTTCCCTTATTTTTGCTCTGATCCCTCGGTTAATCCCCCATCTGGCACACATCAGTAAGTGTGAGATCAGACGAAAATGATGAATTCCCTCATGGCTTTTTAAATCAAATGTGATTAGGTATTCATGAGAAATGACAGGCATTGTGATCGGTATGCAACGTAAAATCTTTTTGAGAAAACGAATAAGAGCAGCTACGCTGGGAAATGGCAAAGAATTACATATTAAATACGATTCTTGCAAAGTCTGCCTTCTCTTAACTTTTTAGGTATATCTGCATTTGTTCACCCAGTTGGCATATGCGACTAAAAAGCATTTATTTCATGTTTTAAAAGCCCTCTGCGGTCAGCTGCAAAC
This sequence comes from Drosophila littoralis, assembly GCA_018903485.1. NCBI lineage: Eukaryota > Metazoa > Arthropoda > Insecta > Diptera > Drosophilidae > Drosophila > Drosophila littoralis. The sequence continues at coordinate 6,367,760 of JAEIGF010000591.1, forward strand.
AAAAACAAGTTTTAAGGTAGCACCTTTCTTTGCGATTCTCATTAGTTGAAGTAAAGCCTAGATTCTTAGCCAGTCCTTTTAAGTCAATTTCATACAAATTAATGTTTGCTACCATCTTTGCTCTTTTTATTCTTTCTCGAACAATAAGACCCTCTCAATTACTCTCCCTTTAAGTTTGATTCTCTTCTTTCCCTATCTTACTCTCTCGTCCTCTTTCTCTCGCTTATTCTTACTCCGATTCACTTTCTCACTTAAGTCTCTCTCTCTTTCTTTCTTTTTCTCTGTCTCTCACATACCCCCCTCTCTCTCTCTCTCTCTTTCTATCTCACTCACGGTCTCTCTGTCTTAATCATTCTCGTTTTTAACATCTCGTTGTCTCTCATTGTCACGCTCTTTTCCTCTTTCTTTCTCTCTCCCCTCTCTATGTCTTGGTTACCTTAACCTGTATAATATGTATAAATAGTATTTGGAGATATTTTTGAAGGATTTGCCAGGATTAGACTCAAGTCACTTGTACAAGTGCAATATTTTATTTTCGAGTAGATGCGCTCCATTGAAAAGTTCAACAATTGCAAATGCTCGAGTTTATCGTAAACAAATTCAACTTGACCCGAATCGTATGTCTGGGGACTGCGGCTCGTTATCAGTGCCAGCGCCAAGTGCCAGCCACAAGGTGTTCCAAGCGATCAATCGGATCAGACTCTCTCTCTCGCTCTCTCTCGCTCTCCCTGTCTCCGTTCCGCTTGGGCTCTTAAATTGATCGGCGAGCAGCAAGCAGCAGCTCATTTGAAGATTGTCAATCGCGTGGGCAACTGTGATGCACTAGCTCAGATATATAGATTATATAGATTCCTCCGAAATGCTGCCCTTCCATGGCGTGCATTTTGCCCAGCTCAGCGCCATGGAGCGTCGCTGCCGGCGGTACGTTTCGACGGACAGCAGGATTGTCCAATAATATCGCATATACTCATCTTCTCACATCTCTCGTTTGTTGCAGCAACGGCGTCAGCGTGGAGGGTGCCACACACAAGCAGGTGGTGGATCTGATCAAATCTGGTGGCGATTGCCTGACCCTGACGGTGATATCTGTGACACAACAGGAGGCCGACAGACTGGAGCCGCAGGAGGATCAAACCGGCTACTCCTACATAGACTACTCCGACAAGCGCTCCTTGCCCATCAGGTGAGTAGGTCACAATCATAATAAAGGCTCCTCTAGACTGAATCCCCATCTCTTCTACAGCATACCCGACTACAGCATTGTGAATCGGAATGGTGAACGCTATATTGTCTTCAATATCCATATGGCCGGACGGCAGCTGTGCTCCCGTCGGTATCGCGAGTTCGCCAATTTGCATTCGCTGCTGCGCAAGGAGTTCAGCGGCTTCAACTTTCCGAAGCTGCCCGGCAAATGGCCATTCCAGCTGAGCGAACAGCAGCTGGACACACGCCGGCGCGGCCTCGAACAGTATCTGGAGAAGGTGTGCGCGGTGCGCGTTATTGCCGAAAGCGATGCTGTGCAGGATTTTCTAACCGATACCGAGGACGATATATCCGCATCGCCGGTGGACATAAAGGTTATGCTGCCCGATCATGAGGTGACCAGCGTTTCGGTTAAGAAATCGTCCACGGCCCAGGTCGTCTGGGAGATACTGGTGCAACGCGCCAATCTGACAGCCTATACGCAACAATATTTCTATCTGTTCGAGATTGTCGAATACAATTTCGAGCGCAAGCTGCAGCCGCTCGAGATACCGCATCAGCTCTATGTGCAGAACTATAGCACCGCCTCGTCGACATGCCTCTGTGTGCGACGTTGGCTCTTCTCGGTCAGCAAGGAGCTGAAGCTGCCCGTTGGCGAGCAGGCGGCACGTTTCATCTTCTATCAGGCCGTCGATGAGGTCAATCGCGGCAATATACGCGCCGATGGCCGGCTCTATGAGCTGAAAGCCTTGCAGGATGCCAAAAAGGCCAACGATTATTTGACACTGGCCCGCACACTGCCCGGTTACGGTGATGTCGTCTTTCCGCACTGCTCCTGTGATAGTCGCAAGGAGGGACATGTTGTGCCCGCCGTCGGTGAGTCACAAATTCAACCCAATAAAAAACAAGCACTTTTTTCCTTGTCCTTGTTTCGCCTTCAGATGATACCCAATTCGTAGTGATATATTTAATGCATGCAGCAGTATATATTAGTATAGTTTTAAATTAGCACCTTTCTTTGCGATTCTCATGAACTCAAGTAAGGGCCACATATACAAAAATGGATTATTTAGTCATTTTATAAGCGGACGTTTCACTCGTTTCTATTTTCGTTACCATTCTCTCTCTTTCTTACGCTCTCTGTCTCTCTCTCTCACTTTCCCTATCTCACTCTCTCGTCCCCCAACTCCTTCGCTTATATTTCCTCCCTCCAATATGCCCGTATTCAATGTGTCGACGAGTGTAAACAGTACTCAAACAATTCGAACTAATCGATTTGCTTATTGCTTTTCGCAGGAATGAAAAGCTTTCGCCTCCACGCCTGCCGCGATGATGGCTCCCTGGAGGCGCAAATGGTGGAGCTAACATGGGATAGCATAACGCGCTCCGAGAGCGATGAGGAGTCCATGTCATTTTGCTTTCAGTACAATCGTCCAGATAAGCCACCACGTTGGGTCAAAGTCTATACGCCATATGTAATTATAATATGATATACCGTTAACTGTTATACACCAACCGTTCTAACTGTTATACATCATTGCACTTGTAGCACGCATTTCTTGCGGACTGCTTCGATCGCATAATGGAGGAGCGCAAATGGGAGGACAGCGGCGATTAGGAACGAAGGAAGATTGTATACACACATATTAGTATATATAATATATACAAGTTTATATATGTATATTGCAGCGTAAACATCTCAACAACATCACAGCGAGCGGCTCAATGCAATCTTAGTCACACACACACACACACACACACACACACACACACATTCACCTGCACACGTACACACACGATTACGTTTAATATATTCAATCGAAATGTTGTGTATTATCTAAAAAAAACTTATATAGCTCTCAATTGTGTGTCGTGTGCCTGTTCTTGTTTTCGTTTCTGTTTCCGTTTCCGTTTCCGTTTCCGTGTCCGTTTTGAGTTTAGTTTAAGCAGAAAGTGAGACAAATAGACCAGGACCAAGAATGCCTCCGCCAACATAGCCACAGTCACAGTCACAGTCCAGAGCTCTACAAATGAGAAATAGAATCTTATGTTGTAAGTGCTATATCTTATGTATATTGTAAAGAATATATATAGTAACTATGATATTTGTAAATTATGCAATGGGTTTAAGCAAGCAACATTCAAATAAACAAAAGCAAACAACTAATGTTAACAGCGGCAACAAAATGTTTCAAGATTATTAACAGCACTTTAGCACATAGAGATAGAGATAGAGATAGACGGTTTAGTGTTAGAAGGGAAGAGAAGAGAAGTGTTCGAAAACACACACACACACACACAAACACACACACATTAGCACACACAAAGCAAAGCACCAATTAAGCAAATATTAGAAAAAAACTAAAAGAATAAAATAAATGATTCTCATTAAAAAATAATTACAAAAAAAAAAAAAAAATATATCAGCATAGAAAGAAAACACAAAAATTATTTATGGAAATAATAAACTCTAATTCTATACACATAAAATGCATACACACACACACACACTCACACACACACATGCATACATACATGCCTAAAAAATATATATATATATATATGTAACTTTTTTTAGTAGTCGCAGAATAAACTAAATAGCTGCTAAATAATGTAAAAAGTCAATTTTAATTATACAGAAAAAAAAAAAAAAAAAAAAAATTGCATATGAAATAGAACTTTATATAGAAAGTACAAGCATGTATATATATATATATATATATATATATATATATAGGGAAGAGATATATATATTTATATATATATATATACGTAGTATATATAATAAAAACTGTACGAATTGTCTGAAATATCATTTGTATGTAGTAGAAACAAGAAACAAAATAACAACAAAACAAACAAACGAAACATGTTGAAATTATGTACTCAATTTTAATTTTTTTAGTAGCAAAAAAATGTTAGTTACACTTAAGAGCTGTTTATAACTAGTTATTGAAACTAAATATGCAAATACAATAACAACAACAAAATATTCAAACAATTTTGGTTAAATTGAGATAAATGTAAAGCAAATATGCAAGTGTGCGTGTGTGTGTGTGCGCGTGTGTGCCTGTTGTGCGTGTGTGTGTGTGAAAGTTAACAGAAAATGTTGTTCAAAATAAAGCTTTATTGTAACAAGCGGCAAATGTAACAAAAATCGGTTAATTTAAGCAATGAATGTAATACACACAAGGACACACACACACACATGCACACACACACACATGCACACACACACACACACAATTGTATGGAGAACAAGAACAAACACTTTAGAAAGCAGTACAACAAAAACACACACACACAAACACACACAACTATATTTATATGTACTCACACACACACACACTCACATGCATAAACAATTATACACGCATATTTACATATAAACAAATATTTGCATATATATATATATATATATTTATATACATATATATATTATATACTGAAAGTGTATATAATATATACACGCATATAGCATATACATATATATATATCTATATATTTATCAACGATGCAAGTGACGTCTGCTTGTGATATTTACAATTTACACGATTATTATTATGCTTATGATTATATATTACCAATATGATTATTATTATGTATGTATGTATGTCCATTTTTCTCTTTTTTTTTTCTGTCCAATTGTTTTGTCATAATTATATTTATTCAATGTATGTAAATTAATATAACGCGCTATATTGTCTCATATATATATCTATACATAATTATATATATATCTATATATATATATATATATATATATATACATATTAACTAGCTGATATTTGTTCAAATTGTAGACTTTGAGCTTCCACCCATTTTCCGCTCATTAAAAGCTTTAGTGCACAGTGTTCTCTACGTCTCAAGTTACATTTTATACAGATATTTGAAAATGAGCTTGAAGTCCATTGAACTAAGTAACAAAAGTTGAATTTTGACAAATTTCACTGAAAATTAGTTGAATTCCAGTCGAATGGCAAATCCCAATCCACGACATGACGTGGTTTTTTCAAAATTTCACCCAAAAATGTGGAAAGCTGGCGAAAAGTGGTTGTATAGAGGTGGGAATGGATGGAAAACGAATATTTATCAATTTGAATGCCCGCTAGTGCATAAATACATACATGTATATATATATATATATATGTTTGTATATGTATATTTGAACAATGTCTCAAAACCACAGCAAATAATTTGTCACTTATTCTTATGTGCGTATCGCAGAGATACACGCACAAAGCGTGGCTGAATGTTTGTTTATATTAATGAAAAAAGGAAAAAGATGAAAAAATACAGTAAACACTCTTGTAGACGCATTGCTCTTTGGCCATTTACCTATAGCAGACGTTTTACGTTTTTTAGTTTGTACAACTAACTATGTATATTCCATAATTATTATATAAATCTATATGTATATGTTTATTATATTGCTCCATAAATTATATAATTATGTATAACTGCTCTGCTATTCTATTCTATTCTATATACACATCTACATATTTGTTGCCTTTGTATTTGTTTTGTTTGTTTTCCTTTTTCTTTTTTTTTTCTTCTTTTTTTTTTTTTGTGCAGGAAACAAATTCGATGAGCCGCAACAATTGAACAAAAAACAAAAAACATAGACAAAATGTTAACATATTTAATTAATAAGCAAATCATTTGTATTCGTATTTGTACAATTTGAATAGCAAGAAAACACATAATTATTTGAAAATTAAAATCGCAAAACCTCAAGCAAATATTCGTGAAGAATTAAAAGCCGAAACATTCCTTGAAAACGTAAAAATTTCAAATTGAATATCAATGTTTTCTTACATATTAAATATATATAACGCAAATAAATAAATAAATTTAAAAAACATTTACAACAAATATGCGCCTAATTCAACAATTAACAACTTTATCATAAAATAAAAGCAAACAAAAAAACGAACAAGAATAAGAAATATTTAAAAACGCAAACAAAACGTGCGCCTCACATAGCGAGTAACTACTGTACATGCAGCAATAATGCAGCGCACGCGTGCCCAATGTAAAAACAAACGAAAGAAATCAAAAAAAGTAAACAATGAAGCGCTGAAGAGAAACCAACTAAAAACAAAACAAGAATAATGAAAAAAAATACCAATTTATTGAAAATAAAAATTGCATTTTTTCCCCTTTTCAAAAAAAAAAAAAAAAAAAAAAAATCAAATTATCAACTGTTTCATTTTGGGTTATCTTGTGCTGCTTGCGCATTTCTTGCATTCCTCTTTGTCGCTCATTCGTAAACGTTTTCGCTGTGAAGATAAGGTCGCGTGAATTCCGGCAACATGTGAATTTTAATATCCATTGAAAGTGGGTAAAAAGTTTTGATATTTGTTTCTTTTCAACACAACTCGAAAACCTAGAATGCAGTTACCATATCAGATAATTCTTACTATAATTTTTGTATATCTTATGTTCTTCCATTCGTAAACATTCTTCTAGAATATTTGCGAAATGAACGCTTTTACTGTTATTTTTGTTTTCTCTATTTTCTTGCATTCAAAAAACATTCTACCAGAATATTTGCGACTAGAGCACGTCGTAAACGTTTATTTCTGTATTCTTTATGTTCTTGCATTCGTGAACTTTTCACTGCCTGCTCTGTACGCATGCAAGCATTTGGCATTAACTTTAAAACACGCACAAATCAATTAACTGGGCCAAATTAAATGCCGTAAACAGACGCCAACAGCTTCGTGCAATTGGAAATTTCGCATACGACTTGTGCTTGACCCCCATAAATAAGAGAGAGAGAGAGAGAGAGGGAGAAAGATACCGAGAGCGAGAGTGAGCCAGTGAAAGAGAAAGCGTTGCATCAGAATTTACCAACAGTCTGTGGCTTAGGCTGAGCGCGTGTCGTGTCTACTCTCGTGACATTCGTGTCGCCTCACGCTTCAGTCGACACGACTTGTTCGTGTTTGAATTAACGCATTGCATGCTGTCTCGCGCCCATCGCGTATCCACGTACTGGGCCCTCATTTCGTATGCGTATCGATTGGATTGGAATCCAATTCATTTCAGTTGGCAGTGTGAAGAGCTGCTTCAAAATTTATGGGCATAATATTGCGAATGGGTTTTATTGGCGCCCTCGATTGGCCTATAGAGCTAATCAACTTATCGCCGGCTGGTTGACTAGTCGTAGGCGAGGGGTACGGGCCGCTCTCGTGCTGCCATGATGTTGGCCTGTGGGCAACACATGTTCGTGGCTTAATATATGTATGCCCAATTGATTGTATTTTGAAAAGTAGTCGCATTTAGCATACCCTTTAAATGTAACCAAACTGGTTTGTAATTGAATTTTCAATTTGTTATCAACATTGCATTGCTCATTGCTTGACACTTGTGATTCTCAATCAGTCAAAGCTTAGAAAAGTTGTTTAATAATAAAAAAGACATCAACATGTCTTAATATGACTTTTAATTAAGTACTTGATTAGTTGTTGATGGTATGGTATGGTATGCATGTGTGTCTGCATGTTTGTCTACATGTGTGTCTGCATGTATGTCTGCATGTATGCCTGCATGTATGTCTACATGTATGCCTGCATGTATGTATGTATGTATACCACTGTGTGTGCATGTATGTGCCTACAATTGTGTATGCATGTAACTCCTTTGAGAACTCTACCCGCTGCGCTGAAAATGAATTCAAACGTAAATCGCCCTTCTATGCAATTCTCAAGAATTCAAGTAGGTCCTACAGATTTACTTGCTTTGATTATAAGTGTTGTGTAAAAAAAAGTGCTCCAATTGATTCTCTTGCATTGTCTTCCTCCCTTCTAGAAGTGCAATTTATGCAAATATATCGTATGCCGAGATGTAACCTGTATAGGGTATCGAGTGTAAAGAGAAGAACACCTATAAGCCTTTGACGCTTGTTACCAATATTTGATCAATTGTTGCGATTAACTAGACGTTGATTAAACGCTTTATAGCCACTGATAGCAGACCAGACCCGAGACGCAAATTGAGAGAAAGAGAGAGGAAGAGCGTGCGGACAATAGAGAGAGAGAGAGAGAGAGAGAGAGCAAGCGAGAGATATTGTCAGCTAATTAGCTGTGCAAATTCTGAAAGGAAAAAGCGATCAGCGCATGTTTATGTTTTGAGTGGCCAAAAAAAAAAAACAAACCAAAAAACAAGAACAAAAAAAGAAATAGCGGAATTTAATTAACTGAATCAATATGAACATGGCAAATAAACAGATTATTAAACACGGGTCGGCCCAGTTAAAAGCGATGCGTACAACGCGTCGTATGCGTAATCAGTGCCAATGCCGATAATCGCCACCGCGAACGGGATGATAATGTTCATGATAATGATGATGATAAGCACAGCAGCGAGCGTTGATTAAAGTCAAACACTCTGCGACACAATCGACGCCGGCTTTATGGCCCCTCCACACACCTTGCCCCTCCTCATGCCCCTCGCCACAAGCCCAGAGACAACTCCCTTCTGCTCAGCTGCTGAGCTCAACGTCGCGCTCTCAACGCTTGCTAGGAAGGCGGGGGAGAGGAAGGGCAGGCGGGGTGGGGAAACTGGCATGCGATTCGGCCGCGAGTCGCAACCTGGACGCGTTCGCGTGCACACGTACATAAGCCCCGTGTTCGACGTGCACATATATATTTGTAAATAAAGGTATATATCGCGCGTGTAAACCTGGTTAAGGAGCATGTCACAGACGCCGCTGCGTGCCGCGCAGGCGCTCAACGGGCAGGCTCAGGCGCTGCCCTATGCGGACGAGCAGGAAGAGGCGGAGGAAGAGGAGGAGGAGGAGGCACAGGCAAAGCTGCTGCCCGTGCGCAAACAATCGTTGGGACAGCGACGCAATGTGGAGCTGCCGCATCTGCTGGTGCTCAACGAGCGGCCCGCTGAGCCGGAGATATGTTCGCTAAACTCGGGCACGCCCACGCCGCCAACGGAGAGGGACAGGGACAGGGAGCGGGATCACTTTGGACCCGGACTGCGTCGCAATTCCATATCGCTGCCGCAGGGCATTAACTCGCTGGATTTGGAGGCGTTGCGTTTGCGGCATCAGATGCAGGCGCAGGAGGCGCTGCACGAGGAGAGCCAAACGGAGAGTGTGAGTAGAGGCAGGGGCAGGGGCAGGTTGGGGAAGGTTGCCCAAGAGGCGGGTGGGCGCTGCAGAGTGTGAAGCTAAAGACTCATTTTCGAGTCTGGAAACGAGTTTTGCACTCAAAAACAACAAGAAAATAATATATTAAAAAAAAAAAAACAATAAAAAGCTCATTAGGCGAACTGTTATCTCTGCAGTGTGTGTGTGTGTGGGTGTGTGTGTGTGTGTGTGTGTGTGTGTGTGTGTGTGTGTTTGCAAATTACACGCTTATTAATATACAGTAAAAAACTTAAAAAACACTCAACTGATTCACAGTGCTGTCAAATATTTCAGCTGAGATCAGTTTGCTGTCAAAGTTTTGGCTTTTTATTTCCCTTCGCCCGTCAAAAAAGTCCCTAAACATTTTATGTCATATGTCATTATCATTGTCATCATCCTCCTCATCAGCATCAGCATCATTATCATTCTCCTCCTCATCCTCATTGCCATTCTCCTCATGCTCATCGTCATCGTCATCGTCATCATCTCTTATCGCCATCATCGATCTATTCTAATATGATTATTGCGGTTGTGCTTCTCTCATCTGTTGGCTTTGCCATTTTATTTCTCATGTTTACACTTGAAATGTAATTAATGTGAATTGCAAATATTCTGCGGTTCGGACATCTGGTCAGGTATACGTACTGCTAGATACCCTGCGATTGGCAGCGCTTCAAATTGAGACTGAAATTCAATTTATTTTATACATTAACTAAACTTTAAGCCTCCAAAGTACCACAATAAATAATCTGAGGGCCCCTGGTTGGGCTTGCCCAACTGGCACATACCCTGCAGCCAGCGGCAAGCTGTCTATACTCCTCACTTTTGTCGTGCTTCTTCTTCCCTTTGTCCCCTCGACTTGCATAAATGCCATCTTGTTTAACTTCGGTGTCTATAGTCCGATCTGTTTGAAACTTTCCGGTTCCAAGTAACTCAGCCAAACCTTTGTCTATAACAAGTGTATCAAGAAAAGGAAGCCACATACATGAGCTTGTTCGATTTTCTGCTGATAATCGGGCTTGAGCACCGCCGGTTCAAACCCTAAATCGCTTTATTTGTGCTATTACGAAGCTTAGCCTTGAACAGGGTCAGAACCTAGGTTCATGGATATGGAATACCAGGTTTATTAACCGAAATTTAAGGCGAAATGTTGATTTAAACCATGAACCATGAAACATAGACAGTTTTTTCCTTGATTTTAAAGTTAATCTGCAAATACACAACACTTGTCACATATGAAAAACCAAGCTGTGCATACCCGCTCCAAGTCCAAGTCTGCAGCAGGGTATATGTACACACTGGCTGGCATATTGCATTACGCTAATAACACTGTGCAGCACGGCAAACAGAACATAAACCAGGTCGAAACTGCGCGTTGTATTCATAAAAAAAATACTGCCTTTATCATTTCGAGATTACAAAATATATAATCATTTATTATACGCGTTGGTTAAAGTTTCGAAACTTGGATATTTGAGCGGCAAATTGGGAATATAAATCTCTGCCACAGTTTAAGAGCTGGGATGTACATAGACTATTGATCAATCTTCTATTGATTAGTCCAAAACTATGTTGCCTGCGACGATTACGGAAGTTCTATTACTTTTTTTGATCTTACTTTCTAAGTTTAACATCGAACTTTATTCGCTTCAAATTCTTTCTTTTGCTTCTCCTTTTGCTTTTCCCTCTGCTTCTCATTCTGCTACATTTTTTAACTTGCCATAAATTTTATCTGCTTTTCACTTAAACTGATCCATTTTATATTGGCTCAGCCCTAAAGTAAACACCATATTTTGTTGTATTGCGAATCGCGCCTAAGGCAACTGCAATACTTTTGGGTAGAGCCGAAGCCCAGTTTCTCCATTTGCATAACCAAATGAAAACTTAAGTTCTGTTCCAATTTACATATATACATATATTTTAATTACAAAGTTAACTTATCCTTTTGATCCATTTACACTTAGTCAACACAGTGTCAGGGAAATAAATAGTATTGCAATAAATAGTATTTACGAGCTTTCGCGCCTGTGCACTTTTTCATAGAGTATTTTGAGATATGCAAATTATTATAATATTTCTTTAATATTTATCGGGCTTTTAAAACAGTGGTGAAAAGGGGAAAAAAAGGATAAGAGAAATATTAATATAATATCTTGCAAGAACATATTTTACAATTAAAAAGCTTTCGCACATTCTCAAAGCAGTGTTGAAAAAGAATACGAGAAATATTACAATATTGCAAATATTTTAAATAATCGTATATTCTGTAACAAGTTTTCGTACGTATTTTTGTAATTACAAAAATTGTTTTCCTTTCGAGCTTACGCAAATTGTTTTTGAGCAATTCTGTAAAATTATAGCAATACGATGAATATATAAGAAAACTAACAGTATATCCTTCGAGCATTCGCATTTAGTCAAGACAGTGTTGAAAAAGAAAAAGGGGAAATGAAAAATATTGCAATTTATAATCCTTTGCAACTAATCGTACACATTTAACAATTTTACAAAATAATATACTCTCTTTCGGGCTCTCACACTATATCATCTAATACTTTGGTAAATGTATTGCAATACGAAAAATATTTAAAATATAATCGTATATTATCATCGAGTACTTTGAGAAAACTATGGCCTTAAATACCAAACGTACTGACTAAACTGTTGAAAATTACAAGCGGGAACGAGAAAATAGGCGAATCAACTAAAAATGAAAAAAAAAAAATGGTATATTCTTTATAAAGAGCTTTTATACATTGTCGTCGAGCACTTTGAGAGAAATCTAAAAAAAGAAAAATAAATAAAACAAAGCAGATCAACGCATGAAAGCCACCGAAAATAACGACGATCAACGTTTTGTTTAACATTTGAATTTTTAGACCTTAAAAAAAGTTTAGGATGATCAAAACATGCAGATTTCAACTCTCAAACCTTTTGAGAAAATATTTCGCAAGAGTCTTAAACAAGTTTTTTTTAAATAAATAGCTTACATGGAAAAAAGTAGAAACTTATTATACCTGCTCCATTCGAGACTTCAAAACAGATAGTTACGAAGGGAAATTATTGAAATTAAAGCTAATCAAAGCCTTTAGAATCCCTTTAGATTCCAATTCTCAAACACTGAATATAAATAAGCCGCTATTTGGTCAAGCCAGTGTTGGTAAAGAACAAATAAAAAAAAAAAGTATTATTTTCTCTGGCGAATTTTTGAACATGGCCGTCGAGGTACTTTGAGAGAAATATTGCTTCATAATTTAACAAAAAATATATGTATATTAAAAAAAAAAATGAAGTCTCCAATACGAAAAAAAGTGTAAACGCAAAAAAAAAAAGGGCAAAAAAAGCTGGTCTGCTCCGCACGAGACGTCAAAGCAGACTGAGAAAAAAGCAGCTGCCCAGTCAGACCTTTGGAATTAGAGCGGAGCAAAGTCTACTTAGATGATAGTGATGTGAGTTTCGTACTAACATCGATTACTCTTATCGTATATGATATATCGGAATATTCGAAATCGATATAACCTTTAAGTATGCTAATGAGAATGAAATCAAGAAATAAATTAACTAAGCCTATAAACTAGCCTAAGGAATCGGCTATGGGCAAGGCCGTCGTCTACCCTCTAGTATGATATATTATGTTTGCTATAATATTCTTAAAATATTGCTCTCTGAGGACTTTTTTCTGGGGCTCAGCAAAGAGCTTCGTATAGTCTTCAAGTCGTGTCCATGGCTGAGGGCCAATATGATTTATGATTATGGGGAACAACGGGAGACCCAAAGCCGATAGACTGTAATTTATGGGAAGTAGTTAAGATTAAATGCTAAATCTAGTCGGCCATAATTATGGAGCATGCCGCCTTGACTAATTTACGAGTCTGTCACGGCTATTTCTCGGCACATATCAAAACCAAATGTGAGTCGCCATTGTATCAGAGCTGCGAGGGAGGTCTGAGAAGTATAGATATATATGGAAATATACACAATAATCGAATCTAAAAGACCGTTAATAGATTTGAGTGGTGTTCATGTTTGGCTTAGGCAGATTTGAAGGCCCTATCGAAGTCTAACAAAGTCTATTCAAAGCCAGTAAAACGTTTACGAATGCGTCACAAAGTAAACTCCGAAATGAAGCAATCGATTCTGCAGGATCTCAGCTGAAATAGCGGTTGAAAGATATGTATAGCTAGCATGCGCCGAAAATGATTTATTTAAGGTATTATTTAAAGCCGGAGCTCACTTTTACTTAGCCTATTCAAACAAGGTTTATCAATAGCCTCATGCCAATATTTGGTATACTAATGGGTCTATCTTGTTGCTGGCTCTGTTGTTATGTCTGCATGGATCAACTCGGTTAACTTTATATTCTCGCCTTACTATGCGATTCTCATGAATTCAAGTAAGTCCTACAGATTTTCATGCTTTGATTATAAGTGTTGTGTATGTATGTATGTGTGTATGTTTGTATGTATGTATGTATGTATGTATGTATGTATGTATGTATGTATGTATGTATGTATGTATGTATGTATGTATGTATGTATGTATGTATGTATGTATGTATGTATGTATGTATGTATGTATGTATGTATGTATGTATGTATGTATGTATGTATGTATGTATGTATGTATGTATGTATGTATGTATGTATGTATGTATGTATGTATGTATGTATATATTTAAAATGTGGTATGAAGTTATTGTTCTGTAAAGGAAATTTGGCAATGCAAAAGTACCAAGATTCGAGACGTACCGAGCCTGGCAGTAAAGGTATATGGGAATCGATGTTCAGGGCGAGCGAAACACGAATATATTATAGTTTATCTACTGCTTTTGAAGTTTCCATGATTTGTTCACATCGACGGACCCAGTTGTCAGTGACTCAGCTGATCGTTCGGTTAAAAATAAAAACCTTTTATGGAGTCGGAGTTGCTTGCTTCTGTCTGCTTTGCCATTTTCAACGGGATTGGGAGACCAAAATTACTGAAACTTAAATAAATTAAGCTATAAATCTCGCTTAACTACGTCTGTAAATTCGTATTTGCGTAATTCATGGAACTGCCCTCGTAGTGCGAGCGGCGTGGCAAAAGTCTCAATGAAATTGTGAGAAATGCGAAGCCGAAGCTTCGTAATTAATCACTCAGGAACGAGTGCTCGCAGTCGCCATGAAGCGCGACGTCGAGCGATTAAACAAGCACATACCAATACACACACACACACACACACACACACACATACACGAACACACACACACGCACATCCACAGATAGCAGATGGGAAGCAAAGCCCTCGTCATTTCTAATATGCGAGCAATTATCAAGCGGCCGGCAAAGGCAGCAGACGACGGTTCGAGCTCCGGACCCGCAGATCTGTTGGGCATCGCACTGGTCGGGACCAGGAATTGTTGCTCTCCTTCCTGGCAATGAGCTCGCCCAGCCAGAGCGGCCGCTGCGCGCTGCAGAAGGCGGGCCAGGACGAGGCGCAGCGGCTAACTGCGCTCAAGGCAGGTACTTAAGATGGCCCGATGCCAGTCAGAGCCGAACTGAACTGAACCATAGGGGCTTACGGCTGGCCGAAACCAGTTTTCAGTCAGGAAACGGGCACACTGACTGCGTCTTATAAATATGCATTACAAATGATTGCGCATACGCCGCGTTGCGCTGCCGCCAGCCGAGAACAAAACGAAAACAAAGCACACGAAACATCTTCAAATAAAAAATACAAAAACTATATATATCTTCTGCTTAAATCGAACTTTGTGACTTATTTACAGATGGTCGACGATGCCTCAGCCTCCAGCATGGGCACGCCCACAACGATTATGGTGATTCCCAAAGCGAATGACAATGCCAAGCAGGAGGACGATGACAGCAGCGATGAGTTTGGGAATGCCAAGAAACCCGTCCATAGGTGAGCCCCCTTTCGAATATCATTCCCCATAACTATTTTCCATAAATATTACCCCATATATAGTATTTCCATAAATATTTCTCTGTATATATTTCCATAAACATTTCCATATATAATTCCATATATATTTCCATATTATTTAACTGCGATCTCTGATCATTTTTGTCACCTGCTTTATGGTTTTTCAATAACAGTTCACAAGCTAGTGCTAATTGGCCATTGTTATGAACGCATTTAGCAGTTGTTGGCACATGCAGGACTGCCAGATACCCTGTACCAGTAAATTATCACAGTTTGTTGGCATGTGCTGATGTTTTATAAACTGATTGCCACTCACAATATGAATACTGAATACTGTGTTGTAATTACAGGGTATATCTAAAGCATTACCGCAAATCAAGGCCTTGTTGAGGTTATTATTGTGTTAAATACGTTCGGCACGCGCGTTGAATATTGCTGTAAATATGCAATAGATTAAATGTGAAGCCAATTGCAGAGTATATTTGATGGATAGCTGAGGCGGCAAAAGAGTACAGGGTATTTGAAAACTGAAATTGTTTGGAAAATGGCAAAAGATTTGTACGTTAATATAAGAATCAGATGGATTGATAATTAAAGGTCATACAAGAGAGTTCATCAGAGCCCTATTTGTACAGGGTATCGTCAAGTCGTGCAAAGTGCAAAATTAGTGAAGGCTCTCTAACTGTAGATATATGCCGAACCACAACACAGGCATATCATATAATACACCACATACAACTTTTACAGGGTATTTCTAAGTTTAACATTCTCTGTAGAAGTGAAAGAAATATTGATGTATGCGCAATCGTATAAGGGCTTTTCGTCGCACGGAGTTCAACCAATCACTTTCAATATTTAAGTAGTCCGTACAGGGTATCTTTACCTCCATCAGTTGAGTTAGGCGTAAATAGAATTTGGTTTGTGCATGTAATAGATAGATTAAGATACCTTACGACTTCGTGCAGGGTATCTTAAAGTTAATAATGTTCGGTAAAAACAGGCGCTGAACATCTTGCAAACTTGGCATACCCGGTAATTAAAATGTTCCCCATTTCTAAGTGTAACTATCTGGCAGCACTGAATTGCTGAATATGGCATCACGCACTCATTGCTTGTCTCATGCCAAAGTTCAGGCTGCAATTAAACTAATTAATTTGGATTTAGCTTTTTTTTCGTATAACAACATTAACAACACGCCATTTGCCATTCGCATTAAATTGTGGGCATGGGCTACGGAACGGAAACCGGGAACGTGGAACGGGGATCGGGTAATTGGGAACGTGCCATTCCCAACATTCCCGCTTTGAAGCGTTTCCACATTTCAGCTTCAGTTGATCGCTTTAAAATTAAAATTTAATTGCATGGATCTTTAGTTACATTTGGGAACCAACTTTGGTTCGTTCGGCTTCAATTTTGTTTTGTCAATTATCGAAAATTGCTGTTTACAAACGTGCAATTAATTTTGGTAGTTTTTGGTGTTTGTTATTTTGTTTTTTTTTTAGCCAAATTATTGCGTCGAGCCAGTTATTTATGGCTGAGAAAAGCTGCAATTAAATGTGAAACAGGTGAGAACGCAGCCTTAAACTGCTTAATGGTTAGATACCCTGTACTCTAGTCGAAAATCGCAATGTGCAACAAGAGATTTAGTTGGGTTAAAAGTGTCAGAAGACTGTTAAGACAGACTGTTTGTTTCTGTTAAGAAACTTCTTAACATCTGTGTCTCTTTTCTAATACCCTACATGCAACTTAATACTTTCTACACCTTTGTGATAATATCATATCAAAAAAATAATAATTAATATCACGTAATGATAATGTTGATGATAATCATAAACAAATAATAATAATAATTGAAATATGTTTAGCTGGGAATTACACATACTCAGCGACGCATCGACTCCATCGCCGATCGATTAATTCACTTCATGTTAATCGATCACAACGATCGTCCGCCATTTTTGGTCTTTTTGGGCATTCCAAATGCATAGACCTATTGTAAGCTGAATTGATGAGGCTCTCAGTCTCTGATACACTTTTAAAAGCTTTCAATTTGTGAGCTCTTTTTGCTGTGCTGTCTACAGATGTTTTTTTTTAGCTCTACCTACCTTTAAAATGTTGTTAAGCTTTGGTTTTTTTTTTTTAAAGCTAGCCTAGAAGTCAGGCCATAAAAGTTGGAACGCCTTGTCTGCCACGAATATACACTCAGCGTATATTTAAAATTTCAGGTCTCCAGCTTCAAAAATGGCGAAAATATATGCCAATATATTCTCATAGCAGAGCATGAAAGCGTTTAACATAAAATGTTTAGCGAAATCAGTTAACAGCTCTGTTAACGCACAGCGTCGGTAACAGAGCAAACGCTGCGCTTGCGCTTTCAACCCCTGCGCGGAGCGTGGGCGGCGACAGAGCTGAAGCTTTTTAGGAGAAAGCGTAGGTGTATGTGTACGTGTGTGTGTGAGAGAGTAATTTTGCAGTTTAAGCGAATTAATGTAATTGCACAGGCGACGGCGACGGCTACGATTGACGGGTGGGGGGGGGGGGTGAGGGCAAAATCCCGCTCGCTGTTGATAAGCAAATCAAAAGGCAGATGCAAAGGCAGCAGAAAGCATGACGACGTTTTGTTGTTGTTGTTATTGTTGTTCGTGAAAAGCGACTGAGTGTATATACATATGTATTAGCATATCAACTGATTGTGTCTATATGTATCTGTAGCATCTGTTGTATCTGCTGCTCAGGCTGTGGCTGTTACTATAACTGTCTCTGTATCTGTATCTGTATCTTTAAGTCTGAACAGCTCAGTAGATAATTGTGATTAGAGGTGATAAGACGAACGCGCATAGCTCGTCGCCCCAAAGCCAGGCACATTGTCATTTGAGACATAGATACAGGTAAAATATTACATATAAAATACATAGTTATGCATATAGATGCCATGCATCTACGTATCTACATCTTTGAGCTGTAATTCGTGCTAATTTTGCGCTGAAACAAAGTTTATTTATGGCCCCCAGAGGCGGCCTTATCGCACCGAAAGCGGCGCCTATAAAAATCGTATAAATAAATATATGTATTTCATAACATATTAATATATACTTACATACTTGAATAATACGAGTCATATTTTATATCAGGGGTCGCTCCCAACTCGCGTCTGTCAGTCTCTTGGCTCTAGATAGGCCGCAAGCAACATTTATAATAACTCATAAAATGGGTCAGACAATTGTCAGAAGTCTTCCAACTCTCGTACACCCGTCCCATATACTTGGTACGAGTTCTTCGCTGAATGAATTGTAACATGCTTTTGGCCTTCGGGCTTTTTGTACGCGTGCCAGATAAGCGATAAAAATATATTCCCAACCATCGCTAATCATCATGTTTTTATACCCTGAACCCATGGACAAAAAAAAAGGGAAGTATTTGAATAAAACGACGAGCTGAAGCGCGAGGATCGCGAAAAATTATGTTATTTATCGATAGCTCCACTTATGTTCACAATATCGATAAATATCGATTGAGAGAAATGTTTTTTTAGGCATAACTCGAAAACTATTTGGGTTAGATACATCAAAATTGGTATGTACGCTCTTGTGCAGTATAACAGATTAGGGATATTTCAATTTTTGGATATTTTTCCCAAGACCCCTAAAACATTGGGCAAAGGAACCCATTTTTAAAGGCAGAGCTTTGCCGTTTGGTATGTACACACTTTTGTAGCCCATACTTACGCCCAAAAAATTGTATGAATATCGATCTGCAAAGTTCCTAGTTAAGCAGGAATGCATATTCCACGTATGGTATGGAATAGGGAAATGCATAAAGTGCAGTATGTTTGCGATAAAGGGAAATATTTGTATATATAGTAGAATGATGTGCTCTACAGTCTTAGGGTATCTTCCAGTCGAGCAGCCTAACTCATCGCTTATTAAAACCAGATTAAACCATGGTTTAAGAGACCCAGAATCTCAGATATATATATATATATAGTTTGCAAATTGAGACGCACTTGTAGAATATGGCTAGATAAATATAAAAACTAAATTGAACAGAGGCAAACAAGTTGTTTATGCCCTCAATAAATAAATAAATTAATATATAAGAACGCAAATATACGTATATATACATATAAATATCAGCTAACACCCAAAGTTGTTCCACCCAATGCTCGAAACTAACTCGTTCTCGACAGCAATATTTCGAATGCCGTTTAGCTGCCAATATATCAATTTATTTACTATGCACTAAATAAAGACATCTCAGATAGGAACGGAGACAAAAGCTTGTCAAAATTGTCATAAATATTAGTTGAAGCGTATCCCAGCTTGTTGTCTTTTCGTATCTGTATCTGTATCTGCGTAATTTACGGCCAGATATCACGAACACACTTCGACACCTGAAGATCGGTTGAGCACACAACGGTTATCGCGATCATAAACATTGATCACTCACTCAGTTATCGATAAATATGACTTTATCGATATATATGACTATAGATATATATGACTCTATCGTAAAATATGGCTCTGACTTTGTTAACTTTGTTTGTAACTCTCGACAGGGATCGCTTCCGTAGCCGCCGACGCGCCTCGATTGCCCCGCTGCCCGCCCTCCGACTGAACAGCAAGGAGATGTTGGCCAGCGATTTTGACACTCACAGCCTGGCCAGCAATCAGGCCTCGATCACGAGCGTCAACTCGTTGGCCAGTTTGCTGCGCGAGAAGATGCAGGTAAGATAACAAGAGAAAGAGATTGAGAGAACGAGAGAGAGGGGGGAAAGAGAGAGATGAGATGAGATGAGATTAGATCAAATTAGAGAAAGAGAAAAGATGAGAGAGAAAAGATGAAAGAGAGAAGAGAAGAGATGAGATTAAGAGAAGAATTGAGATGAGATGAGATGAGATGAGATGAAGAGGACGTAGATGTATAGAGAAAATAGTCAGTTAAAAAAGAGAAGAGATGAGAGAAAGAATAATGCGCTGCGTTTCATTCTCTACATTCGGAATGTGGCAACATTTATGAGTTTCCCATTAAACGGAATATATAAAAGTAAATGTTGAGCAACATTTCGAATGACAAGTGGAATGCAGCTAAGAGCCCGTTAGTTAATGATCATTTGCTGACAGGCCTTTCCACAGCTGATACGGAAAAAGAAGCGCGAGACAAAGGACTACAAGATCAAGATCTTTGTGATCATAATGTTCTTCATTATCATCTTTCTGGTAAGTGAAAATGATCTAATCAAACCGATCCTCGAGCTCACGAATGTTGTCCGTACAGATTGGCTATGCGTACATTGCGTACCATCACCATGTGCTGACCAGAAGCTATTTCCAGAAGATCAAGTTCAATTCGAAGGATCGCATCTTTCGCATACTGAGCCACGAGGACAAGGAGGTGATATCCGGGCACCTGGGCGTCACACTGGACAGCGACACGGCGCCGTTCCACTGCCTGGAGAATCATCGGCGCAGCGACGGCAGCGTCTGCATCGAGTGGAACGGCATTGCCCGGCTCCACCTGAACTTCGAGGACAAGCAGGTCTTCCGCTGCTACACGCTCCAATGGCAGGCCCTGAGGCCGGGCCTGTTGCCCACCGACTGCTACGAACTGAAGCGGGACAACGGCTTGTGGTTTGGCGGGGGCATCACCAAGGGCCAGGAGTGGTCCCTGAGCTATGCGAACTTTCGACTTTATGCCCTACGCCAGCGGCGACCACAAGGTGCATCAGTTCGGCAACGCGGTCAAGCGCTACTTCATCAACTCGATCGGCGTGGCGATGCAGGTGAGCGAACGGACGCCCCTCCAGCTGGGCATCAATCGCACCGAGAACCAGTTCTGCCTGCGGGCGGCCAACGATGATTTCACGTTCGTCAATCGACTGACGCCGCTGCCCCAGCTGGACTACAAGATCTGCACGACGGAGGACATGCGCAGCCTGCACATGCTGATGACACAGCAGAGCCTCTGGGACGGCCTGACCGAGCAGGATATTGCTGAGCTGCATTCGCTGCTGGAGGAGCCCGTCTGGCGTATACCGAATCAGGCGCAGCGCGACAATCTGAACGAATCAATTATCTGTGACTATTCGGAGAATGCCATTGCCATGGGCCTGGGTCACATTGTCATCAATGAGTTCTGGCAGGAGAATATTGGCGATTTCACTGTGGATCGGGCCCGCTTTCCCACGCTCAAGGACACCATCGATGTGCTGCATCGGCGCGGCTTTAAGGTGGTCTTCACCATCCAGCCGTTCATCAGCACGGACAGTCCGAACTTTAAGGATGCGGTCGCCCAGAAACTGCTCATCTATGAGCGCTACTCGGAGCGCAGCATTCCGGCCCTGACGCGCTACAAGAGCAGCTCCAGCGCCGGTGTCCTGGACATTACAAACAATGCCTCGGTGCCCTGGCTGCTGGAGAAGCTGCAGCGGCTCAAGGATGAGTATGGCGTGAAGAGTTTCTATTTGGACTTGGGCACCGGTTACAATCTGCCGCATTACTATCAATGCCGCCAGCCGCTGGACAATCCGGACATGTATGCACGCATGCTGACCAGCAGCCTGGAGAGCGCCGGCCTCATGGCCGTCTCCACGGCCAGTGTGGTGCCAAAGCCGCCAACATTCCTGAGCACGCCGCCGGCGAATGCCACGTGGGAGGGTCTGCGGGATACTTTGGCCGCGGTTCTCAATTATGGCGTCATTGGCTATCCATTTGTGCTGGCCGGCGCCATTGGCGGCGACTATTTGCTGCAGCGTCCGCTCACCAAAATGGTCTCGTTCTATTCGCTGGCACAGCCGCCGCTGCCGGATGCCGAACTCTTCATACGCTGGCTGCAGTTGGCCACATTCCTGCCAGCGATGCAGTTCAGCCATCTGCCGGATGAGTACCACAGCGAGCTGGTCACACGCGTCGCCCAGGAGCTGAAGGAGGTGCGCCAGACGGTCGTCATAGCGCTGCTCAAGAAATATCTCAGCCCCTCGATGAACGAGGGCCTGCCGCTGGTGCGTCCGCTCTGGATGCTCGATCCCCATGATCCCGCCTGTCTCATTGTCAGCGATGAGTTCTCCGTGGGCGAGGAGCTAATCGTGGCGCCCATCTTGGATGCCGGTCTCGAGGAGCGTGAGGGTAAGTTCCAGCTTCCAACAAGCCACAATAGTATTCCATTTGATTCCTCACGCATTTCGCTTTCAGTTTATTTGCCGCAGGGCGTCTGGAAGGATGGCATCGATGGCTCCCTGCGCAAGGGCAGCCGCTGGATGCACGGCTATCGTGTGCCCAAGGACAAGATCGCCTATTTCCGCAAAATGCCCGACAATACGCGCTTTTAAGCGTCCACAGTTCCAGTTCCAGTTCCAGTTCCAGTTCCAGTTCACACTCATATTTTAATTGTGTATTATTATTGTATTTTTATTTTTTCTGTTCTTATCTCAATATACAATATATATATACGCTCATAGATAATACTACATACATCATATAAACAAATGTTGCCTAAACTCTAGGCTTAGTTTCTAGAATCCTTTTTTTTGTTTAATATTTTTTTTAATCTTTTTTTTGATTTGTATTAAGTACATTATGTTATGCCCTGCATCGCATTAGTTATTTAAACTAAATATAAACAAAGTTTATTGTCGTTTTAAACATGATATTCGCCACCCAAAGTTAGCTAAGATTTGAAAATGTATTAAAAGTCAAATATTTGAATTGAAAAATGTATTTTGGAATATTCGAAAGTCAAATTTAAGTGCAATTAGAGGTGGCCAGGTTGTTCCAAACTGAATATATTGAATTCTTCTTTAATAATTAGATACTCAAAGGAAGAAACCAACTTCCCATTCGGAAGCTCTCTTTAAATTTGAAAAGAGGCTTTCCATATACTTCGATATTTTCCATAAATCACAAAGTTCATACACGAAAAATAGACAAATTTTATTTATATTTCTCTGTTACTGGTTCCCTTTGAAGAATCGAAAAAAAGATTGAGGTTAGCTTCGAAAGTTGTATGAAAAATATCGCAATATGAAATACTGGAAACGAAATCGATTTATCGAAAATATATTTATATTTGCACATCTTTAATTGCCTTCAATCGGAATCTTGCGCAGCATATGCGCCAGGTGGCGCCAGTGCAGGGCACACACAAATTATGAATCGATAATTATTAATCGATAACATGGCTTATCCATAACTACACGTATAATTCGAACTTGTTAAATAAATATGTAAAACTGTCTGGGTTTCAAAAGCAGCTCACTTAAATTAGCTTTCTCTTTAATTATTAGCAATAAATAGTTGCCGCCACCGGTTCCAGTTCCAGTTCCAGTTCCAGTTCCGGCTCGCTCACTGCTTGAGCCGGCACTCGGGCAGCGTTGACTCGCAGGGCTCGGTTTCGGGCGGCCTGGTCAGCAATCCGCACTGGGCATCCGCGACGACAACATCGTGCTGATCCAGGCAGACAATGGAGCGACGCCGCTGCGGCAGAGGTGAGCCCGGCTGCCGGCAGGTGAGCGGACAGAACTGCCAGGGACCCGGCCACCAGTGCGCCGGGCACTGCTGCTCGCCGCAGGCGCGTGTCTGCCTCAAGGGTCGCCGGTTCTTGGCGTGCGTCCAGCAGGGCAGCGTCTCGCCGAGCACTGCCAATTGACGGGGCACATGTATTGGTTATATGTATATGTAGAAGGATCATTTAAGTTGGACTCACGCTTGCCATTCTCCTGGCAGATGGGCTCGCGATGCTGCACACCGCCGCCGCAGCTGGCGGAGCAGGCGGTCCAGCTGCTCAATCGCCACTGATGCTGCCGTCCGCTGGTCACATTGAAGGCGGGCAGCGTGAACTCATAGTAGATGCCCGTGTTGCTCTCATTGCTGCGCACGATCGCCTGCAGATGGTCGCAATTATACATATATATATAGAGAGAGAGAGGGGGATCGGCTGATGGTACTTACATAGAGTGCGATGGCATGCTGTATGGGCTGAGGTATTTTGATGGTCTCCCGCTCGTCCAGCCTATCGTAGAGGCTCTCGGCGCCGGCGATCTCTAGTTCGCCGGGCATGGAGATCAGACTGTCGCCATTCAAATAAAACTTCTCGCCCTGCGCCCGTCCGATGGCCAGAAAATGCGGCGAATTGGCCAGCTCCTTGATCAGTATGCGACGCGCTCGTGCCGGTATGTTAACGATCTGTACATAGACGCCGTCGCTCACATTGAAGGGCTCACTGTAGATCTCCTTTATGGGCTTGCATTGATCACCAACACCGCCGCAGACACCGCAACGATCGTCCTGCATGTCCGAGTCAACGATCCAATCGCAACCAACTTTCTGAATGAAACGCTCGTTTAATTGATCTCGCCGAGCAGCTGGCCTATAGACGGGTCGCCCGAACTTACCTTGCAGATGCCATCGATGCACATGTTGTTCGTGCCCAGCGTACAGGGCGTCCCGTCGAGCACCGTTTCGCCCCAGTTGGCGATTATCGTGTCGTCCACATCACTGCAGAACAGCCGACACGGATTGTCTAAGGGTATAAAGTGTAGAGTCTTATATAGTATATAAATTGAAATAATCTTTATTTTTCACCCTTTTTCCGCGTGTGGAAGTGAATTTTACATACGTATTGGAAACAATTATCACAGGAGCTTAGGCATGGTTTGGAATCAGAATGAGAATCAGACTTTAACTTTTGCTAATTAAATCTTTCACTGCCGCATTCCGCTCAGGTAGGTGGATTTTGAAAAATCAGGTGAAATACCCATAAAGTGAGTTACTCGAGCAATCTTTGAAAGCGATTAAAATTATTTGAAATTCAAATCAAATTCAAATTCAAGTCGAATAAGTTTCATGAAATCGCTTATTTGTTCTAAAACATTTTTCCGCCCATTAAGGTGAATTTGAAATAGGTATAGATTAATATGCAGAGAAAATGATTTTTATAAGATGCTCGGTCCTAAAACTGGTCGGAAATAAAATTCAATTTCGCTCATTGGACCTAAAGCTACATTCTTACATGCATTTATATACGAGTGCTTTTCCACCCAGTTTCCACGCTTGTAGGTGAAATTATGCATATGGTATTTGCTTTATAAATAGTTTTTTTTTTCCAGGATTATTGCGGACTTACTCTTGTCGAAGAAGGGCAACCACTTGTAGGTGGCGCCCTGGTAGCTGACATTGTCGTAGCGAGCACACTGCTGCGCCCGGAAGCTGGGCTCGTGCTCCGGACAGGGCTTCTTGCGGCAGATCTTGTAGCGCTTGCGCTCGCCGATGCAGAAGACGCCGCCATTGGCCGGCACCGGAGAGTCGCATTCGCGCTGCTGTGTGGAAACGCCGCCGCCGCAGCTGCGCGAGCACTCGCTCCATTCGCTCCAATTGCCCCAGCCGCCGTGTATGGGCGTCAGCTCCTCCATGCGCACGCATTTGCCATTCTGGCACCATTTGTCCTTGCCGCAGGCGGTGCCCGGCGCCGTCGGGCGCATATTGGTCACGCACTCGCCATTTACGCGACACCACAGCGTCGAGCAGAACTCGTGCGGTGCGGAGCAGGCGCCCACATCGCTGTCCGTGGTCAGATTGAACTGCATGCGGCACTGTCGCTTGGCATTGTACCGCTCGCCCGGCAGCACCTCCGGATAGTTGTACTCGTCCGGCGGGGTCGGTGAATCGTTCAGGCATTCGCCCAGTCCCTGGCTGCAGCAATCAATCGATTATTATCACCGAATCGTGGCCAGTTCTAGCCAGCTACTTACTCCAGGAAGTGGGTTATGTATTTCCGGCTGCAGTTTGACCAGCAAACCTGCAGCGTATCCGCCCCAAATGTTGGCGTCATGATGTGCACAATGGAGCCCACTCGCGGATGGCAGCCTATCTTGGCCGTGTCGTGGAACATTCCAAAGCTGTGCAAATAAAATTTGAGACAGGTAAAAACTCCACACTTGACGGGTAAGTTAAGTCGATATTTAATCGATTTCTAATCGATTTATAATCGATATCGCTGCGTTTTTTAAGAACGTCCCCTAGTTCAACTCGAAGTTGTTTATAAAAAAAATTAATCAAATCTCAATTCAGCCGCCATTAGCCAAGTACAACAATTTTGTTGAAAATCAATTCGATTATAAATCGATAAAGATTATAATCAGTTTTTTAAGTCTAACATTTCATCAGAGTATATGACGTAATCAATTTCTTATCGACAAGTTCTGAAACGTTTTCTTCTCCCTTATGTTGATAATCGATATTTTGTCAATTTTCTTTATCGTTAACCCATTTATTTATCGTTTTTTTCGGCCGAAAGTCAACTAAATTGCAATCGAATTGATCAAATCAATTTTCGTTATCTATATCGAGAATCGACTGTTAATCAATTTTCATTATCGTTAACTGATTTATTTGGATTTCGATTCTTATCGTTTTTTTGCGAACTCAAGTAATCGGGCTTTCGATTTGATCAACACAATTTTTGTTATCGATAACATGTTTCCGACACAGCACAATAGATTTTTATACCCGTGTTTGCTCGCATTTAAAAAAAAAACTGGAATCCCAAAAACGTTACGTAATGACGTAAGCAACTCATTCTTCGTAGTACAAACGTAAAGGACCAAGCAAAGCCTTAAGTGTTCTGTTAACACGGAATTACCTGCTTTTTTTTTCATAAGAATTATAAAACATTTGATATACTTGTACGACATGTTACGCACAAGACGTAATCTAATTACGTAATGCAACTGTAGCTAACGTAGCGTACGTAGCGAGTCGCTCGACTCACACAGGGGTTAAACTCGATCAACATTGTTGCAATTGAACGACTCAGCGGCAGCTACCTACCTAAACCCCCCCCCCCTTTCGCCCCTTCCCCACTCCCCCTGCCATGATTGCCCCGCTCTACTATAGTTAATCTGTTGAGATTTATTATTCGCATTGTCTTTGAGAAACGACAAAAAACAAACAGAAAAGATCAACAACAAAACGCGACAAGCAATTTATGCCACGCTCTGTGACTAGACTACGGGCAAGTCAAAAACCTGATTATTAGAATAGTGCTTAAATCAGCACAGCACAAAATAAAAACAAAAACAAATTCACACACAACACACACACACACACACACATAGAGAGAGGGAAAATAAGCATATCGTTAGCCAGCGGCTGCCACCTGACGATGACCGGGCGACCCAGCGACAATCAAACGTAAATTGCACAACAACAAACAAGTCAAATTGATCAAATTGGGCTGGGCTCAACTTGCAGATACCCTGTGCTATTTAAAGCAGAGCAGTGTGCAGATACGCCTATCGATAGGCAAAAATGCTTTAATATCTATCGATATATCAAGCATAATCGAAAATTATCGATAAGCATAACCGATTTAATAACTATAGGTTATCGAAAAGCAACCCCGGTTGAATAACTGAAGTTATCGATAAGCATAAACGATTCAATAAACCAAAGGTTATCGATAAGCATAACCGATTTAATAACTATAGGTTATCGATAAGCATAAACGATTCAATAAACCAAAGGTTATCGATAAGCATACCCGATTTAATATCTAAAGATTATCGATAAGCTTAAACGATTTAATATCGAAATAGCTTGTGTCTTATTTCACTTATCGATAAAGCTATAATCGATTGAAGAAATTCAAAACTCTGTCTGCAAAATAGGGAAAAACTTTGCTGCTTTATCAGCCCAAGCTCTCCCCATCTACCTATCTAGAGATTTTCTTGTTGTATTTGTTGTTTTGCGATTATGTCATCAAAAAGCCCAAATATACTTTTATGAAAAGTCAGGACAGGGATCTTTAATTTATAGAAATGTGTTTACTAACTAATAGAAAAACTTATGACATGGCGCTGAGCTATTGCCTTAGAGATATGTCTGAAACGCATTGGATGTTAATCTAGATCTGGAATAGTTTTATGCCCTATTAAAACGAAAACTATGTACAGCGCCTTCTCCACTCTTTGCCTGATTACAGGGTATAATGACGATTGTAGCCGCTGCAGTGGCTGCAGCGGCTGCTGCTGGCTGATCCGCTGGCCGGTTGAGTCAATCGGAACACGCCAGACTGACGGGCACTTGCCTGCGCTTATAAGGCGTTTTACAAAAATCCACTTGGCACGAACACCAAACGAGATAAGCCTACGAAACCGGACAACTGCGACAGCCACCGGCTGTGCTACCAAATTGCTATGTGCCGCACTCGCCGCGTGTGTGTGTGCGTGCGTGTATGCATATGTGTGTGCATTAGAGATGGACCAAAAAAAATCAATGACTAAATGTTGAAATATGCAATAAACATAAAGCGAACGAAGCTTAAGCTTTAGATTAATCTTGGCCAGACAAGCGAGAGCGTAAAAGTTCAAGTATTTTATAAGCATTTTATAGAAAGCTTTAGCCCAAGCTTTGGATTAATCTTGACCAGACTTTTCGCTTGACAATCAGCTTTATAACCAGCCAAGTTTAAGTCACTAATATGCATTCACTAGTTTAGGCTGGTTTTGAAAGGATAGGTTCCTACAGAAACTGGTTCGAACGAAGTTTCAAATGTTTTTCTTTGAAAATGTTCCTGCGAACGAAAATGAAACTTTTGATCGCCAGTTCTCACCCCCAAGGGTGGATTTTGCGAAATGCGTGAAACTCGTCTCGTTGAGGCCGAATGAATGGTAAATAAAAAGTTATTTACGACTATTTTTCGCCAATTTTCCACTGTTGCGAGTGGAATTGTACAAAACCTGTGCTCTGTGTCGCATTTTGTGGTCGAGACTAGCTTACAGCTGTGTAAAATAAATATTTATTCCACTATCTGCGCTTTTACGATGGTTTATCATATACATATAGCGTAAACACCATAAATAACAAGAGATTTACGAATCGATCAGTTGTCCATCTCTAGCTTTGAGTGTGTGTCTGTGTGTTTCTCACTGGTTCTGCGACTAATTGAGTTTGAATAGCGCAAGGAGGGCGGCAACTGCGGAAGGGGCTGAAAGGGAGGTTGACAGTCCAGAAGAGCAGGGGAGGCGAGTATGTGTGTGTGTGTGTGAACAACTATCGACTGTGGGCGTGTAACGCAGGCGATCATTGTCACAACACACGCAGGTGTCAAAGCATCCGTCGCGTCCACTTAGAGCAGCCATTCATGCGATTTGCTGTAGTTGGACCCATTGAAAGTGAATTGAAAGGGTATCGTGATTCGGTGACAATGTATGTAACAGGCGTATGGAAAACTACACAAGCAAGGTAGGGAAAATTCAAAGTATATATTCCCGTGTATCATGCGAATGTAATTTAGAATGAGTTAATCATATTCTTCTCTCATTATCGTAATATCGATATATATCGATTTTGAGAGCAGAGTTGATGTAGCCACGTCCGTTTCTTAGTCTGTCTATCGATTTGAAGCTTAGCATAGGTCCGTCTTTGTGTTGCAGGCAAGACATATCTCGGAACCGGTTGGATCGGGCCACTATATCAAATAGCTGCCATAGAAACAACCGGTCAAAAAGTAGTTTA
This sequence comes from Drosophila littoralis, assembly GCA_018903485.1. Lineage (NCBI taxonomy): Eukaryota > Metazoa > Arthropoda > Insecta > Diptera > Drosophilidae > Drosophila > Drosophila littoralis. Next base: position 6,397,539 of record JAEIGF010000591.1, read on the forward strand.
TTGCATGGAAAACTTTGTTGTTTATCAATATATCTTGACCAAGCTATGCTCCTTAAATGTACCCGAAATCTTGTTAACATCGGATCACTATATCATATAGCTGCCATAGGAACAATCGGTCGAAAGAAAAATGCCAAGATATTTTCATCAAACTCAGCATTTGCGAGCTTGGCTCTTCTCTTAAATCTTAAATCTTTGGCGTGCCGAAGATATCCTGCATTTCAAATTTCAGCAAGATCGGATAATAAGCACCGAAGTAAGTTAAGAATGCATAAAACATGCAAATTGGCAGAAAGCTGGCATGTTTTGCAAGGCAGCTTGGCGCAGGGTATCCACTAGTTGGGCACGCCCGACTGGCTAGCTGCTGCTTCGATTCATTCATTAAACGAATTGGGCTGCACATAAATCTCTTTTGGCTGGCCGATCAATTGATGCATTTGCATTGCGTTGGCCGTTGCCGGCGGCCAAGCGACCGAAGCTTGACTGGAAGTGCATTTCGATGTTGGCCAACATGCGCATAGACAGAGACTATGCAAATGTGGCGCCGGGGCAGCGGGAGCAGCATGCTAACTGATACGGAAGTTGTTCGACTCACTTGTGGCCCAGTTCGTGCGTGATCGTGTGGGAGAGCATGATGCCGTTGTCCTCGTTGACGCTGCACGATTGCTTCGGCTTGCACATGCCGCCCACATTGGCCAGTCCCAAAGTCCTGCAAGATGGGCATACATTACGGTGGCATACGGTGGGTTGGGGAGGGGGTGGGGTCTTTTACTCACATGCAATTGTTGCCGCAAATATTTTTGCGTGTTATCAATATGGCGACATCGTGATGATGCGGATCCTTCTCGTTGAGCGTGTTCAGCTTGTGCTGCCAGCTGCAAAAGCGATCCAGATTCTTTTGGGCATTCTGCGTGAGATTCAGCTCCGGTTCCGTATCGTTCTCCTGCAGCTGAATGATGCGCACCACAACTATCTCGATGGCATTGCCAATGCTGGGATCCTTGTACAGCGCGGACACCATATTCATAATGGTCAGCAGATAGCTGACGACATCCTTGTGAAACGCGGACATGGTCGCATCCGCCACAATGAGTGTCTCCACGTGCCGCGGACTGCTGATCGAGCGGCGGCTGCGCTCCATATGCGGCGCCACCGGCTGTGTATCGTATTTGAATTTCGTGTGCGGATGCTTTTGCAAGCGTCGATGAGGCTGCAGCTGATGATAATGATGATGATGGAAAAGATGCTGCTGTTGCTGCTGCTGCTGTTGGAGCTGATGATGATGATGGCGTCGCACCTTGCGTCCGCCCTGTATTTTAAACTTGCCACGCGCCTGCCACTCCAGACGCGTCTCCATGCGACGCCGCGGCTCCCGTGTGCCACAATTGCTAACCGGACTCGAGCTCTGGCTCTGGCTCTGGCTCTGACTCTGACTCTGGCTGTGGTTGCCGCGCTGCTGACCCTTGTGGCGCTGCTCCTTGCGCTTGCGCTTGTGCTTGTGACGCCAGTGCGGATCCGTCTGCCAAATGCGAACAGAAAATCAGAAAAAAAAAGAGCACAAATGGACGCTAATCAGTGTGTGGCAGCTCGCGCGCACAACAATTTGTTTGGCTTACCTTCTGCTTGGGCTTCACCGAGGAGCGCTGGAAGACCACGTGCGGATGCCCGTTGATTGGATGCGCCGCATGCTGCTTGGAGGGCTCTATGTAATACTCATTGCTGGCCGTCTTAATGTGGCCCACCTGGCAAAAGGCGAAAAGAAATAAGCAACCCCAAAAGGAAATCAATGTCAAGCAGGAAAAGACTTAGGCGACGAACTTGCGAAAACAAATGACTTAGGCAACAAACTAGAAATTGTGCAACTAAGCTCAAAGGAAAATAACGGATAATATGTGAAAAACTGCAGATCTGGCTGAATATAAGTTATATATATAAAATGAAGTTCCTGTTTGGCAAAATATTCCGTTTGGAAATTTGTAAATGTGTAAATTCAAATTTGCGAAGCGAAGTATTTTGATTTGCGACCTATATATTATATATATATTAAATTTTTGGTTAGATAGTCACTCACCAGACCGGAGCAGGTGGATATGGCCACGTTGGCCGAGGGCTGGCCGCGCACCTTGCCATGAAAATGGCAATTGAGCTGATGCGCCGGCGGCGGCGCACGTGTGCGCAGATCGCGACGATGTCGCTCCACAATTAGCTGCGGCGCCAGAAAGTAGCTGTGCGGTCTGCAATGCACAAGGGGGCATGGTTAGGAGCTGCTGCTGGCACAGAGTGGCCAACGACCAAGACTTACGTCAGCTCCAGATGCAGCGTCTCGTCGCTCAGCGGCAGCTGCAAGTGCAGCTCCGGCTGTGCCTCAACGCTGCGACGCTGTCGTCGATGATCCCGCTGGTGGGCATAGTGGAGGCTGTGCGTCATGAACGCGCCGTCGGCGTGCACACGCCGCGGCACCACCAGCTGCCCCTCGCCCGCCACCAGCTCGTCCGTGTGCAGGCCATAAAGCGATTCGCAGCCGACGCTGATCGAGCTCAGCCACAGGCAGAGCAGGCTGCTCAGATAAAGGCGCTTCATAGTTGGGCGCTTAAGTACGCAAATTCTCACTTGTTCTCTCCCTCTCTTTCTCTCTCTCTCTCTCTCGCTCTCTTGCACTCTTACTGTCTGCTATGCTCCTTAGTATTCGCACTCTTGGTGGCCTTTAGCCGTTGTCCATGCGTTTTAGCAGCTTGGCAATTAGCGGGCACATGGCCGCAGTTGCATTATATGCAGGCACAAAAGCCCAATCTCAGCCCGGGCAGATTGTCGCGTGGCTGCAAGGCAAAGAAAGAAAAGATTTGGTTGATTAATATTTCAAAATATTTCAATTAGTATTTTACTGCTGCAAGCTTTTAATGGAGTCGCAATCGGGCAGAGAAATGCAATTTAAGCATAGGAGTGTGCTCTAGTCGGGTTGACCGACTGGGCGTTACCCTGTATTAGGCTAACAAACATTCTTGCTTCCCACTTTCTATATAATTCCGGTTTTATATGGCCACAAAACCCGTGTACATACCAAAGCGCAAGGCTGTACCTTTAAAAATGAGTATTCTATCAATTTGGATGGAAATGGCAGAAGATGTTCAAAAAGTGAAATACATTTCATCTCTGTTTACTATACGAGCACCTGCATACCAAGTTTCGTGCATCCAGCTCTTATAATCTTCGAGTTATGTTAAAAAAACCAAGTCTCAAAATCGATATTTATCGATAGCATGAAAATGGAAAGAGATAACAGCAAAAAACTATGCGCTCGTCTTGCGCATGATATACGAGAATATATATTTAAAATCTTTCATCTGTAGATCTTGTAGCTTTCGAGATTAACTCGCAGATAGACAGACGGAAGTGTGTCGATCGACTCAGCTCTTCTTTCTTTTGTTTGATAAGTAAAACTCTTTAAAACTTGACAAAACGAAGAAGAAAAAAACAGCTGCAGCCGAAAGAAACACCTTCGTCTCTTGTTAAGATCACTTTAACACTCAATGATACCCATTTATAAATATTCTTAACACAAATTATGTACAAGCACAACCATATTTGCTGTTTGTCATACAAAACGAGAGAACCACAGCTGGTACACTACTTAGCAAAAATTAATTTGTGCAAAATATATTCATGTTACAGCACAAATCAGATGTACAGCTGAGTAAAGCGCCAAATGACACCAGTTGAATATTAAATGAATACTGAGAATCAAAAGGTTTTTGGCATTATTTGTTTTGATCATCTTATTATTGATTTTTGCCAGCTTGAACGAACTATTTTATACTCAGCGCAAGCTTTTATAAAAAGCTTAAAGCTTATCTTTACTCATTACACAACAGCTTCATGCGTGCTTTGCAGGACCGCCTGAAGCTTGCTTTTTGCTTTAGGCGAAAGCTTTAAATGACAGATTTGAGTAAGCTTTTTAGTGAGCTTTATCTTGCTTATTGCATTTAATGCATTTCCTAAAGCTATGTACTTATATTTGCTTTAAGTGAGCTTTTCGCATTTAGTTTAACAGCTTGATTGCTTTGAGGACCGCCTGAAGCTTCGTTCATTGCATCAGGCCAAAGCTTTAAGCGAGATTATAGCATTAAGCGCGAGCTTTAAAGTACAGCTTTACGTTAGCTTTTTCGGAAAGTTACACGTGGGCTTTAAGTGAGCTCCTTGCATTAGGCCAAGGCTTTAATCGAGCTTATGGCATTCAAAAACTGTGAGCTTTGTAGCTAGGCAACAGCTTTAAGTGAGCTTTTTGCTTTAAGTTTAAGCACACAAAGCGCATGCATCAGACTTAAAGCTTAAAGCTTGATTAAAGCGCAATTGTAAAGTGCTCAACATTCGCTTAACCGGAAACCCTAATTATAAGAAATTATTAAGTATATTTAAGAGCTTATTCTAGAGCTGAATGCACGTGTTTAATGTGTAAAAGGGTATTTATTAGTCGAGCACATGCTGCTCGCATATTTGTTGTGCTCTTTCATAATGCAATTAATCCAATAATCATGTGGCAAGTGTCATTGTGACCATAAGCACTTGGCTCAGTTGACAGCAACAACAACAAGTCAGAGTGCTCGACTAGGAGATACCCTACGTGCAGCTTCCTTCTGCGCAGCTGTGCTTCTTCATCTTCTTGGTTAAGTTCGCTGCTTATTGTACGATCTATATGAAATTTCCAGTTAAATACGGCATATAATAGTGTGCATATACCAAGCTGCAAGGCTCTACCTATGAAATGAGTTGGTTTTCTAATTTTTGAGTAAGAGGAGAATGTTAAACAAAATATAAATATACTATACGAGAAGCTAGACACCAAGTAAAGTTTATCTGCCACTTGTATTTTTCGAGTTGTGCCACAAAACCTCAAAATCGATATTTATCGATATCGTAGCAATAGTAGGATTTATCGACAAAAGTCCCAATAAGCAATAATTATGTTTTAAAATCGACTCAGCTTGTAGTTCTTGTTAGGCATATGCTTGCCCCTTTCTGTTACATACATGTGCACACACCTATTTACCCAATTCGCATAAGTACAGGGTATACAAAGCAACAACAACAATGCCCAACCGCAGGCCGCGTTGGTGTCGCTTCGGGCCACAATGCATTCAGATTGAATTACAATTGTGCGCATTTCATCAAAAGCTGCTGCTGCTGCTGCTGATGTTGTTGTTGTTGTTGTTGTTGCTGCTGTTGCAACTGGAAGTAGCAATTGTTGCTGCTGCGGCAGCAATTTTGTAGCTGCGCCCTGGCGCCAGCGCTTTGATTGGCAGCCAATGGAGGAGACGGCCGACGGATACAGGACACTTGCGTTGCGGAGCGCCATGAATGATGCAAACCCGATCGGGCCAGACAGACAATTATGGCATAAATTTCTACGAAAATATGCAACAACAGCAACAACAAAAGTTGAAAGCAACAAACTATTTCCAGCTAATAAATAAAAGCTGATTAGGTTTTAGCTTTTTAGCAAATGCTTGACAATAAAACTGAAGCTTGAGTTGTGCTTGCCGAAGGTTGGGGGCAGGGGGGGAGGTTGTGTGTCTGTGTGTGCGTGTGTGTGTGTGCTTGTGTTTTGCTTTTTCTTTGGGTACTGCCCACAGCCAGACAATGGCTAACCAAATTTAAAGCCAAAAAATGGGCAATAAAATTAAGCAAATCATTTGAATGCGGCGCTTCAAAGGCAAACACAAAGAGAACAACCAGCTGCGGCACGTCGAAGTTCAAATACCCTAACAGAACTATAGACCACAAGTGCAGATGTCTTGAAGTTTTCCCCAGAGAATCCAATCTGATGCCATATGATGATGATGATGCCATAGTCAATGTATGTCTATAAGATCTATATACAAGGTAGAACGAGTATAGAGCAAGTCGATCATTTGTCGACGGATGCTCCGTCTTATACTTGGCCCAATCAGACTGATCAAGAAAAGATATATAAGCTGGGATGCTATCATTCATAACATAATCAAAATACCCTCTGGCAGGGCATAGAAACAACGATATTGTGTGTCATTATCAAAGCAACACACGACAACTTAATTATTCAATAGATGAACAGATGACACGAAGCTCGAGAAGATCGCAGATCGCCAATCTCCGACTGGCGACCGGCCAATTGGCAACTGGAGAGTCCCGTCTAGTCAGTCAATTGTTGTTGTTGTTGTTGTTGTTGTTGTTGTTGTTGTTGTCGCTCTTATCACGATCACGATTTGTAATTTATGATAAATGTTGGCAATTCCATTAATAAAATTAAATAAAGCTCATTAGCTGGCAACACAAAACAAACTCTTTTGGCCAGGCGCAAAACGTGGCCAAAAACAAAATACAAATATAAATATAAAAAAAACAAACTTCATATAAGAACGCAAAGCGACAACGCACTTTGTATACCCTTTGCCTGACTTCAATTGAATTTTGTAGGAAATTTATCTGGAAATAAATTGATTTTCAATTATTAACATTAAAAGGATCTAAATTTATTTTCTCTGCAGTTCTCAATAGTTGCAAAGCCGATCATTCCCTTCACAGTTCGAACCAGCTTCCTGCCTTTTGTTTCGGCGCGTGTAGTTAACTTTTCACATGCTTCAAACCAGCTACTGGTTCAAACCCCGCCTTGTGATAAACGTGTATAAATCTTCATCTTACGCACACTCTGACGTCAAACCTGATGCTAAAACTGGAAAGACTCGCATAGGAAGTGTATTGAAAGACATTGATTTTGTGAGGCGCCTGAAGCAGGCGCCGTTTTAAATTATATTCAAATTGTATGAGAAAAACCCAATGTGACAATAAAATACTGGCCCAGTCACCAGTTCCAGTTCTCGGCTCTCGGTTCTCAACTGTCGTCATCAGTTCCCAGTTGCCAGTTGCCAGTTGCCCGTCCAGACTTTGGAGGCTTCTTTCTAAGCGTCTGCGGCGAAACTTGAAAGCGGCGCACAAAATTAGCAAGCGCCAGATTATCATAATGTTAAATTTAGCTGACTGCAGTTCTGCTTCTTCTCTCCCTCTCCCCTCTCTCTCTCTCTCTCTCTCTCTCATCTCACTCTCTCTCTCTCATCTCTCTGGCTGCTCTTGGAACAGCTACAAGTTGGCTGTCGCCATTTGGCGCTGTGCGTCGGCTTGCAGGCGCCACTTTTAATTATCAATCAATCAATCAATCACATTTGACGTCTCCCTCCATTAAATGTCAGCCAATTGATTGAATTTTCATTTGGACAACGACAACGACAACGACGGGCATGCCCATACCCCAAACCCCATGCCCCATGCACCATGCCATATACCTATTGCTGTACTCATGCCCAGGCGCCATGCCCCATGCCCCATGCCCCATGCTCCATTCATTGATTGATCAATGATGTTGTCTGGCTCGTTGCCCTGATTGATGAACTGCAGTCGAGTGCGCTTGCCTTTTCAGCAAATCTCTGACATTGTTTCTCATCTCTAGAGTCTGACGAACAGGAATACCTTGGCGAAATTGCTTCGCTTTGGCTTTGCTATCGCCTTTTTAACTACCTAGGCGACATTTAAGCGATAGCAGGCCATTTATTCAGATAGTCCGCTAAACTGTAAAGCATGCATGTTCGTGTTCTTATACCAAACGCAGACCAGGTTTATTTATCGCTGTGCTGCAAATTTAAATAAAACGAATTTCTACCAGGTGCTCTTCTCCTCGATTCTCAAAAATTCAAGTAGGCTCTACAGTTTTTTATGCTTAGCTAGTAGTGTAGTGTTCGTATGTGTGTATGCATGTATGTGTGTATGTATATGTGTATGTATATGTGTATGTATGTTTGTATGTATGTATGTATGTATGTATGTATGTATGTATGTATGTATGTATGTATGTGTGTATGTATATGTGTATGTATATGTGTATGTATGTATGTATGTATGTATGTTTGTATGTATGTATGTATGTGTCCGGACATTCATGCACGCATGCATGCATGCTTGCATATATACAAAACAAACATGCATACATGTATGTACAAACTGGCATGCATATGCAAACTTAAAACTTCGCCAGAAAACATTTTGTAATCGCATTTCCATCGAGGAAGCTTGGATTCTGCAAAAAGTATGAAACATGTTTCATTTTTTGATTTTTTTGTATTGATCACCCACCTAATCTTCCGCCAAGGAGTAATGCATTTTTCGAGAAGATCTTTGAAAATGAGCTGGAGCCCGATCGGATGGTAAACTAAAAAGTTTGTTACAAACTTTTTCGCGATTTTTCCACACACGTGAGTGGAATTTCCCGAAAATTGCCTCCATCACATTAGGTCACTACAGTGAAAATTTCAGCTTCCCAGCTGTCACGGTTTGGGCTGTGCGCGATCACCAATCTGTCAGTCAGTCAGTCAGGATAAAAAGTGTTGTATATAGAGATATATTACTTATCGTTGGCTGTTAAGGTAGCGATAGAATGGCGATACTGCAGCAACAAGGATGTGTCATCGAAGCGCGCACAATTCCAGTGAATCATTGAAACACTTTGATGACCCACGCATCGAATGATCTCACATAGTTTCTCTTATTTAGGCTGTTTTCCTCGATTGCCAATTTCACTATAGACCAAATGTGATTTACCTCCACACACACACACGCTCGCACACTTCTTATGTGCTCATAATAAATTTATTATTATGAGTATTTTTTCCCCATTTTTTATTTTAATGAAAAAAATAAAAATAAAATCAAATATAAGTATATATTTTTCAATGGCCGGCGTTGGCGTTCCAAAATTGACATTTGTCAACAGCTTTGTTGACGCTTTGCCTAATTTATTAGCCACGTTTTGTTGTCGCTTTACATTTGGCCCGGCTGCTCGATCACATCATCATCTCGCGCTAATGATCATCATTAATGATCATCATTTGGGGCATAGGCGACAAGCTGAGCTCTGTATGCAAATAATGCGACCAAAAGACTCGCACACACAATACCAACAGAAAAATCTCAGAAAAAAAAACAACAAAGTAAATAAGAGTACTCTCGTCGCAAGCGCCCGACTAGAAGATACCCTAGCTAACTGCATATACTATCTAGCTTTCCACTTAGATACAGCTAAGGTGGCTGTGCTTCTTCTTTGCCTCAAATTCTTGGTCAAGTTCGGTGCTTGTAGTCCGATCATGCGAGCGTGGACATTAAGCATATCGATAGGCTCTTTAGCCTTTAAAATATAATATATATTTTCAATTTTGGGGTAATGGATCCCTCCATAAGTCAAATATTTGTAATCTGCACATATTCAACAAGAACTGATCTACCAAATTTGTTTTATCGAGGCTCAGCTCTTTGTCCCGATCCTGATCAGGAATATATATGCTACCTGCAGCATAAAATGTCACAAAAATATTATGCTCTTAGTCATTTTCAATAGGTTCAGGGTATTGAAAACATAAAATAATACAAATTTATTTTATTTGTGAGAAATACCAATTTTAGTTTGAAAACTTTAAAAATGCCGGTTCTAATTTCTGGTTCTAATTTTCTCTAATTTATGATTTTTATTGTTATTTTTATAGCTATTGTTAACTCCAAGCCAATTTAGAATTCAAATTTAATCAAAACTGTATTATAAATTAATTAGATGTTAATTAGGCAAATTCTTGACGCATGCGAATCTAAGGAAATGCATTTCTTAGAAATTATTACGATAATAATTTGTATTAGTACTAGTTTTGTTATTGTTATCATCATTATTATCATTAGTATTATTTTTCGCATTATTGTTATTATTAGTATTAATATTAGTATTGTTATTGATATTATTATTATCATTATTATTACTATCATTATTATTATTATTATTATATTTTTTATTAGTATTAGTAATAGTGTTATTATTATTAATATTATAATTGTTATTATATTGTCTTTACTTATAGAACCTTCGGGAAACACTATAGACATGAGATTTTTTGTGATATGATAAGAATTCAGGGCTCATTTCTGATATTTAATACCCAGGCTCTATATATTTGGGTTTCTATCAACTAAGCTTATATCAGTTTTAATATACTTCGCATTTTGATCGCCCCTGGAACAAACACTATATGCCCAAAGAACGTTTGAGAACTTCGCCGTCGAAACTTCGTTGGATAACATCTGCCCACCAGGCATATGGCTAAATCGTTCAGAGAATGGCAAAAAGTGCGGCAAAGGGGCGAGCTGTGGAGTTTATAGAAAGATTTTACTTGGTTGCGAGGCAGAGACGAGACCAAAGCAATTTGTACGCCTACCAGGCAGCCAAAAGAGAGAGAGAGAGGCAGAGAGAGAGAGAGAGAGAGAGAGAGAGAGAGAGAGAGAGGGGAGAGAGAGGGAGAGAGAGAGAGAGAGACTCCCATATTGCTGTGTGGCTTCATTCACATCTGTATATGTATATCTCTTCTTCTTTTTTCATTCATGCGTTGTAGTTTCATTGAGACACACACACGCACACCCAATGCGAGACACACACACACGCACGCACACAGCTTTTATTTTTATGAATGAAATGAAACTTTTAACGTAGTAAAACGCGCAGCGACGGACGTGCGCAGAGGAGGGAGGCGCGCGGGCCGGGGCCCCAGCTCTGTCCAGATCGCACGTAACTCCAACCAAAGGCGCATATGTGGATCTAATGTTGTTGTTGTTGTTGTTTTAGTTGTTATTGTTGTTGTTGTTGTTGTTGTTGCTGCTGTTGCCGTCTCGAGGCATATTTTAATTTCTTTAGTGGCGGGCGTCTCCGCGTCGGTTCCATCGCATGTGGGCCGAAAATGTATTTTTTATGGCGACGTCGTTTGATATTTTATACCCTCAACCCATTGAAAATTGTTTAAAAAGGGTATTATGTGCCAGTGCAAGTGTGTGTAACAGGCAGAAGAAGTTATCTCCGATCACATATATTCTACATATATGTATGTATATCTGATCAGCACGACGAGGCTGCTTCGATCTAGACTATGCAAAAAGCTGGAGATTTGCAATACGAAATATTTATTCTCTCTACCTTCCACTTGCATGTTATCGATAAGTATCGATTTTGAGATATAATCAAATATAACTCATTTCGTTATCATATACATCGATAAATATCGATTTTGAGAATTAATTGGAAATCCGTTAGTGCTTGTTACTTGGTATAAATATAACTCGATTATTATACGCAGGTATCGTTATCATATTCATCGATAATTATCGATTAAAAGGCATGAAAATTAAAGCCTTGCGCTTTGGGATATACCCTTATATTTGTGTGAAAATTTCATAAAGATCGGATCATAAGTTCTGAAGTTAAACAAGACTAAATAGTGTGACCAAAGTGTGGAGCCAAGTGAAGAAGAAGAAGTTGAGCCTGTGTGGGTTATGTGTGTGTATGTGTGCATGTGGAACGTATACGCTGTCAACTTAACGCTGTTTGTAGGGTATGTACCAGTCGAGCTTTTTGCTACATTTCTGTCTATCTTCAGCCTCTCGTTGTTGTACAACAAATGCAGGCCATAAATTTTGCACAGGCGTTGCTCGGGATGGCCACGGATTGTCAGCGCTCGGAGAGTGTTTGGAGTTGGTGAGGGGAAGGGGAAGGGGGGCGTGTGTGTAGTGGGACGCACTGCAGCCCACAAAAAAAAAAAAACAAAGTTATAACAAATCATTTAATTTGCTTTTATCTGTGCTGTCTCATACAATGTTGTTGCTGCTTCTGGCCAAAAAAAAAAAAAAAAAAACATGCGCGGCGCTTATTTTGACCATTTTTGGGTGCTGCCTGTGGCATTTATTTGGCTCGCCTGGCTCGCCGCCGTATATCCGACAGATACACATACTGTATCTGTATCTGTATTTGTATCTGTATTTGTATCTGTATCTGTATCTGTATCTGTATCTGTATCTGTATCTGTATCTGCATCTGTATCTGTATCTGTATCTGTATCTGTATCTGTATCTGTATCTGTATCTGTATCTGTATCTGTATCTGTATCTGTATCTGTATCTGTATCTGTATCTGTATCTGTATCTGTATCTGTATCTGTATCTGTATCTGTATCTGTATCTGTATCTGTATCTGTATCTGTATCTGTATCTGTATCTGTATCTGTATCTGTATCTGTATCTGTATCTGTATCTGTATCTGTATCTGTATCTGTATCTGTATCTGTATCTGTATCTGTATCTGTATCTGTATCTGTATCTGTATCTGTATCTGTATCTTTATCTGTATCTGTATCTGTATCTGTATCTGTATCTGTATCTGTATCTGTATCTGTATCTGTATCTGTATCTGTATCTGTATCTGTATCTGTATCTGTATCTGTATCTGTATCTGTATCTGTATCTGTATCTGTATCTGTATCTGTATCTGTATCTGTATCTGTATCTGTATCTGTATCTGTATCTGTATCTGTATCTGTATCTGTATCTGTATCTGTATCTGTATCTGTATCTGTATCTGTATCTGTATCTGTATCTGTATCTGTATCTGTATCTGTATCTGTATCTGTATCTGTATCTGTATCTGTATCTGTATCTGTATCTGTATCTGTATCTGTATCTGTATCTGTATCTGTATCTGTATCTGTATCTGTATCTGTATCTGTATCTGTATCTGTATCTGTATCTGTATCTGTATCTGTATCTGTATCTGTATCTGTATCTGTATCTGTATCTGTATCTGTATCTGTATCTGTATCTGTATCTGTATCTGTATCTGTATCTGTATCTGTATCTGTATCTGTATCTGTATCTGTATCTGTATCTGTATCTGTATCTGTATCTGTATCTGTATCTGTATCTGTATCTGTATCTGTATCTGTATCTGTATCTGTATCTGTATCTGTATCTGTATCTGTATCTGTATCTGTATCTGTATCTGTATCTGTATCTGTATCTGTATCTGTATCTGTATCTGTATCTGTATCTGTATCTGTATCTGTATCTGTATCTGTATCTGTATCTGTATCTGTATCTGTATCTGTATCTGTATCTGTATCTGTATCTGCATCTGTACCTGTATGCGAGTGTGTGCTGTGTGGTGCTGAGATCACACAGGAAATTAGCTTAATATATGGCTACCGTTTTGCCCGAAACCAACAATAAAAAAAAAAAAACAATGCGAAACAACTGCGAACAGCAGCCGCAGCACGTTAATAGAAACAGAAAGAAAACAGAAGAAACAAACGAAAGAAACGTCGTTTTTTTCACACTATTCCTCTACAAAATAAATAAAAGAAACAAAGTAAAAATACAAAAAAAAACAAAAAAGAACCCTCGTGCATGCGCCCCCAAAAGCTGTCACTCCGCCCGATTGACTAACTGGCGAGCAGCTATATCATAAGACGTCAAAATTATGGATGCATGGGCGCAGTCGTAACTCTCTGAAAATTATTTGATCGCACAACCCAATGTACTACAGTGAAAGCTCCAAAAAACGGACAGCTGTTCTTGGACGGATGTGAAACGTAGCCAGAGTATTTTTTTTTTCTTGGTTTTTCAACTTTTCTCATTTTTTTTCCCCGGTTGGAACTCAAAGAATCCTTTGGGGGGAACAAAGGAAATGTATTGGAAAAAAAGGTTTACATAAATTCCACTTAAAATAAGTCCAAAATAGCTTAAAGTAAAACGGAAAAGTCTTAAGACATCCATTAATGTATACCCCATAGAGTTGGAGATGGAGAGCTATAACAATGTTATATATCGTATAGCTACTTATATGAGGCCATCAAAATGTTTGTTTTAAGACTTTTCTATTTTGCTTTAAGCTATTTTGCGCTTGTTTTAAGTCAAATATGCATAAAGCTTTTTTTCACTATATTTCCTGTGTTTCTCCCAAATGATTCTTTGAGCACAAACTCGAAAAACCGTCTGCATAGTTCCGTCTATCTCTTCTAGGCAGTACATCGTATAACTCGGAACCTGGCGGATCAAACTACTATATCATCGTAGTTCTAAAGGAAGCATTGCCTCAAAGAAGACTTTTTATATTTGTTGTGCTTTACGCTTCTTGCTATTTATTTGAATTTATAGTTAAAAAATGAATACAATTTGTAGAAAGTAAAAACCTCTAAGATTAAATTTGATTTTGAATACATTTTCTCTTAGTTTCCGTTATTAAAATGGAAACTTTTTGTAAAATCATTTCTCCTAAGTTTTCTTCCCAGGTATTTATCAGTTAAGCTCTGGATATTATATTTTTGAGCAATAAGTTCTGGAAATGACAAATAGGAAAATTGTGTAAGAGTTCATCAGTTTAAATTCCACCAAAGTTTTATAAAGAAAAGCATTTTCAGGAAAAGAAAAAATGAATAAATTCATGATTTTAAATTTGAATTCAACATTTATATATACATATATCTATTATTATTTATTTTACTCATTTTATATTATTCTTTATACAAGTAAAATTTGCCTTTTCTTTCTTCCATTCAATTAAAATTATAAATATTGAAATTGAGTAAAAATGAATTTATATGCATAAAATGTTAAAATTTCTATAAATCGTAGAGCTCAAAAAATGTACGTAATTTTTATTGAATACCAAAACTGTTTTCCATAAGTAGTAAAAATAAATGAATATCAATTTATTTTTAAAAACATAGACATTTTAAAGAAAAGTTCTTATAATGTTTAATTTGAGAAAATTTTGTTTTTTTTTTTCAATGAAATTGAGGCTTTTTAATTTCAAATTAAATTGATCTGTCCGCCCGGCCGACTTATCGGCGGAATGTGCTCCCGCCGCTTGTTTTTTTGTGAACTCATTTTGAGTAGAAATTGAAATTTGTTTTCAACATTCCATATAATATTTATAATAATGAATCTATGATTGTGCTTGGAGGGCGTTCCGAGTACTCACCCCTGCTGGGATTGTTGTTGTTCTCGTTGTTGTTGTTATTCTCGTTGTTGTTGTTGTTGTTTTTGCTCTGAATGAAGCCCGTAAAGATGTCAACCGCAAATACCGACGTTCTTGCTGATTATAATTATGACGATAATGCTCGATGATGATGATGATGATGTTGATGCTGGGATGATGCTGGGATGATGATGATGTCAGGTAAGTACTGTCGGCGATTTGGGTCGTCGCCGGATTCTTCAGAAACGCAACAGGCACAAAAAAGTAAACAAAAAAAAAACACCCAAAAAACAACAAGAGAGTTAATGTTTGTGCCGGCGATGACTAAGCGATTTTTCAATATTGAATTAGTTTCTGTTTCCTTTCCTTTGGTCACTTCTTCTTCTTCTTGTTCTTGTTGTTGCTTTTGTTTTTGTTTTTGCTGCGCATGCGCCACACGCGCTGATAAACAAACAGATAAAAACAACAAAAAAAAACGCAAAATAAAATTGATTTGAGAACAAAAATTGCACGAAATGAAATCAATTTCCGAAAAATCCATTAAAAAAAAAGCGTTTGCGCGCGTTTTTTTTTTTTTTTTTTTGTTGCCGATCGCTTATCGATGCCAATTTCAATTTCAATTTCAATACAATGCGAGTCGATTCGATTGGATTCGAGCTTGTGCACACAGTTGCACGCGCACGCGCGCACACTCTCGCACACACACACACACACACGCACACGCACACACACGGACACGCCGGCGCAGTCGCCGTTCGGACTCAAACTAAGTGAAAATTGCAAGCGGGCACTGGTTTTATTCAAAGGAAAGATTGGGGAGCCAGCCCAAAGCCACAGACACGGACACACACACACACACAGACACAGCTACAGTCGGAGCCCAATGAGCCGAACCAGTGCCGGGCCGCACGAGCGCAACGAGCGAACCAGCAAAACGAACGAACGAACGAACGAACGAGCGAACGTGCGAGCGCGAACGAATGAACAAGCGCGCACGAGCGATTCTTGCTGCGCCAACGCCAGCGCCAGCGGCAGCGCAGCTCCCGCTGATGCGCGCGCGCTCTCACTGAATGGAGTTAGCGGCGTCAGCGTCGGCGTCTTATTGCCGCGCCAGCTGCATGTGACCCCCAGCGAACACCCCACCAAAAGGAAATGCGATTGCTGCCGCTGCCGCCGTCGCTGCTGGCAGTGACCCTGTCGCTGGGGCCCATTATCAGCATTGTCATCATGCGACTCTGTCTGCAGTTGTTGTTGTTGTTGTTGTTGCTGGCGCTATCAGCAAGGCAACTGTTTGCAATATAATTATAATCATATCATGCATATCTCATGTTCGTCTCTTTTTTTTTTTTTTTGTTCTTGTTCTTTATGATGCGCAGAAATTGCTGCCTTATCGCGCTCCAGTTCCAGAAACTGCCGCACAGCGACGCGGCGGCGCCGCCGCGGCGCAGTCAAGGACGTCACCGTTAAATGCACAAAAGCGCCAGCGGCGCAAAAAGGGGAGTAAATTGTTTAAAATTATCACATTGTAAACGAACAAAAACCAAGCGGCAGACGACGGGCCAGCGTCGCGTCGACTGCAGACGATCCGCGCTGGAGAAGATCGTTAACAATGCGCCGTGGCGCGCAAAAATAGCCGCGAGGAGAACAAATCACATTATTAGTCTACGTCGGCGTCGATGTCGGCGGCGGCGTCGGAGTCAGCGTTGACGTCGTTGCACGTTATTTTTAAAAATTTGTTATATGGCGCCCCGTTTGATTTTTAGGCGCCAAGCGGTGGCGGCGGCGTCGGCGGCGTTTGGCGGCAAATAGTGGCGACACGTCTGCTGCTGGAACGGCGGCAGCGGCAGCGCCAGATACAAATGCGATAATATGAGGAGGAACATACGAAATGCTGAGATACAAGATAAGAGCAATGCACGGAGAGGCGCGACGCGACGCGACATCCAGCAGACGCCAGCCAAAGACGCGTCGCGCAGCATCGCCAACGCCGACGCTGCCGACGCCGTCGTCGTCGTCGTCGTCGTCGTCGCCGCCGTTACCGATGCCAACAGATATCAAGCACGTCTCAATCTGAAATCATTCAGGGCCGGTCTCTCGGCCCCGACTTGGCCAGAAAGGTTTTTGCCGGTGATGCTTGCGCCGCCAACGCCGCTCAATTAACAATGAAAAGTCGGTCTGGTACGTCATAATATATTTTTATCTGATTACCAGGCAGCAGACGCCAGACTAGCCACAAATCGTGCGTTGGCACAAACACACACACACACACACACACACATCGCACACATACACATACACATGGCTACCTCCCAAGCAGCATCCTTGCGCTATCTGCGTGTGTATGTGTATTTGTTTTTTTTTTTTTCGCGTGACTCTCAGATCTCTAATCAAGAAATCTCACTTGTGGCGCCGCCGTCGCATCAGTGTGACGCCACACATGCATTCACCTGTGTGCGTGTGTGTGTGTGTGTGTAGTGTGTGGCGCCAACATTGTTAAATGCCGCTCACATTTCGCAGCTGAATGAATTGTGGCACGATGTGTGGCCAGGCAGCAAGGCCTATTGTCCATTGTTGTTCTTATGCTGACGCATGCACTGCTGGCAGCACAGCACAGCGCAATCCTTATTTGAAATAACAATTTAAATTTCAAATTGAAAATCAAAACGAGTTTTGCACGCGCCGCCGTTGACATGCGAATGGCAATGGCCACAAAACAAGTAAACAAAACCAGCTGCGAACAGCTGTTCGACGAGGGCTGCAAGCAATGAAATTCAATTCGTAATCCGATGCGCAATTTCATTGGGTAAGCAAAAAACGTGCATGCATTGCCGATTTGTACTTTGTTTTTAAGTATCATAGGTTTCCATATCGTTAATTTGCACTTGAATATTATTGTAATGCAGTTGTGTATTGTTGTTGCGTTTTCTTAAGCTTTTGCTTGGCCTCTGCTCTTGTCGACAGTGAGCGCAGCATACTAGACTTTTGTCATTTGAATGTGCCGCGCTTTAAGTCAGCTGTCAAACAGAGAGCTGGCAACCCTGTCCGCTGTTACACTGCGACTGTCAAAAGCGATAAAAAAAAGTTGTCTGCTCGGCATTAAAATTAATTTGTAGCGCTGCTAAATATTTTCTAGCATATCGGTAAGTTTTGTTTACGCTGGCATTTGGCATTTCATTTAACTGGTAAGCGCTTGGCGTGACGAGCAAAGCGGAGGCTGCCACAAATCGATATATGGCCGAGAAAGTGTCTGCTCGGCCTGCTTGCAACTTATGTAATTGCCCGTAAATTGAATGTTGTTGCCAATTTGTTGTTTGTGTATTGATTTGTTGCAGAAAATATGATACGTGCACCGCTTGTGAAGGCGCTGGGCGCCCTCGGCTCACCCACACACCAAATCGCCAGCCGAGCGGTCCGCACCAGCGCGATCATGGCCCAAACGCCGGCCAAGGCGCCCGAGAAGATCGAAGTCTTTGTCGATGATATACCCGTAATGGTTCTGCCGGGCACCACAGTGCTCCAGGTGAGCACACTCGAGCTTAGCTCTTTAAGTATATACATAAGAACACGCTCCACTCTTCTCCAAATGTGCAGGCTGCAGCCGAGGTGGGCGTAGAGATTCCACGCTTCTGCTACCACGAACGCTTGGCCGTGGCTGGCAATTGCCGCATGTGTCTGGTGGAGGTGGAGAAGAGTCCCAAGCCAGTCGCCGCCTGTGCCATGCCCGTGATGAAGGGCTGGCGCATCAAGACGAATTCCGATTTGACCCGCAAGGCGCGCGAGGGCGTCATGGAGTTTCTGCTCATGAATCATCCGCTCGACTGCCCCATTTGCGATCAGGGCGGCGAGTGCGATCTGCAGGATCAGGCCATGGCCTTTGGCTCCGATCGTTCACGCTTCACGGACATCAACTACACGGGCAAGCGGTAAGCTCTTTCACAGCTCTAACTATAATCCTTGCTCTACTCTACTCTGCTCTGCTCGCCTTTTAGTGCTGTGGAGGACAAGGACATAGGGCCGCTGGTCAAGACAGTGATGACGCGCTGCATTCACTGCACCCGCTGTGTGCGCTTCGCCTCTGAAATTGCTGGCGTCGATGATTTGGGCACCACGGGACGCGGCAATGATATGCAAATTGGCACCTACGTGGAGAAGCTCTTCCTCACCGAGCTGTCGGGCAATGTGATCGATCTGTGCCCCGTCGGCGCGCTCACCAACAAACCGTACAGCTTTGTGGCACGCCCCTGGGAGATACGCAAGGTGGACAGCATCGATGTGCTCGATGCCGTCGGCAGCAACATTGTGGTGAGCACGCGCACCAACGAGGTGCTGCGCATTCTGCCCCGAGAGAACGAGGACGTCAACGAGGAGTGGCTGGCGGATAAGTCGCGCTTTGCTTGCGATGGCCTGAAGCGCCAGCGTCTGGTGGCGCCCATGGTGCGCATGCCCAACGGCGAGCTGCAGGCGGTGGAATGGGAGGGCGCGCTCATCAGCGTGGCCAAGGCCCTGAAGAAGGCCAACGGCCAGATTGCTGGCGTTGCCGGTCAGCTGGCCGATGTGGAGGCCATGGTGGCGCTCAAGGATCTGGTCAATCGGCTGGACGGCAACCAACTGGTCACCGAACAGGACTTCATCAAGGGCAGCGGCATCGATGTGCGCTCCAGCTATCTGCTGAACAGCACCATTGCAGGTACGTGCTGCCCCTTCCTGCTTTCACATGTATTTATGACTTGGCGTTTGCTTTTAGGCCTGGAGCAGGCCGATGCCGTGCTGCTGGTGGGCACCAATCCGCGCTACGAGGCGCCGCTGGTCAATACGCGCCTGCGCAAGGCCTACGTTCACAACGAGCTGCAGATTGCCTCGATTGGACCCAAAATTGATCTGTCCTATCAGCACGACAATTTGGGCGCGGACGCCAGCCTGATCAAGGATGTGTGCAGCGGCTCGCATGCCTTCTCCAAGGTGCTCGAGGGCGCCAAGAAGCCGGCCATTATCATTGGCGTCGATGTACTGGAGCGTCCCGATGGCGCTGCCATACATGCCACCATCTCCGAGTACTGTCAGAAGCTCAAGAAGCCTGTGAGTAGTCGAAGGCTATGTCCGAGTCGAACTAGTTAAACATGTTTTTAATGTCTGTTGCAGGACTGGAATCCCTTCAATGTCCTGCACAACAGCGCCGCGCAGGTGGGCGCCTTCGATGTGGGCTACCAGCCGGGCGTGCAGAGCGCAACACAATCACAGCCCAAGGTGCTGTTCCTGCTGAACGCCGATGCCGGCAAGATAACGCGCGAGCAGCTGCCAAAGGATTGTTTCGTTGTGTATATTGGTTCGCATGGTGACAATGGTGCGTCCATTGCGGACGCTGTGCTGCCCGGCGCCGCGTACACCGAGAAGCAGGCGACCTATGTCAACACGGAGGGCAGGTCACAGCAGACACATCCGGGCGTCTCGCCGCCGGGCATGGCACGCGAGGATTGGAAAATATTGCGCGCTCTGTCCGAGGTGGTTGGCACACCCTTGCCCTACGACACGCTCGACGAGCTGCGCTCGCGTCTCGATAACATTGCGCCACATCTAACGCGTTACGGCCAACTGCAGCCGGCGAGCGGCAGCAATTCGGGCGCCCAGCCCACACCCGTAAGTACCAATCAAATGCTCAGCCAAAACAGAACTCAACTAAACCAAATTTGTTCACCAATCCCTCCACACAGAGCAAATCCATCAGCGGCACGCCCATCGATGTGAAGCAAAAGGAACTGCGCGACTATTTCATGACCGATGCCATTTCGCGCGCCTCGCCCACCATGGCCAAGTGCATATCGGCGGTCAACAAGCAGCAGCGGCAGGACGAGGCGGCCAAGCAGTGTGCGGCCATCTAAGCGGCGGCGGCTGCGCCCCAATTCTGATCTGATCTGATGGCCTATAACACATAAATCTTAAATAATTAATCGTTGTTTTTTTTTTTTTTTTGTGAAGATTTCATATATTATTTTTTTTGTCTAAATGCTTATCCAAACACTCTTTGCTCTTCGATTCTTGCCGAATACTCAAATCCTGGCCAGCAGCGAGCAGCGGGCAGCGTTCGGGAGCAGCAAGCGGCAACGGAGGCGACTGCAAAAGATGCTACAAAAATGAAAGAAAAAGAAAATGGAATCAAAACAATTGTGCAGGGGGCAGGCGCTGAGCAGTTTGTAAATGTCATTGAACAATACGCAAATAGGAAAAGGAAAAACACAACAGAACCCAAAATAAACGTGAAATATAGTTAAATGCGCGATATACTAAATATGCACATAAGAGTTATTACTATTATTATTATTATTACTATGTAGACCGCGTAGATCCGAGCTACAAACTATACACATTAACTTTATAGACGCCTCGTTCTTGTGCTCAGCCCTCGCACTCTTCTAATCGGTTGCCAATTAGCGAAAAGCTACATTTCAAATATATAATATATAAATATCGTACCCTATAAGGATCCGAGCGAACGAGTTTTTAATGCTTTTCAGGGGGATGGCATGACGTAACATATATGTGCATGAGTAGGGTATTATATATTCGGATTGCTTAAGTACAGGGTATACGGAATGCCATGCTCAATTTGAGTTCGCTTCAAACAAAGTGGAATACAAGAAATTGGATTATATAAATCCTATTTCTCGACTATATCTCATTTCGCGTATCCGACTTGCTTATGCTACGTTGCATCCGGAGGGATATATATGGAATAGTATCTTAATCTGTTAAAGCAGATGATTCATTGGATGAGTTTGAAGTATTTACGTTTATTCAGCATATATCTGCATAAATTGACGATATACTCTAGAACTCGAGCTATATTCAGCAGATATCTCTATAAATGAACTATATGTTCTAGACCTCGAGCTGCGTTCCGATCGGGCTATGTCTCCTTAACCGTAGCTATGAGTCCGTCGATCTCAGACTAGATCGATTTTCAAGTTAAGTCATCGATAACTTGCTCCGTTTCCGCAAAGTCGATAAATATCGATGACGCCATCCGGTTTCTTATCAGAACCTAGAGCTGGATAAACCTGATTTGTTATGTAGGCTCTCGTTTAGCATAAACCAGACCTTTTGGAAACCTTCCCCCAAAAATGATAGAGACTCCATTGCTGGCGACATGGTCTTGATCTTTCCAGCTCCAGCTCAATCACAATAATACACGAGATCATTTTGTATGTGAATGAAAAGCTTATATTTGTTTTATGTTTTAACTTTTTTTGTTTACCGTAAAAATACAGATTTATTTATTATTATTATTATTTAATCATCATTTTCATATAACATAATTTCGTAATTTTGGATGCGTGCCGCACAGAGGCCGCTGCCAGGCTAGTTTAGGGGGCATCTGGGAATCTCAAAATCGCTTCAGTTCGACTAAAGTCAAGAGTACCGCCCTGCGCCCCGCCCCAAAAAAGTGCCCCCGTCTGCGGCACGGCTGAGCTATTGTGTGTGTGTGTACGTGTGTGTGTGCTACTATCGAAACTAAATTAAAACTTGAACTTTTATCGCTTTGAAGCGGCAACAACTCTCAAATTCGTTGGCCCAACCAGATGTGTGTGTGTGTGTGTGTGTGTGTGTGTGAATTGGGGGGCAAATACATTGTAATGGAGCGCTCCATTTAGCTGCAGCAGCTGGCGGGCGTTGGATCCAGTCCGGAACGCTTCGTGATGCTGAGACGCGTAAACTCCTCGGCGGTGGTCGGATGAATGCCCACGGTGTTCATCAGCGTGGGTATGGTCAGGCCCGACTTGAGGGCAGCGGCAAAGCCCTGTATTACCTCGCCGGCGACCGGTCCCAGATAGTGCAGGCCATAGACGCGCTGATCGCCGCTGCGCTGGGCGACAGCCTTCACATAGCAATAGCGCACGCTCTTCTGGGGTATGAAGAACTCCGTGGGCTTGTAATAGCCGTGGAATACCTCAATCTCTTCGGCGCCGTACGTTTTGACGGCATCCTCTTCGCTCAGGCCGACGCAGGCATACTCCAGCGGTGTGAACACCGTGGTGGCCACATCAGCGTAATCCATGCGCAGATCGGAGTCCGCGTAGAGGCGACGTGCCAGCAGACGGCCGGCCAGGACAGCGACGGGCGTTAGCTCGGGCTTGCCATAGATAATATCACCGACAGCATAGATATGCGGGACATTGGTTGTCTCCTCGCAGTCCACCTGAATCTTGTCCTTGTGCGTGAGCACACCGGCATTGTGCAGATTCAGATCCTCGACCAGACCCTTGCGGCCGATGGCCCAGAGGACCGTATCGAATACATCGCTGTCGACCTCGCCGGTCTCCGTGTTCTCGTACTTGACCAGCAGCCGGCCGTCCGGTTGCTTCTCGACGGACAGCGGCACAGTTTTGCGCAAGAACGGAATCCCACGCTCCTCCATGGAGGCGGCCACCAAATTGGCCATTTGCTGATCAAAGCCGCGCAGCACAATCGAACGCACCATTACAGTCGGCTCGTAGCCGAGTCCCTTCAGGAAGCCGGCGCACTCCAAGCCAATGTCTGAGAGGAAACCAAAAGTTAGCACAAAATAAAAAGAAAGAAGGAATTAAGAGCGGGAGGCACTTACAGCCAGCGCCGACGACGAGAGTCTTGCCGGGCTCACGATCCAGACTGAAGAGATCGTCGCTGGTGATGCCATACTCCACGGCGCCGGGTATATTCGGATAACGCGGACGACCGCCGACGGCAATCACAAAGGTTTGAGCGGTAAGCGTACGGTCGCCGCTCTTCAGCTTGGCGGACAGCGTGTGCGGATCCACGAACGAGCCCAGGCCGTTGATGTACTCGACTTTTCTGCAAAGAAAAGAGTCAGAGGAAGAGAATGATGAGCATTTGATGTGGCTGGCGATGTTAGTGGATCGCTTACTTGTCGCGCAGATCGACGCGTGTCACCCAGTTGACGGACTTGATGTGATTCTGCACGGAGGAGACGAGCTTGCTCCAATCGGGCTTGATTTTATCATCGACATTCCAGCCGTAGGCGGCTGCCTCGTGCACGGCCTCGCCCAGCAGGGAGGCCTGATGCATGAGCTTCTTTGGTATGCAGCCGACATTGACGCAGGTGCCGCCGACGCCCCATTTGGTGCCAATCGGTGTTGGCTTCACGAAATCCAAGCAGGCAACACGCGCACCATGCGCCACAGCCTCCTTGGCGCAGGACAGGCCACCAGAGCCGCCGCCAATGACGACCAGATCATAATCGTAGTTACCTGCAAATAAAAGGGGGATCATTCATCAAAAAGCTGGACATGGAATGATTCGGTGGGAAGAGCGTGCGTGTGTGGCAGTTGATACCCCGTGGCATCTTGCGCTTGTCGGGCTGCTGTTTCGTTTTCCGAAGTCGTATGTCCAGGTATGCGGAACGATATATGCTGCGCCCCTCGGCGGGCTGCTTATCCGCGAGTGAGGCGGGCACAAATTCAAATAGATGCATTTGCCCGGCAATTGCTGCTTCAACACTGAAGCCTCCGTTTGTTGTTGTTGTCGCGCTTATTAACTATGCACATGTGTGTCAACGACGTGCAAATCAAAGTGGAGCAATCATCGCAAGCCCCGCCTTGACGTGCGGGCGGTTTGCTTTGGATCCAATACGTTTGCCATGGCTACGAATAAACGATTTAACCGTTTCGTATTGGGGGTGTGTGGGTGTGCGTGTGTGTGGGGGGCAAGGTTGCCAGACAAGCTGAGCCCGCCAAGGAGTTGCCAGCCAGTTGATATGCAATAAGCTTAAGAGCAGAGCAGGATCTCTTTATCGATTAACAGTTTATCGATATATTCATCTGACGAGTTATGTAAACTAACAGGGAAATTGGCTGCAGATGAAACAACCTTTGCAAACATACCACACATACATATGTATGTATTATATCAGGCCGAAGACCTTCCCCTAAATTGATTCACGACAATAAAAGTTAATAATGCCTATAAATATATGCTTTCCTGATAACGTAAGCTAATCAAAAAAAAAAAAACAATCGTCGCATAAGCTCGATTTACATCCAATTGCGCCAATGTCAACTATATATGGGATTATCCACATGATAAAGCTCATAATTGAAATGCTTTAAATTGAATTTCAACTAGGGCGATTTGATGCTGTTCCGAATTATTTGGAAAATGTTGCAATTTCCACATGATAAAACCCGGAGTGACGTTGTAGAATTTAGAAATATCTAAAAATGCAAATCATCCATTCAATTGCTGAGCCAAAAGTCCAATTGGAGCGGAACCGTTCTGATAAGCATAAGCTGTACGAATACCGAATTGAGGAAATAATAAAATACAAAGATTATCGAAGCGTTTTAATGAAATCGAAACAATGCCGATCGCAGCGAATATGAATATGTATATAGCAAATAGGCATCTATTGTACAACATTTATCGGGTTTTAGCTCAGGCTTATTAACATTAGAACAATATATAATGGGCGACCACAGGCTAAAGCTAATTAATTGTGGTACGTGGAATGGGGAGAAGGGGGGGCGGGGGGCTCATAACATGCTGCTGATAAAGTAACTAGCTATCGTTGCCAGTCAGTCACAATAATCACCCCACCACACCCCTCAACTGAATGCGTCACAAACTGGTCAACATGTACGATGCGAACTTTAATGTAAGGGCATAGAACAAGTCACGATTGCAGCATTTCGATACATTCACGATGACGATGTGTTAATGAGGAAGATGATAATGATAATGACGATAATCGTGATGACGTAATCGGTATGTGCATTGAGGACGTGCTTGCAAAAAATAACTCAAGACATTCTCGAACATTTCCCTATCAGCGGCAAATGTCAAGTTTGTTGCATCTTGCGAAATACCGAAGCGCGCTAAACTGGCGATAAAAAAGTACTCGAGTTAGAAAGTTGTTACCAAATATTTTCAAGCCGCCCTTCTCTGCAAAACAAAAACCCTTCACTTGCATGATCATGACTGTGCATAAAATAGAAGTCAATTTTTGAACGGCAAATAATCGATAACGTACGTGCGTAGCGGAGCGGGGCGCTTAACAGTTATTGTATAATAAATTCATAAATACAATGGATACACGTGTGTGTGTGTGTGATAGCGAGCGAGAGAGAGAGAGAGAGAGAGAGAGAGAGAGAGAGAGAGCAGCAGCAGAGTGGAGCTATAAGCATAGAAGACAATAAAAGCGGCCATTTCATTTGATGGCGTTGCCAACTGGTTGGAAAGACGGTGATCAGCAGCAGAGTTGCAAATCTTGTGGGGCTACGCTGGCATTGGCTTACCTCGTAGTGGCTTAACCTTTCGCACGGGCTGCTGGTACATGGCCTGCCTATCGCAATGGGGGTGATTAAAGGGCGGCACATTTATGCCGGAATCGCTGGTCGAGCTATCGAGCGAGTTGCGACCCTGTGGCAATGTTTTACCAGGATTGCGGTTACCTGATTGCGAAGTTCGTCTGGCCCCCTTGTCTGGCAAGGCGGTGTTCGTTGGCTTCATTATTGTTGTTGAATATCTTCGTTGTTGTTGGCTTTGTATTTGGTGTTGTGGTTGGGAATTGTTATTGAACGTGTAGTGTAAACTATTTGCAGCGATTGTTTTTGTCGAACTCGACATAAACATCGTCGCCTGCTGGCGCACCAGCGTTACTGAAAATCTCGAATTCCACAATGTAAGCGACATGCTGTATACGTATATATAATCGCCGTATATATGTGTACGTTGAAGCACGCTTCCCCACGGCGCACTAGCACTAGCTGGGTATTTGTTAGCTGTAGCTCAAATTCAAAGCTATGGCGAAATTCTCAAGTTGTTTATTGCGCTGCGCGATCTTAACAAGGTTTTAGTTTTTGTTGGCGAAATCACACAACACAACGGACACAGGAGAAGACAAAAAGAATGAAAAGAATGAAATGAATGTCAGGCGGCTGCTCGGCGCTTGGAATGATTGGAAAGTGTGGGCAGCGACGCTCACCACGTAACAGCGGCAGAGCTGTTGTATGCGAATGCGCGTTGAAAAGAGAATTCAATGTATATGGCGGCTGTCATAGGGTCGTCGAGCTGTCTTACTAGCCGTCGCAAACATACAAGTAAAAAAAAAAAAACATTAATTTACATAACTTGCATAAATACAATGAGACTGGAAAGAGCAGCAACAGTTGGCTGCCCTTGTCAGGGTTGCCATACAGCCTAACAAGCTGGCACTCTAATCATCCATTTATGCTTCTTTTGCGTGAAGCTGGCAACTCTACCAGCTGCCTCTGCCACCGGCCGCTATATAAAAGCGCTTGTCTATTGGTTAACAAAAATAAAGTGTGTGCGAATTGTTGACGTTAGGCGATAAACGCAACTAAAAGCAGTGTAGCCAAGGCAGCGCCTCGTGGAGCAACCAGTTTACGCCGTTTGTGTCAGTTATAAAGCTTTAACATTTTATTGTGCCTGTTGCCTCATCTTAAGTGCAAATACCCGATTAGATTTGCCTAACAGAAAGCAAAAACAATTTCACAAAATGAACTCGATTTTAATAACGGGCTGTAATCGCGGACTGGGCCTGGGCCTGGTGAAGGCTTTGAACGCACTGCCGGAGCCGCCGCAGCATCTATTTACCACATGCCGCAACCTGGAGCAGGCCACAGTAAGTACTTTTGCCCAGTCATGTCACCAACGGATGACTCATGCACAGGGTCAGTTGTTATGTTAAAGAGTATCAGCGACATCTACATGGAAACTACGCGAATAATTATAAGTGGCAATAGCAACAACAACAACAGCAAGAACAGTATAACCCGTAACGCGAGCGAGATAGAGAGAAATATTCTTGTCTTGTGTGTGGCATCACTTCTGTTACTCACCTTTACCGTCTACGGGCGCCATGTTTTGCAGTCTTGGCAAGTGTTTTAGGCTAAAAAACAGGATCAGAACTTGCTTCCAAATATTCAATTAATTTCAGTTCAGTTAGACTGAAGATGAACACACTTTGCACGGTCACTTTAAATGGCAATTAGCAAAAAAAAAATAACAAACTCGAATTTGTCAAATAACAGTTAACTAGCTATCCCTGCGCCACACTCTCGCCAGCGAACGCAAATGCGAAATAAGCGGTAAACTTTTTGCAATTGCTTTTACGCTTTTGGTTCGATGCTTTGGTTCGGCTTTTGCTGCTGCTGCTCGTTTTCCAGTTATGGAAAGCACAATCTATCGATGTATCGATACTTTGTTGCGCACGCACCGACGTCAATGCTGCTCCGCGCAAACTTGGCGCTACTTTTGTACGGCTTTTGCAGCACTTTTTCCAGTGCTAGTCACGATCTATCGCAACAAACAAAAAATATATATCGATGCTTTATTGCACACTTGAAGTTAGCTGTGCATGAGTTTGGCGCCACATTTGAAAAGCAGTCTTTTCGACGAACGATAAATTGTAATTGTTTTGTCTTGCAGGAGCTCAAAAAACTGGCGAAGGAGTATTCTAATATACATATTGTTGAGATTGGTATGGAAAAGCGCACTTGCTTGCTTATATTAGCTGAGATCTAACATCAACACTGCTTTTCAACAGATTTGAGAAACTTTGAGGAATACGACAAGCTCGTTAACAAAATCTCCGAGGTGACCAAAGACGCCGGTCTCAATGTGCTCTTCAATAATGCCGGCATTGCGCCCAAGTCTGTGCGCTTCGGTGCCACCAGGCAGCAGGATCTGATCGATACGCTGCAAACAAACACCGTGGTGCCTGTTATGCTGGCCAAGGCCTGTTTGCCGCTGCTAAAGCAGGCTTCGGAGGCCAACGAGAGCGTATCCCTTAGCGTGAAGCGTGCTGCCATTATCAATATGAGCTCCATTTTGGGCTCCATACAGGGGAACACGGATGGCGGCCTCCTGCCATATCGCACCTCCAAGGCGGCACTCAATGCGGCCACCAAGTCGATGAGCATCGATTTGGCACCACAAAAGATACTCTGCGTCAGCCTACACCCCGGCTGGGTGCGCACTGACATGGGCGGCAACAATGCGCACCTGGACGTGACCACAAGCACAGAGCAGATTGTGAAGACAATTTGCCAGCTGAACGAGTCGCACAACGGCGGCTTCTATCAGTACAATGGCGAGCAGTTGCCCTGGTAGAGGCGAACACAACATAATGGGCCACATATATCATGTATATATATATATAGATTTTGTTGCTATCTATGTAAATTATTGTTGGTGCTTACACGAACTTTTGAAAATCATAAGCTTGCGTTATTTAAACCGATTATAGCTAGTGCTGACGTGGCAGCCATTGGCTGCTGTTCCAGATCACATCAAAGCGGCGGCGGCGGCGGCGGCTGCGTTGCTAGTGGATTGCTCTCGCTGGCATTCATGGGATACGCCACGCGTTTGCGCAGATCAAGCCGGGGACGACGATTGCCAGCGCTGGCCGTGCCGTCGGCGCTGACTGGCGGCGGATCGTTCCAGCCGGGAGTGAGTGAACCTAACAGTTCGATAGGAATACGCTTATAATGCCTTTAATGCAAGAGCTGCCTGGGCTTGGGCTTACCTGGAAAAGCGCCGCTTGGTGCAATGCTTTGGCCCATTGGCGGAGGCGGCTGTGTTGCAGTTGTTGGTGGCGGTGGCGGCGTCATGTCTTTCACTGGCGTAAATTTAGCTAACTGTTTACCTATTTGTAGCTTTCTTCCAGCTGTTCTGGACAGCCAAAATGTCAAGTGTTGATATTTTTATTATTGTTTTCGATAAATATCAACGAAATGTGCGCGCAACCAACTTCACGTGAGTGCAACTATTACGTGCAGCCAGCTTAACGTAAGTGCAAAATTGCGTGCAGACTTTGTGTGAGCGCGCAATTTGCGCGCAGCCAACTTCATGGGCATGCGCAATTTTGAATTTTGCACGTTAATTTGATTAAGAACCGTTACAATTTAGAAACCCTTAACGAATACCAAAAGAATAGTTGTTTTTTCTGCTGTCTACAAATTATACAATAGCAAAAAGTGAAAACCCTTTATTTTTTCTGTACAGCAACAAAATTCGGAACGCATTTGCAGGGCTTCGATGTGCAGAGGATTTTTGGGATGGGATCAAAATGTATTCTAAAGTGCCATTTAACGAAAAAGCTGTAAAGCAAGACATTTATTAACATGGTATAATATTAGTAATAAGAAAAAGTGTCAAGTATTTGCTGTTTCTCTGGTCTCTTACAATAGCCGCTGTCACACGCACAAGAGTCTTGAGTCTAATCTTGTGCAGTGGCCAGCAGCTGCAATAAGTACCGCTCGTATAAAATATATATATATAGATATGAACATGATGATATATCAATATCGTATTGGACACTTGCACTGTAACACTTAAAAAAAATCGACTGTTTTGCTTTTGGGAAGAGGCCTGTCCTCGACAAGTTTGTGCTTGAATTAATGATGGGCCCAACGGGGTCCAACATATGTTTCGGTTCCCAAATCCCGGGCTTGAATATTTAAGTCTCCAGTTTGGCTGCTTCATTTTTCTTGTTTTTTTGTTGGTTTGAACGTTTGACAATTTGTCAGTTGAATTTAATTAAATAGTCGCAGCGGCTATTGATTTCCAATTTGAATCATGCGAATGCTTCCTTTCGCTGCCGTCATCCTAATTAAAATTGAAAGCTATCCAATTAGACTCCAATTGGATTCCAAAAATATGTATGTCTGCACAAATTTCCATTGGCCATGGCCATTTTCCGGATTTCTGTCCATGTCAAACTTTTGATAAGCACAGCAAAAAAAATTTATTTAAAAAAAATTACTCTTTATCCTTATTTGTTGTATTCACTGGCATAAAAAAAATATATATATTTTATATATTTTTGATAATATTTGCAGAAAAATTGTTGCTCTTCGCCTGGCTGCAGCTGCTCGTCGCTGTTGTCGGTTAATTAACAATATTTAACTGAGACAATGTTCAGGCCGTCGTGCTGCTTTTATAGCTGCAGGTGTCGCCGTCGGCGTCGCCGTCGCCGCTGACGTTGGCTGCGCCGTCAGCTTTGCTGCTGGCGTCGCATCCCCCACAAAGTTGCCGTTGTCAAGTTTTCAACTACCTGCTGGGCAGCGCTTGGAGACGCCCACACACCCATACACCCACACACATGCACACATGCACACACACACATAGCGCAGTGGACAGCGGGCAAACGTCAGCGAAGTCTTACATGTGTGTGCGTGCTTGTGTGCGTGTGTCCCTGCATGCGTGTGTGCGTGTGTGTGTGCCTGTAGCTAACTTTGTAATATTATTAGACGGTTTAAGTGTGCGGCAGTTGCTGCGCCTTGAGGAGGGTTTCGGGGTCAGCTGCGATGTTTGCGAAAAGTCGCTGCCTACTTTTAGGCGCAGGTCGATTGCACATTAGCTGCAAATCAAAAATGCAGCAACAACAACATCATAAGAAACATGCAACACATGTAAAGAAGAGCAACAAGGGAGGACAGCAATCATTGGGGCAGGTTATTGAGTAGCAGCCCCGCCCAGCGCCCCCTGCCACAGAGTTGATTAAGAAACATGATGCCGCCACGAGCTATGCAATTGCAACTCCATGTGCAGAGCACTTTGCCACACTTTGCCACACTTTGCAACACTTGCCACACTTGCCACATTGCATTTGCATGCCGCCCAACGGGGTGGCTTGCGCTGAGCCACCTTCAGATTGGGGACGTCCGGCGGGTGAATCTGTAGAAAACACGTAACACAAGCGAAATAAAAAGAACAACGGCAAAAGAAACAGAAACAGAAACAGAGACAAAGGCCAGAAGCATAAAAAGAACGGTAAAATTAAATAACATTGTTCTATGCATACGACACCTTTAACTGACCCCGCCCTCCGCCCCCCGCTCACTGCTCAGCCACACGTGCACACACACGCACACATACAGAAGAGCTCTGCTACCCCATCCCCCGCCGCAGCCGTACCGATCACTTGTATGGCATCGCCGTTTGGAATGCTTCGCTGCGCTGCGCCCGTATAACGGGGCCTCTCTGCCCGTGTGGGGAATCTCAACAAGGCAACGCAGCGGACAGCAGCTTAAAGAAACAACAACAACAACAACAACAACAATAGCGGGCGGGTGCAGAGTGGCGGGGGGTAGAGAGAGAGAGAGTCGGTGCTTAGCGAAAATGGCGAGTATCGAGTGACAGATTGTCTGCGGCAAAGAGGCCAACAGCGAGCGGGGTGTGTGGAGGAGGGGGCCGCATTGTTCCTATTGCTGTTGTTGTGTTCGTTTCTTCTTCTTCTTTAGCAGCTGCTTCTTCTGCTCTTGCTGTTGCTGTTGTTGTTGTTGTTCTTGCGAAACCATAATTTCAAAGCAGGCGTCACTCACACACACGCTCACTGGCCACACAGTTTTTGACACATTCGTTCGCGCTGTCTCTTTTCCACTCGGCTGCGTTTGATTATGTGTGCATGCGTGTGTGTGTGTGTGAGTGTACCACGCTCTTGTTGTCAGGATAAATATATATTATAAAAATCCTTGATATGCGAGAAATCTATTCAACTGACGTTCGTAATCAGCTGGCGGATAATTCATTTGGACTTTTTACGCAACGCTTAACACAGGTGCAGCTCCGGAAAAGTATACCACGCTTATTTGCCGAGCGAGCAAAATATTAATGGCAAATTATATAAGATATGAAAGCGATTCTTCCAGTAGGGACATCGCGTATCGCTTTTTAATTTGCTTTACTATCTGCCAACGGGAGAGGGGGGGCTTGCTAAGAAACTCATCCAGGCGAAAGCGTATCACCTGGCGCATACGTAATATTCGATGTGCGTCAGCTTCATTCGTCTCTTAATAAAGTCGTCTTCAGAAATTAAGTTTGCAACTTTTACCATATTCTTAAGTTGTTCGATACCGTTTGCTCCGATTCGCTTGGAGCCGATAAATATCGTTTACTTAGCTTTGAGTTTTAGCTGCTTTGCATGCAAAATCTCGTATTAAGCCTTGAAACCTTTAAGTTGGTTTAACTGCCTTTGCCTATTTGTGTATACGAAAAGTTTAAGTTCTTTGGATCCAGCAAGTGGTCCAAACTCACCGCAAGTGTGGCTTCGGTTGTGGGGAGAAGAGGAAGCACAAGTGCTGCGTGTGCCTATTTGTGTATTACGAATAAGTTTAAGTTCTTTAGATCCAGCAAGCTGGTTCAAACTCACAGCAAGTACGACTGTGGCTGTTTGCTTAAAGTCCATTGAGAAGGGGAGAAAATGAAGTAAAATGTGTATTTTGCAATCTAGACACTTACTTAATTTGTTAAAAAACCTGATTTTGTAGTTAATGTTGCAGAACTATTCGTAATATCCTTCTATATTTATCTACATCATTCCATATATATGTGTCGTATCTTGTATCTTGCATATTCTTCTGAATTGAAAACATTCAATACGTTTTCTGCCAAATTGTATTTAATTATTAGTTAAGAGAGTCTTCAATAGTTGAATATTTAGTCAGCAATCGCTTCGGCTTGGCCATTTGTCAGTCCTTTTTTGTTTGTCCTTTTAAAATACAAGCCCTAAGATCTCGAATACGCAGGATCTATATCATTTTATTCAAAGGTTTCCCCTCGTTCTACACATTTTAGGCACAGCTTTATTTGGACTCTAGGAAAACAGCGAAAATCTATAATTCGCAGAGTTTTCCAGTTGGAGTCCTTCCAAAAAGGCGACCTGCTCTTGAAGGCCTCTGAAGAACGAGCCACGCCCAAAGGGAAGTTTCTGGGCTCTCAAGGTGTCTTCGACATTATTCGTATATGCGAGCCAAATCCTATAAAAATCGGCTTGCTTGAGATTTATCCTGGAGAATTGTTCAGTTCTTCGTGCTTTGTTTCTTATGCTAACTGAGCACTTCACTTTTTTTCTGTATAATATCATATTTGCAATCATTTTATATAGAACCGTTTAAAAGTTCGAGCTTTATTATTCCCCTAACACAGCTCCAAAGCCGCATCAAATCGAACAACTATATGGCCATCATATGGCTTCTATGGGAACAATCAAATGCAAATGCAAATCAAAGCGCTTGTATAAAAGCACAGCTGGCAAGGTGTTATGTATTGTTCCCTGTAACACACAAAAAGGGCACACTAGTTGTGAGCAAAACGACGAGCTGAGTCGATCCAACCAAGTCTGTATACATATATACCGAAGTATATTCAACCAAGTTTCTTTATATAATTGTATATATATATATCTTTTCAGAGTTGGCTTACGTCATACTGCGCTGGTTATTTCGTTAACACCTGCTAGTGTTGTGAAATGCGCAGGACTTGAGTCTCTGTACAACACTGTTAGAGTGCGCTTTGCTGTGACTGTACGTCAATTGAGCTGATTTGAGAGAAAGTCTTGGGAGACAGCACGCGAATGGAGCATATTAAAAAAAGCAATACTCTCTTTATTCAAGCTCGATTCGTTTATATATATATATTTGTAGTATATATTCAAATTTTCTCATTTCCTTTCCAATATGCCACGCCATTTGCATAATATCGATAAATATCGATTTTGAAACGTGGCTTTCCTCGTATATTTAATAGCATCAAAAAGTTCCATTCATAGTGCTAGAGCCATGTGCATTGGTATATAAACTTATTTGGCCGACATATTTACCAGCTGCAACTTTCAGAAAGTTCAGACCAAAAACACTAGAGGTACGACAGGAGTTACGACAGGAGCAAAGGGAAGCAGCAGCACAAGCGCAGCATTGAGTGCGCACTTGTGTCTATGGAGGGAAACTTGAGTGTATGTTGGCGCAGCTTAGCCCTAGGTACAGTGTGTACCTAGTATTTAGTCGGGCATACCCGACTAGAGCACACTCATTTTATGACGATTCGGAACTGGCTACAGGGTATCAGCTAGTCCCGACTTGAGCAGTCCTTTTATGGAAACTTTTTCGAAACTCTCGCTTGCTCGCTCTCGCTCTCTCTATGTCTCTGTCTCTCACTCTCTATCTCTCTCTCTCTCTTTCTCTCCCTCTCTCCCTCCCACTCTCTCTGTCTCTCACTCTCCCTCTCTCTCTCTCTCTCTCTCTCCATCTTGACTGGAAGTTAAAAACCTGTCGATTTTAATCAATATTCATAAAAAAATTTGGTATTAAAATGCACACGCAATCACACACACACTCACACACACTCACACACACTCACACACACTCACACACACTCACACACACACACTCACACACACACACACTCACACACACACGCACTTTGTGTAACTTTGTCATTTTGAGGTTTATATTTATTTGCCGTTTTTGGGTTGAAGGTGGAGGTGTGTTGTGGCTCAGCGTCCTGCTGCGTGTGCACGTCAAACGTGTCCTTTGCAGCTCGGCACAGCGGGCGGATGGGCGGTTGGGCGGCACACAGAGAAAGCAGAATGGGTGCGAGGCCAAGTGCAACCAAATGGACGACGTCAATGCAACACGCGTGCAACACAGCGCGACAGGAATGGCAACAAATTGTTGCAGCCAAGACGCGCGCCAAGGATCAGCAAAGCTTCTGTGGGAAACTGGGAAACTGGGACACTGGGATTGGGCTTTGTGGGCTCGCCAACAGCCCACACTCCCCTCACCCACCTTCCCGTCGCAACCCAGCGAGCGGCTGCCAAGCGCCTTGATGACGTCACAGAATTTTTGGGGCTTCGGCTATTGGCTTCGGCTTTTGGCATTGCTTTTGCCTTTTTTGGCACTCGCCTCGGCACTGGGTTAGTGTGCTGCCTGGTCCTGACCTGCGCCTGGGCCCGGCCCTGATGCTGTGCGCGCCGTGCCCGCCGCTGATGACAATGACGTCAGCAGGCTTGGCGGGTAAACGGCCTCTGTCAGCGAGTCACATGTTGCTGGCACGCAGCCACAAGACGCAGCAGCAGCAGCAGCAGCGCCTGTTGGCAGGCAACGCTTTTTGCTTGCGGCTGCCCTCGCTCGGCTTCTTGCTACCGCTGCTGCTTGGCTATTTGCCCGCTTGGAATAGTTGGCAACTAGTTTATGCCATAAACTCTGGCCGCAACATTGTCAATCGCTTGGCTAAAGTTATGCGCCACAATTTGGTCTGCGTAGCGTTTTGCTTCAATTTTGCAGCATCTTTTCTCAAATTACTCAACACTGTTTTTGGCAAATTTGAAATTGCAATCAATGTTACTTGGGGAACATCTTTTAAAAGTTTCTTTCGGGAATATCTCTAGAGTTGGCTTCGAGCTCTACGAGCTATAAACAGTTATTTTTTTAAAAAATATTTTAAAGTTTTCAATCTTTTTTCCCACATTATTCAACACTATGTGTTATTCAACATCTTTTCGCAGAAAGGTTCGTGAATTTGTAACAAAATTGTCTTTGGGAAGATCTCTTAAGTTTTTTTTTAAGCCCTCAGGGATTTCCTAACATTATTCAACACTCTTCATAAGTTGTTTGGGACAATTTAACCAAAAGTTACCGTAAAATTTGAGCTAATTTTAATTCGGGAACATCTTCAGTGTTGTTTTCCAACTCTACGAGCTGTAAGCGGGTATTTTCTTTAATATCTTAAAATATTAAATCCTTTTCCCACATTATTCAACACTTTTTATGGCGTTAGTTCACCATCTCTACGCGAAAATGTTCGTCATTTTGTAAGAAATTTCTTTTCGGAAACATCCAGAGTTTTAAGGCCCAAGAGCCTTAAACACTTATTTTAAACGCAAATTCATTGAAATATTTGCTTTTTTCCCTCTAATTACCCAACACTCACTCTGAGCTTGGCAGCTTTACACAACACTTTGCGTAAAACTTTACCGAATGTGTTTTGGAGCTAATCTCCGCATTCTAAATCCTTGCAACCTTCGCAGCTTTTGCATTTATTTTGTTTTTTAATTGCCCAACACTCTTTTTAAGTAGCTCAGCAACTTTATGCAAAAATTTAGATTAAGTCTTTCTAGAGTTTGTTTTTAACTCGAAAAGCATGCAATAGTTTATATTTTCGCTGTTTTATTTATTTTTCCTGAATTAGCCAACACTTTTCATAAGTAGCTTAGCGAAGTGTTGAAAACTGTACGTAAAATTGTTAGCAAAGTGCTTTTCATTAATAACCCTTGAGTTCTCTGTGCTTGGCGCCCAAAGGCATGCAACATTTGTTTGCATAATAAATCGGTTTGTGTTTAAAATATCGATTTTGTTGAGAAGAGTTTATGTTTAACATACACAATATATGAATATTTGTGTTTAATATGTACAATAACTGCTCGATGTGTTGATTATGCCAATTAATACGATTTAGGGCTGCGAGTCAGAAGTTTTTCGTGTTGCGATTTCTTCTGCTTGAAATGCATTTATGTATATACTTATAAATATAAATGTATATACATTTAAACGCTTAAGCAAGAGCTTAAAGAGAATTTTCTTGTTTAATATATTGTACATATTATATTTTACTAAAGCTGTGCATCATTCTAGGATCTAACTTTCGGGCTAGAATCTTCAGCTCTGGAAACTCCTGAATACGCAGGATGTTCCAAGCTTTAGCTTGCAGTTGTCCAGCTAGGAGCTAAATGTTCTACGAATACCAAATAATATATTTATATATTATGTATAAGTAAATCAGTAGCTTTTGACAGTAGCTGGGTCCATTTTTTGCAGCCAGTTCATAAACTGGACGGCTTTTCGCCCTGTATCTGGAATAACTGGCAAATGCTCTGTATATTTTCTCACTGTTTCCAAATTTTCCTCATTTACGATCAGCAATTTTTTACATGAATTTTTGCTGTAATTAAATTACATTTAATTTGTATTTAATATTTCTAGCTAAACGGCATTTTTATGGCTAAAAACCTGTGTTTTCTATGCCAACAAACCAGCTGCCTGCTGAGTGTTCCCAATTTCAGAAACAACATTGAAACCACCATAAAAAAGTTCAACAATTCTCGACATTTTGCACAGCTTTGCATTTCGTATAGATTTATATTGCCTTGTGTCATATTGCTTATAAATCTAAATAATAATAATACCAATAAGTGAATATTGAAGGTTTAGAATTTCATGCGGGCGCCACAAAGTATGCTATGGATATTGCTGTTGAAATGGCGGTGCAAACGTATTCGGGAACGGGCCACAATTCTGTAAAAGATCGCCGCCAGCTGTGCGTGTACCAGCTCTTAAATCTATACTATATGCTATAAATTTGTATCTTTATTAAAACCAACTTGCCAATTTCTGGCACAATCAATGAATTTACAGGCTTTTTGCTTACTTACAATGTTTCTCACTTATTTATTTTGTTTATTCAATTGTACACTTGATCGTTTTTTTGTGCTCTTTTGGCTTGATTGCCGCCCCACGGACGAGCTCAACGTGTCAAGTTTTCGACTTTCGAATCCGCTCAAAACTTGATTAGTGGAACTCGTGCGTAGGGCAGAAGCGCGAGCTGCTTTTGAGGGACACCAAATGGAATTTCAATTTCGATATCAACTTACTCAGATGGCAATTCACTTGATTCACACTGATCAACACTGGCAACAGCAGAAAAAAAAACTTACAAGTGTTTACCAAAAAAAAGTTGAAAAAAAAAGAAGAAGTTGAAGCTGGCTGTGGTCAGAGAGATTGACGAACTGGTTGGTTTGGAGACGAATTTCCGACTGATGTTACCAAATGCGCCAGCCTCAAAAAGTAAACCCATGCGTGCCCAGACGCCAGCAGCTTTCCCAGCGCTGGCAGCGACGCCGGCAGCGCGGCAGAGCTCTGCTGTCGCACAGAGTGTCCTTTGCAGCGCCGAGTGTCCGCGACTTGGCTGCTGCTGCCTATGTTGCTGCTGCCTCTGTTGCTGCCTCTTTTTCTCAATGAAATTTCATGTGCCTGCCCCGGCCTTCTCGCCGCCGCTGCCGCCGCCGCTGCCGCTGCCGCCGCCGCCGCCTGCTGCTCCTCGCCTTGGCTTTGGCCGCACCTTGGGCTGCGCCGCCTCATATCCTGTGAATGAATGCCAGCTATGACGTCATCGGAGAACAGCAACAAAATACAGGCCGAATCCACTTCGTGCGTGCGCTTTCGCTTTCGTCAGAGATGGCGACGGCCTCGCCAGTAGGTCACTGTGTTAGCAGCATCCCGCAGACAGCCAATCGATGCTTGGCGCGCTCTTATCCCCCTCTGCAAGTGTTGCACAAAATTAGCCAAATCGAATGCTCCAAAAAAGCTAGCGCACATAGCTGGAACTGGCGAAGAGAGAGCTAGCCCAAAAAAGAGCTGAAAATGGCAAAGTGCTGCCTATTTTTGCGCAGTTTCCTTTGAAGCAGTTGGCAACGCTGGCTTGGACAATGTTAGCCTTTTAATTATTTTTAATATGAGAAAATGCTTTAGTTCAAGACAAGCTGGCCGCACAAAGCTGGAACTGGCGAAGAGAGAGCTAGCCGAAAAGAGCTGAAAATGGCAAAGTGCTGCCTATTTTTGCGCAGTTTTCTTGGAAAAAGTTGGCAACGCTGGCTTGGGAAACGTCTGACATTGTATTTCATTGATTTCTTCTTCTATCTCGGTGAATATTCATATGCTCTCTAGCCAAAAGGGCTAAAACAGAGAAAGAGAGCTAGTCAAAGCTAGCTAAGCAGACAAAGTGGTGCCACCTTTTGCGCAGCTTTCCTTGAAGCAGTTGGCAACGCTCTTGCGCTGGCTTGGACAATGTTAGCCTTTTAAAATGCTTTAGCTCAAGAAAAGCTAGCCGAACGTAGCTGAAACAGACGAAGAGAGAAGCTGAAACAGACAAAGTGCTGCCAAGTTTTGCGCTGTTTTCTTTGATGCAGTTGGCAACGCTCTCGCGCTGGTTTCGCCAATGTTGCCTTTTATTTCCCCTCTTATTATCAATGTGAAAATGTTGCCCTCAATAGCTAAATGAAATAGCTAAATCTGCAAGAAAAGCGCCCGAGAACAGTTTGCCGCTAAAACTAGCCAAAATGAGCTGAATTGTCAGCACTTGCCCCGGCTGCGGCCCGGCGTGGCACGCGTTCGGCTACTCGAATACATGCTTGGCGCTTGGAGCACTTGGAGCACTTGGAGCTGCTTCTGGGCCAGCCGGAGCTTGCAGGCTGCGATGACGTCGACACCTGTTTGACCATTGCCATAGTCTCGTGGCGACACACACACACACACACACATGCAACTATTTGACACTTTGACCTTATGCTGGCAGCTGGGGCATGCTGTTGCTGCGGCCTGGCATACCCGCCCCAGCTTATGTTCCGCGACCTTCGCCAATTTATTTTTAGTGCGCTTCTCTAAAAATACACAAACGGGGTCAGCGCCAGTCGAGCAGCAACACAACTTTTGCGAATGCTGCAACTTCACACACACACACACACTCAACACACACACTCAACACACACACACACACACACACACACACACACCTACTCCAACGACAGCTGCCAATTGCCAGTCAATTTGAATTGCATTTGCATATGCGTCACATCTCGCTAAGAATCGGAGCCTCCGGGCTGGGTTTGGGGCTGGGCTTGGGTTTGCCGCGCATTGTCAACGTGGAGGCGTCAGGCAAGCTGATTTGCAATCCAAAATCTATTTTTACTTTGCCGCATTTGTCGAAATTAGACGCTGTCTTTCGCAAACATATTTAGATATATCAGCAGTATATCGTGTGCCATTTATTTATATACTCAATTACAGTCTAAAGATTGACGTTTATTTAATTTGCACAAAAATAACGTTAAGTGCCCGACTGGGAGGTAATCAGAACCCGGCTCGACCAGCTTCCTCAAGCTTCCTTTTATGCCCACACACACACACACACGCACACACAGATGCACAGCTGTGCTTCTTCTTCATCCAGCCACACTCCATGGGAAATGCAGTCTTTCATATATTTCTTCGGTGCTTACAGTCCGATCGCTATGCAATTTTCAGCGCACAAATATAACACCCAAATCTCTATACATGCCAAAGGGTAACGCTTTGAAAAATGCCTTTATATAGCCTATACTTATTGAAAATGGCTCATAAGGGTGTATGGGTTTTGTGCAAATGCATGCAACAGGCAGAAGGAAGTATCTCCGATCCCTTAAGGTACATATATATTCTTGATCAGCATCAATAGCCGAGTCGAGCTAGTTTACGTTTGTACGTTTGTTTGTCCGTGTTTCTGTCCATCTGTCTGTGCGTCTTTTTGTCCGTCAGAGTAGGGCATCCCCTAGTCTTCCGTCTTCCGACTTCGTGAAATATGGTTGGGCTTTCAAATAGTGATCTATCTTATCAGCTTTTACTATACAGTTGTTTATAAATGAGTTTTGCTTTGGGCAATGCTTGTGTTGACAGCTTTTATTGTCGGACAGACTTCGGTGCTTGGAGTCCGATCCTTATGCAAATTTCAGGGCTTAAATATGGCAAACAAATGTGCACATAAAGCACATTTTTTCCTTTCAATATTGAAGGGAATCAAGATGTTTTAAGGACTCAAAAAAGTAAAATATGTTAGGCAATACAAGAACCTGTTTATATACCCAATTTGGTGTATTTAGTTCTTATAAACTTCGAGTGGGGCCCAAAAACCAATTCTTCAAATCGATTTATATCGTTGCAATGAAAATGGGAAGATAATGTCAAACACTTGATCTATTGAGATACTGAGAATATATTTAAAAGTTCTTGTGTGTAATAAATATATTTATGGGCTGTCTCTATTGACCGGGAATATGCATTCAGACCCTATGGGGTCGCTCAGCCTTGAGGCTAAGCTCCTTCATTTTTGTGAGACGAATAATTAGTTGAATATTTTCATTAACGTTGTCTGGGAATTGAATAAATTTACTAGTTTAACGTATTTATATAGTTTAACAATCTTTTTTGGACAACTGCAACTTATGGTTCCAAAGGAAGAAGCAGTCGAATAAGTTTCAGCATGGAATATTTCTCTTTTCCTATGCAAATGAATCAACTGCGCACTTGGCAATCGGTCTGTGTTTAAATTTCAAGCATATTGAAAATATTATTGAATAAACTAACAAAACGCTTAAAGCCTTTGCACGCAGAGCAGCTGCATTTATGCATTTAAGCTCCCAGGGATTTTCATCCCACACACTTGCCAAAGGCTCGTAATAATAATGCTAGTAAAAAGTATGCGATTCCATGAAAAATTCCTAGAATATTTCCCCTTTTCACAATGAAGGCACAGGCTATTATCATTCTGAGAATTGTGCGCCAGCAAAAATGAGAAAGAGAAAATGAGTAAAAATGTAATAAAAAATAAATGCGTTGAGCTGAAGTATCGCGCATAATGCACTTGTATGTATTATTGTTGTCATCGTAACGGATTCGCAATTTAACAAGCTTTTCAATAATAGTCGAGTAATTGCCTGCACTTTCAATGGGCCTCCAGTTAACCTGCTTTGCAAAACAATAACCGCCCGTCGCGTCGCCTCGCTCTGTGTTGTCCGCTTTTCAGTTTATCTGCAATTTCTCAGAATGATTCCCGCTGTTATCACAAGGGGTCTTCAACTGAATATTGTTCAAAGTTACGCAAAAAGGCAGCTTGTGCCCACATTTACATAAGTCGGGAACAGTTACGTTGGGAGCATTAAAGAGCTGTATTCTAAGAGTATAAATCACTCAAATTGGTACATAGAATCAATCTAAAGCTTAGAAATGAAGAATGGAATATGGAACGCATTTTAGACGGGGAGCATAGAAACGAATATAAATCATAGAGGAACAGCTGGAATGGAATGGACTGCTATATGGCGTAGAAAACAGAATGGAGCTTAGAATGGAACACAAAGTGAAACATGGAACGGAACACGAAGTGGGAAATAGAATGGAGCACAAGGTGGAACATAGAATGGGAGACAAAGTGATACACAAAGAGGAGACAAACAGAAATGGAACATAGAATTGAACACAAAATAATGGAACGTGCTTATAATGCTACACAAAGTGAATCCTTCAGTGGAACATAAAGATGAGCACTAAGTGAAATACAGAAAGGAATGGAACATAGAATTGGAAACTAAGTGGAACAGAGAATGAGACTCAAAGTGGAAACTTAAGTTGTATAAAAAAGTGAAACACCACTAACTGAGACACAGAATGGAACATAAAATCAAATCCTAAGTAAAATATGGAATATATAGATTTCAACGCGGAATGGAACATACCATGGAACATGGAATGGAACCACAATGCGAATAAGAAAATGGAACTTTATATATGTGAAACATAGAATGGAACCTGGATGAAGTACAAAATGGAATATAGAAAGGAACACACAGTGAAACATAAAATGAAAGACAAAGTGAAACACTGAATGGAACATTAATCGAACACAACATGGGAAATAAAAAGGAAATCTATGGAAAAGAGCATATGTTTCAATGCCAAATGGAACATAGAATGGAACATGGCATGGAAGCACAATGCGAAAAAAGGAAAATAGAACCTATTATATGTGGGACATAGAATGGGACCTGAATGAATTACAAATTGGAAATGGAAATAAAATGGAGAAACATAAAATGAAACACTTAGAGAAACACAGAATGGAACACTTATGGAACATTGAATGGAACAAAGAATCAAACCTAAAGAAAAAATGGAATATCTTTCAAGGCGGAATGGAACATAGAATGGAACATGGAATGCAGCCACAGTGGGGTAGGAAAATGGAATCTAAAATACGAGTATTTGTGACATTTAAAGCGAGCTGCAGCAATCCTTTAAAGCCTGTCTTTGGCAGCAGCCAATTATCTGAATGCATTCAATTGACAAATCTATTCCGATAACTTCTTATATATACCATATATATGGTATATATACTATATAGGATTTCCAGCAAATGCAAGCTGCAATTTTCTGCTGCTTTATTTCGGGGGAAATTCTAAAAATAAATGCCAATGCCAACAGATGACGGCTGTCAGCTAATTTAGTGCATCATGGAGCTGGGGCCATCGTTCCATGGACGCACACTGTGCACTGTGCGTGTGCCCTGACCCTGTCCGGCAGCGGGAGCGGAGGCAGCGAACCAAATCCATTGATGACGCGTGCTGGCCGCAAAATTTCATTCACAAAACTGCAAGTGCTGCAGTTCAAGGCGAATCCGGGCACGGGGCCGCAAAATGCCAGCTGCCAACGTCAGAAACCGCCAAAATGGAATCCGAATCCGAAACCGAAACCGAAAGCCAATTCAAATCGGATGCAGTCGAAAACAAAAGCCCAAAGGCGACCTTAGTCCGCACAAGGGTGTCGAAGGGGGCAGGGGAGAAGTGTAGAGGCGG
The DNA here is from genome assembly GCA_018903485.1 of Drosophila littoralis. Taxonomy (NCBI): domain Eukaryota; kingdom Metazoa; phylum Arthropoda; class Insecta; order Diptera; family Drosophilidae; genus Drosophila; species Drosophila littoralis. The sequence goes on from JAEIGF010000591.1 coordinate 6,441,620, forward strand.
GTAGGGAGGGGTAAAGATTCAATGGGAAGATTCAATGGGCTTAAGGATTAGGCACTGCAGCTGAGTGTGGCCCGAGCCTTGCTTGGACATCAATTAGCCGCCGTCTCTGCTGGCGTCTCTGCCGGCGTCGCTGCTGGCGTTGCTGCTGGCAATGTTTAATGACGTCATCGCCGGGTTTCAGTGACGTACGTAAAGTGAAACTAGTGCAAGTTATTGAGCTGCCGCAGCGTCCGCGCCCGCACCTGAAACTGCACCCAGCTGCAGCCAGCTCCTGCACGGCGTCTCTCATCTATGCAAGGCGTCTCTCTCGTTGTGTGTGTGTGTGTGTGTGTAACCTTATATAGGTCACACGGAGCGGCGGCGGCGGCGGCAGCGACAACGGCGTCAAACGGCTGTCAGGTAGAGCGCAAGGCCAATGGGGTCGCCAGCACTGGCAACATTTGCCGTGGGGCTGGCCCTGGGAACGTGGGCGTGGGCGTGGACGTGGGTGTGGGTGTGGGTGTGGACGGGCTGCAGCGGGCAGCGACTCGGCAACTGTGCGGCTGCACTTATGACGTTTGTTTTGCTTTGACGCACTCCGAAAGCCCCAACAGCGCACATGAGTGTGCCATATGTGTGTGCGCGTGTGTGTGTGTACGTGTGTGTGTGTGTGAGCCCTTAATTCTTACCTTGCCTTGTTGTTCAACGCGCAGCCACCCGCCCGTGCGCCCGCCGTTTCCTGTTTGCCAAAGTCCAAAAATAGCACACAACAAAAACTTGACCAAAAAGAAAAACAACAATAACAGCACACACACACACACCAACACACACACACCAACACACACACACACACAATCAGAAGAGAAAGCAATATCGAGCATCATAAAAATCTGTTCAAAACTGTTTCAAACGGTTTTTCAGCATAAAAATAGCCGCCCCGAACAGCAGAGAGAGGCAGCAGCGACAGCGAAAGCCCCTGCAAAATAAAAATCTTGCGGCTTGGACGAACTGCTCGAGCGCCTGCTTTAAAGTAGTTCATAAGGTTTTAACTAAGCATAAAACTAAAAAAATATTTAAATTGGAAATATAAGCTGAAATATTTCATTACTGATTGACTGACTGACTGATTGATTGACTGACTGATTGATTGACTGATTGACTGACTGACTGATGATCAATGCCAGGAAGCTAAAATCCTCATGACGCCAGCTTATGTGATCTATTAATAATAATACTTATGCACTTTACATTTCTTTAAATTGCTGTTGGGCTTGAACCAGCGACCTCTCCACTGCTAGTTGGACGCACAAGAGACACTGCGGAGTCAAACAGGCTCATGACGTCACATACTCCCTGCGTTTGTTGTTTTCCATACAAACTTGGACATTTTCTCCCACATGGAGGTCAACTTTTCCCAGTCTTAATCCATTATCATATTTTTTTAATCGTATATTCTATTTCTATAACCATATGACATCTTATTGGACTGTGTCTATTCTTATTAGTTATTGATTTAGTTTATAAATAGTCCTAAATTTGAAAGAATTCAAAGTTTTTTTGAGGAATTAAGCACTAGCTGCGCTTCTCATTAGGAACTTCAGTTGTCCTTCTTCTTACAATTCAATTCTTTAATTTTTTCTTGATCCGCAGCCAAATGTCCGCGTGTATCCGATGGATGCGATGGCTGCTGCGCTACATGGATGGCTGTCTAAAAGGTTCTATTTAAAACAAGACAAACAAAACGCGCCCGACAAAAGAAATAGAAATTCAAAATTCTCACAGATAAATGAAAATGAAAACAACAACAAGCCGAAAAAATAATAATTTCGAAATACTCATGTGTAGACAATTTCGGCAACGAAATTCTTTTTGTGTTTTCAACACAAAGTTTACAGAGATCGCAGTAGATACACATTATATAGATATAGTATATAAAACTTATTTATGCTAGCTATATGCTAACCGTACGCCCACACAACATCGCACACACGCACACACATACGCACACACACACACACATATGCATGTGCTGGCAGGTATTACCCAGCTTTGCTCGGGCGAGTTTCCTATCTCGCTAGAAAGACAATTAATATTCGCCCGCCTGTTAGAATATTAATATAATTTACATACATTTTGAAAATGAGTTGAAAAGACTACTCTTTCACTTCTTTTCCACCTTTGCGGGTGGAACTTCCAAATCCGCTGAAACGAGCATTCATTTAGTTCTTTGAAGTCGTCTGAAAGAAACTTGAAACTGTTTTCAAAAATGTCTCTTTTTGTCTCAAATGAATTTTTTTAAGAACCTTAAAGAAGAATTTGTGTCCGAAACTTTACCTAGAAAGTCTTTGCACCCATTTCCATCGCAGATGGGGGCACTGCAGGAAGAATTTCCACTTTAGAACTTACGGTTTAAGCTGTGCATTGATCACCAATTTGTCAATTAGGCATCAAATAACCTGTAATCAGTCAAACAATGCGTCAGTGAGTCAATCGGTCGGCAATCAGTCAGGCAGCCAATCAATTAGTCAATTACTCTACAGTCAATCAGTCCGTCAGTCAATTAGTCAGTCAGTCAATTAGCTAGTCAGTCAATCAGTTTGTCAGTCATTGGTCAATCGGTTAGTCATCAGTCAGTCAGGCAATAAGTCAGTCAGTCAGTAAGACAGTCATCGATCAATCAGTCAATCAGTCGTTTATTCAGTCAATCAGTTAGTCAATTAGTCAGTCAACAAGTTAGTAATCAAACAGATTGACTGACAAATTAGTCAATCTGTTACCGTCCATCAGTTAGTCTGTCATTCAGTCAATCAGTTATTCATTCAATCAGTCAACTAGTTAGTCAGTCAATCAATCGTTCAACCAGTCAGTCATTTAGTCAGGACAACCAGTATTGTATATGTATATGGATGTATAACATGCATATGCATGTATTCTGTATCCGTGATTGAAAAGTTTTTCTATTGCCTTTGGCGCTCGCTTCGAAGATGCGGCCAGGCTACATAAAAACAACAATCACGACGGCAAAAGCAACAAAGACAATAGCAACAATAGTTTCAGTTTGGGATTTTTCTGAAATTTTTGCACATTAGCACTGACTGCAAGGCAGCCGCTTCTATCTGTATCTGTATCTGTATCCGTGTGTGTATCTGTATCTGTATCTGGCACTTGTGTTTGTATCTTGTATCTGTAACTTGTTCTGTGTTGGTTTTATCCAATTTGTTTGTTCTCTGGCAGATTGCGCATACGACGCGTTGCAGCGTCATCTTCACACAGCCATTGCCAAAATACATATGTGCATATATATATTCATGTTCATACATTAGACGTAACTATATATATATATTTATATATATATAAAAGTTTATATGTTATTAATATATATGCTATATAATATCCGATATTTGCTGACTTGTTTGTTTCATATTGTTGACCAATTAAAAACTTTGCTTGCATTTTGCTCGTTTTTCTATTATGCAGGGAGTTGAACAGTGCTGCAAAGTAGTTATTCAATTTATGAGCATGTAATTAATTTATATTTTTTTATTAGTTCTCGGAAAATAATTGCATTTGGCATTCAATTGATTTGCAGAAATTGGCGTAAGTTCAGGACCAACATGTGTGCAGGCTCTGAAAATATGATTATCTGCATGTTTAAAACTGTACATACTAACTGACTGATTGATTGATTGACTGACTGATTGATTGACTGACTGATTGATTGACTGACTGATTGCTGAATAACCTGTTCAATCACGAATATAATATACTTGCATATATATATATAATACTGCTTGTCCTGACTAACTGACTGACTTACTGATTGACTGACTGACTGATTGATTGACTGTTTGGTAATTAACGCGTGAGAGCTTCTAGCTGTAATTTTAACTATAGTTACCCAATGTGAAGTAAACGCCAGCTTAAACTAGATTTTGAGCAATTCCACATGCAAGTGTGAAAAATGAGTGGAAGGGGGTAGAAAATTGTATTGCTTGGTCTCAAACTCATTTTTAAAGATCCTTATAAAAATTCAATTGAAACGAGTTTCACATTGTGCGAAAAACTCATCCCAATTAAAATTAGATTCATCTTAAGCTCTTTTCAAAAGGAAATATAATTTGAGAAGTGAATTTTAGCTGAAAAATAATTGCTTAAGATTTGCAATTGAAATAAGACTTGGCCTGGGCAAGGCCGGGTAATGCGCACGGCTAAAGAAAAAGAATCAATGAGCTATTTATATAATTTTTGAATATTTCCAATTTCAACTGGAAAACACTTTGTTATATTTATGCTAAAATATCTATCTCAAATCGAATCGCAGCTGTCGTAGCTGCCGACCAGGGCTGGCGCCTAAATCCTCGAGCTATTTATTCTCTTGTATTATTGGATATTTGGTAATGTTGTGCTCGAAGTGCTCGTAGGCTTGTTTCCATGCCTGGTTAACTGCATATGGACCGTTCTCGAGGCGGGCTGCGAGCTGTGCGCGTCCCCCCTCTCTCTCTCTCTCTCTCTCTGCCCCTCTCCCCTCTCTCTCTGTCTCACGCTCCTCGCGGCTGCTGCTGCTGCTGGTGGCCCACTCAATGCTCAACTGGAGCAAACTTATTTTTAACACATGCATTGAATTCCAAGCGGCTCCGCTTACACCGCACAAAGACACACACACACACACACACACACACACACACACACACACACACACACACACACACACACACACACACACACACACACACACACACACACACGTACGCACACACGCACTTTGATCTAGCCAGCGACATATAGATACAATTATACATGATTATATAGATGTTTAGACGGTTTCTCCAACTGTTTTTTGGCCGCCTGCAACAGGCTGCCGATCGCTCAGTGCGGAGCGCAGCGGCAACCTCATGAATTGGGCAAACACGAATTTTTGTTCGGTATCCATTTCGATTTGGGTTGCCAGCGGCGTCTATTTTTAGGCGGTGCGCCCAGATACAGATACAAATACGAACACAGATACAGATGCAGATACAGATACAGATACAGATACAGATACGAATACAGCTGCGAGATACTTGCTCGCTCTCGCGCTCTCCCTCTCCCACCCGCTCTAGGCGAGAGAGAAAGAGAGCCCGCACAAAGGCAAACAGCGAAGGACGGGCAGGTGGGCGGCGCACAGCTATATGTATTTGTCTCTCTGTGTGCGTGTGTGTGTGTGTGTGTGTGTGTGTGTGTGTGTGCTTATTGTACAATCCGAATCTGAATCCGAATCGGTATCTGTATCCATAGGTTGGCCGCCACTTGAATATAGTCTGCCGTGGATCGTCGGACCGTTCAGTCTTTTTGTATCGTTCAGTACCATCCGATTCGTGTGATCGACAGCAACGCTCAATTTTTTTTGCTTTTTTTTCTAATTCCTTGAAGGTGAGTGGGCTGGCGTTAAAGTGCACCCAACCAATAAGCCAACCGAAGCAACGCAAACCTAACTGGAATCTCCGAATGCGAAACGCATCCAAGCAAAAATCAGAATAATAACAATATCAAGCAAATACTCGTACATTTTTTTGCTGTGAAAAGAAAAAAAAAAACACAAGTTTAACGAACAACAAAGACGAGACCCAGTCGTAAAGTGCGTGTGAACTGCAACTATTTTTTTCTACTTTTTTTTTTTTCCATTCTACGACAATAGATACAACATTTTTTTTTTGAAACTTTTTTTTCAAGTGCCCAAGTGCGTACAGCAAAAGTTAAAGATACTTTAGTTATTTATATATATATATATATATATTTTTTTTGCATCATCTTTTTGTTGAATTTTTCATAATTTGTTGAGCGCAACGATTATGTAAGGAATGTGGAGCATAACGGTGCCTTTGTGTGCATGTGCGAGTGTGTGTGTGTGTGTGTGTGTGTGCGTGTGCAAAAGCTAAAAATGTAGCTGTCAGATACAAGATACATTCGCAGAAGCAACAGCCACAGCCACAGCAACAATTTCTATGCGAACAGCAGCAACAGCAGCCGCAGCAACAACAACAACAACAACAACTGCCACCCGAAATAGAAATGTGCCATTGTATATACACACACACACACACACGCACACACACTCGCACACACACGCACATATACTATACTAGATATATATATATATATATATTTTCTTGACTCTTGACACGTTTTCAGGCACAAGAAAAGCTGCCAAATAGTTGGAATTGACGCATTTTCAAGAAAATTGAACAACTTATTTAGCTGAACTTGGCCAAAAGCTAACAAAAACCATCCAAAACTTAAGGCCAGAAGCGAGTTAATTTAGTTAGCAATTGATAAAGAACTGCTTGCCCGCATTTCAGATACTTTCAGATACTTTCGAGGCTTCAGGAAATGTTGAGAGCATTTTTCCAAAATTTCAATAAATTCCTTAATTCATTTTCTAGTTGCCAAATACTCGCTTTGAACAACTAAATAATTTGTGTTTTGTTTGTTTAATTACGCATATAATTAAATAAGAAAACAAACGCGTTTAGTTAATAATAAAATACTTCAGCTATTTGCTTGAAAGCTAGCTCCAAATTTAGAAATTATTTAAAGCAGGCTACAATAATTTGTATATATATATTGGCATAGTCTACCTATACATATATATATATATATACATTCTATAAAATTCTGGCAACTATATATTCTATAAAAAAATGTATGCATATATTTATATTTAATTTTCCAGAGCTTTTGTTATTGTGCCTGCTATAGCTAAAAGCTTTTACAATCTTTGTGTTGTAGTGCGACCTTGGTTTGAGCTAAATTTTAACTGACACACACAAAATAATTGCATTTATATGGCTATCTTTATGGTTCTATATGGGCTATTCTACCAATATTATGCATTCTTAACGGATTTCTGCATTCCTTTTGCCTTTGTTAAAGCTTGCAGCGGCAGCTTTTTTGCTGTGCGTGCTGAGAGCAAAGCTCGCGCGTGCGTTCTCTCGCTCTCTCTACGTCTTTTCTTCCGACGCCTGTAATTGGATATCGAGCTAGGCAGAAGGCAGTCGGTTGTCCTGCTTGCACGCCCAACTAGAGAGCCAGCGAGCGAGCGAGCGAGAGCGAGAGAGAGCGAGCGTGTGAGAGCGTCTGATTTGCAGGCGCGATCAGCAGGCGCTGCCCCCATATACGGTGCGGCAATGCTGGCGTATACGTAATCTGCTTATCTATATGCATTGCGCATACGCACTGTGCACAAGTATTTGTGTGTGTGTGTGTGTGTGTGTGTGTGGGAGAACAGATTTTCATTTTATGAAATGCCTGAACTAATTAGCCAATTATTTGGAATTTATTATGGAACATATGCCAGCGCCCAATTAAATGACAGCCTGTCAGCGCACATCCACAGTTGTATTGCGCGTATGTATGTGTGTGCGTGGGTGGGGTGTGTGTGTGTGTGTGTGTGTGCGTGTCTGATGAGGTCATGCGTTAGTCGGCAATTGCATTACGATTCATTCAAAACTCACTCACCGCCCGGTGCTCAACTCTTTTCTACTTGCAGTAACACAAAAAAACACAAATCAAAATGGCTGATGATGAGGTGAGGTGAGTATCGAAGCAAATGCGCCGCATCGATTGAAAGCATGTTCACCAATATTCACAATATACACAATTTACAGTTGAATTAGTGTTGAAAAGCGCTCAAAGCTTAAAAGGCAAAAAGGGACGCGCGTGAACTATGAACGAGGCAACTGGCAACTGACGGGCAATCGGCAATCGTTTGAGGTGAGTTCAATTTGTGTGCGACAAGTTACTAACCTAACTCAACTTAAATCAAGCTAATCGAACCAAGTCATAGTTAAATATATAAGCAAAACCTCAATTAAATGCTTTGGGTAACACGCATGGCTTCTTTTGCTTTCACAGGTGGCGAGCTAGTTCCGATAACGCTGCCGATACAGACAACTGCAATGGATTAACTGTCAAGTGATCAATGTTATCGATTCACGTTTATCGATTGTCCATTGTCGTTATGTCCTTGCCCGTTGTGCTGTCTGTGTTGCGTCTCTCTCTCTCTATTTCTTGATATATTAATTATCAAATTGATCGATAACTAATCGTTGCTTTATCGTTTACTTGCAGAAAAAGGCAGCAGCGGCGCCAGCTGCCAATGGCAAGGCCGCCGCCCCCGCGCCAGCTGCCAACGGAAAAGCGGCCGCTGCTCCAGCTGCCAATGGAAAAGCGGCCGCTGCGCCCGCTGCCAATGGAAAAGCGGCAGCTGCAGCGCCCGCCGGCCCGCCAAAGGATCCCAACGATCCCAAAGTGAAGGCCGAGGAGGTACACTGGTGTACGTGTGTGGCCGCAACTCACGGCCCCAATCGCCTCACCGAGTCAAATGTCCAAGTTCACGCAGCCAAGCCCCGTATCCAACGTCATATGCGTGTGCCATCTAAATGTTGTTGTGCTAGCGATAACGATAACGATAACGATAACAATAACCGTAAGCGATCACGTTTAACCTACTAATCGGCAATTTTGTGTTGCTGTGCTTACAGGCTAAGAAGGCTAAACAGGCTGAGATCGAGCGCAAGCGCGCCGAGGTGCGCAAGCGCATGGAGGAAGCCTCCAAGGCCAAGAAGGCCAAGAAGGGTTTCATGACCCCAGAAAGGAAGAAGAAACTCCGGGTAAGCACGACAGCATTGCGAAACGAAGATCTGTGCTCTTATGTTACCAAGCAAGTTCCCTCAGCATAACTTTACGTTGATGTGGCAACGCCATATTGTTAAGTTGGTCACGCCAACAAGCGAAATAACTTGTTAACGCGTTTTGTCTTGTTATAAGCTTGAAAGAGCGTGCATAAGAGCGCGGATTCTGTCTAATTAGTTGACAGATCGAATGGTTATTTATGTGTCTATCTATTTACAGTTGTTGCTCCGCAAGAAAGCCGCTGAGGAATTGAAGAAAGAACAGGAACGCAAAGCGGCTGAACGTAGACGCATCATTGAAGAACGTTGCGGCAGCCCCAGGAATCTCAGTGATGCCAGCGAAGGTGAGTGCCAGCGGTTCAAACAACCAAAAAAAAAGAGAAGAAAAGAATAAGAAAAAGAATCTAAAAAAAAAAAATGAAAAATAAATCAATAAAATTTCCACTGAGAAAATTATAAATGAAGCATTAAAATAAATCAAAAATTATACTATATACATATATTTAAACTTGAGCTGAAAAAGGCAGCAAACAAAATACGCTGGCCACGCCCACTGGCCTTGTGTACGCCTATTTTGTTTGCTGGTTTCTTTTTGGCCTAAAGTTAAAAAATTTCGAAAAAAAAGTAACAGAAAAAAAAGAAAATAAAAATGAAATAAGGAACTTAAAGCATAAACATTAAAGTCTACAAAAGTGTCATCTATCATCACACACACACACACACGCACGCACACGCAAACTATTTTCAAATGAGAACACAACAACAACAAGTTGCGCTTCACACACACACCCACACACACCCACACACCCACACATCCACACAACCATTTGTTATGTATTTAAATATGTCACTTATTCTCTCTCTCTTTCTCTCTCCCACACTTGCCAACCTGTTTCCCGTCTCTCTTCTTCTACTGCAATATAAATACACATACACATACACACACATACACACACGTGCACACGCACACGCACACGCCCATGTCCATATCGAATGTTACCCAACAATATGTATATTATATACGTATATATATACATAATATATGTATATGTATCTGTATCTGTAAATGCATCTGTATCTGTATCTGTGTGTGTTTTGTCATGCTGCCAATTTTTGGTTGGGTCGACGCACAGACACACTGAAAACCCTGATCAAGCAACACTATGACAGGATTAATAAATTGGAGGACCAGAAATATGATCTTGAGTATGTTGTTAAACGCAAGGATGTTGAGGTACACGCACATATCTACTACATAACTATCTATCTATCTTTCTATCTATTACAAACCTGCCTATCTACTATCTACTATTTGCCAACAAAGCGTTCCACATATATATATCAAAATCAAATATCTAAAACAATTTAACGCTTAACAAAAACAACAACAACAATAGCAGCAACAATTGCAAAAGCAGCAAAACCAACACCTTCTGTCAGCTATCTCTCTCTCTCGTTGTCTCTCTCTCTGTCTCTCTCTATCTATATATATATATATTTCTATAATTGCTGTCTAAAACACTTACTATTTGTATAATACACTTAATTTTCGTACAATACCATTTTGTATACCGTAAAAACTCAAACCAACTCAAGCCAACTAAAACTAAACTGATATCAAAACTATATATCTAAAATAAAAAACAAACAAGTCCTTGTACATACATATACCTATATATATCTACTCGTATAGCTAACTTGTAAGCCAAAAGCTGAACTCAATTAATGAACAATTATTTAGCTAGCCAATAAGCCCAACCAACTCTTTAAAACAGAGCTGTATTTACTTAATTATCGATGCAATTATTTAAATTATTTGATCTCAATTAAAATTACCACGATAATTACTTGATTAATTCCCAATCAAATCACAATTACAATTTATTTATAAAATTGTGACTGCTTTTCGTCCATAATAAAAGCAATTATATCTTGTAATCAAATTGTAATTACAAAAGAATTATAATTTAAATACTAAGAATGCACTCATTTCAAGGTAATTGTACTTTAATTACAAGTAATTACATACAAGTACAAGTAATTACATACAATCAAAGTAATTGTAGCTAATTACGAAGTAATTGCAATTGTAATTACAAAGTAATTGGAATGTAATTACAAAGTAATTGTTATTCAATTACATTAATTTGCATTAATCAAGTAATTGAGAATGCCTCTGAGCAAAAGTAGCTCTGATTTCGAGCAGCTCACGTGTAATTGCCAACAACTATTAATAATTAAAATGAATTACTCAAGTTATTGTTTGGGCAATTCCAGGTATTTGATTATCAGCTCTGGCTCTCGCCATCTAGCTCTCTGTGTCCCCGTCCCCCATCCCACTCTCTCTCTTTTTTGCTCTCTGGCCCTCTCTCTTTTTGTCTCGCTCTCTCTCTCTCTCTCTCGTATACAGCTCTGCTGTCTCACACACCTTGGAAAGTCGTTCAGTTTCACGCACTCCACACACACAAGCACACTGCCACGCCCACGTATAAACAACACACAACCAGAATACAATCGGCCCCTGAATCAAATATATATCAATATATGCACACAAGCACACACAAACACACACACACACACGAACACGCACACAAACTCTCTCGCACACACGCACAATTTGTCAGCAGTTCGAGACCCGAGAAGAAAACAAGAAGAACAATAATAAAAATATAAAGAGATACCTGCGCAGAAAACTCACTCGTTTTAACATTCGCAGATACACTACAGAAAATTTGTCACGATTATAACAGTAAGATACTGAAATTGGAGTCTGAGAAATACGATGTGGAGCACGAGGTAGCCAGAAAGGAATTTGAGGCAAGCGTTCCACAACTAACTTTCTCTCTCTCACTTTCACTCTCTCTATCTCTTTCTCTCTCGCTCTGTCACTTTCTCTCACGTTCGCTGACAGATAATTGAACCAGAGAACTATTCGAAATTTTTGTCGCTACTCTTCGTAGAAAAATGAAATGTTAATAACAATGCTCCACACACATGTTGGATACCTGATAAGCCCAGCACCTGAAAAGATATATGCAAATATTGATCAAGATGCCGGCACTCAAACGCCCCCTGTCGGCCTGTCTGTGTGTGTGTGTTAGTTCGGGGCTATTCGTAGTTTAGAGCAACATTTTTAGCTAGCCAAAAAAAAAAAAAAAAAACAAAACAATATTTATATATAAAAATAATTGAACACGTAGAAAACTTTGAGCTCTGTTCACTGTATTTTTTTTCCTGGGGTTTTCTTCCGAATTTTGAATATTTTTTTTGGAAGAGAGCCGTGCAAGTTTTGAATACATTTACCAAGAGAGCACATTCAAAATTTGACACATCCCATTTTGAATTTTTGGCTAATTGAAAGAGTATATAAAACGAGTAATAAACCCTTTTCTCGCAATGCCACTAACAGCTAACCTGAAGGCTATCCGGAAAGCCCCTGACTCAGTCAGAGGGCGGACCTAAACTAACTTGCGGCTTCTCTACTAAACCAACAACAACAACAACAACAACAATACCAATACACGCTGTTGTTACCTACGCCCGACCCTATCTATTTTAGTATATAAATATTTTTGCCAACATTTTGCTTTTTGTGGCTTTTTTGCAGAAGTTTCTATTCTGAAAATAACGTTAAGAATTTCTTTCTAACTAGCTTAAGTCATTAAAGCCAAAGCTTCGTTGTCTGTTTGTCGTAGTACAGCTGTTGTTAATTTTTGTATTTTGCAAACAGCTTTTACTAATTCAATTACAACGAACAACGCACACAACGAACAACGAATAACGAGCAACGAGTTACGCGTAAAGAGCATTGAGCATAGGGGTCTATCAACGAGTACCGCGTCAAGTACAAGTACGCAAACGAGCTCTCGAGTACTCAACCCAACATACGAGTACTCGAGTACTCGAGCCAACTAACGGGTACTCGAGCCAACATGCGAGTACTCGTATTAGTACAAGCTTGCAATGAGTACTCGAGTACTCGCCGGCATTAGCCATATGTTCGTCCCGTTTTGTTTAGTTCCGTAAGCAGGGCCTCGCACACATATCCAAGTACAGTCACGCAGCCACAACAAACAAAGCACAACAACCAAGCACAACAGACACCCAACTCATGAAACCCAACACGTAAAAGCGCACTACACTGAAAAAAAAGTAAAGAAAAGAAAAGAAAAGAAAAAAACAACAATATAAGAATTATGATACCAAGTAAACAAAGTATAATCAAGAAACAAGAAACGTATAAAAAGTATAATGAAAAGCAAGCAAAGCACAATTATTATGTATTTATGTATATGCAACTTGTAGGTGTTACAACATATATATATATATCGTAAAGCTAAGGATAAAGTTAAATATCTCACTTTATATATTAATATATAATATTCGTTCTCTTTTCTGACACGCGCCGAACAACGCGCGATACCTGTGCGTCTCTGTCACTCTCTCTCTCTCCCTCCGCCCCCTCTCTCTCTCTCTCTCTCTCTCTCTCTGTCTCTTTCGTCTGTCACTATCTTTCTCTCTATCGATCTCTTTATCTCTATCTCTTTATCCTACTTTCACACAAAACACGCACAAAAACCTTACAACACACTATCAATTTATCTCTCTCTCTCTCTCTTTCTTTCTCTGTCTCTGACTTTTTATATATATATATCTGTCTATCTTTTTCTTATATCCGCATCTATCTGCGACTCTTTTTGCACACATACCTGCAAACGACAACGACACACACACACACACACACACACACACACACACACACACACACACACACACAACACGCACACCACGATCTCGGCCGTATTACGCTTTAACGCGCGTTACGTTGTGTCACGTAAACGCTGACGTTTACTTTAACCGTTACAACAACCGTTACTGATACCGTTACCGTTACCGCTACCGCTACCGTTACCGCTACCGTTACCGCTACCGATACCGTTACCGATACCACAGCCGAACTGCAAACAATATGCAAACAATATTGGCAACGACTTTACGAATTGGAGGGCGATAAATTTGATTTAGAGCACGTGCAGAAAATCAAAGCACAAGAGGTAAATTCCCCATCAATTTTGCCATGAACCCAAAACGAAAATAATTTACAAAATAAATACCAAATAAATACCAAAAACACACACAAAATACCAAAAACCACAACAACAAAAAAAAAAAAAAAAACAAACCAAAAAGAGCAACCAAAATGCGAATGTTTATTATTTATTTATTACAAATCTATTGATAAAAGCAAACAACTACAACAAAAATATTGCCAACAACAACAGCAACAACTACAATAATATTAATAATAATAATTAATTATTATTATTTATAATCTTTATTTTTTTTTTTTAATTATGCCCTTGATATTTAATTCTTTGATTTTTTTCTAAATATTTTCTTAATCATATTCTTATTTTTTTTTCTTTAGTTATTTTGCGATTATTCTTCTTCAGTTTTATTCTTAAACCTAATTTTTGATATTGTTCTTAACTGCGCTAAACTACAAAAAAAAAGTACAAAGCCGAAAATTAAAAAAAAAAAAAAAAAACAAAACAAAACAAAATATATATATATACCAGATATCTATTTAATAATTGCATATATACATACATATATATATATATATAAATTTATAAGGCGCACGATACTAAGCAAAATCGGCGCGTGCTTTGAACTCTGCGTTTGGGAGACCCCCTCCAAAAAAAAAAAACAAATTAAAAAAAAAGAAACGTTGTTCAGTTGGGCCTGCAGAAGTATCGATACCCGATACCTAAACGTCAATTTCAACTAAACCAACCAAATGAGTACAAATTAAAAACTTTCTCAAAAACTCTCCCAATGTCACTCTATCTCTCTCTCTCTCTCTCTCTGTCTCTCGCTCCCAGAGTCTGTTTGGTCTGTCTCTAAGCTATCGATTTATCGATAACTGAGCCCAATTGACAACGTTTCCGATACCAACCATAACCAACAACAATAACAACAACAACAATAGCCAAGACATTTCTCAGACCCGTACGTTGCGCCCCCATTCCAAAAAGTAAAATCACTTTTCAAATCAGCTCTTAAAAATTTTGAATACTTACCGAACACATAACATCTAAAAAAAAAAAAAAAAGAAGAAGAAATAAATAAACGATATAATTCGATTATGATATAATTATCTTTATCTGTAGAACTATAAAACAATATGAATACATAAATCACGTATACATAAATCTAAATCTTAAATAAGTATCTTAAGAAGCGTCGCAAAAAAAAAAAAAAAAAAAACCAAAAAAAAAACGACAAACCAAAAATTGCACCAAAAAAAAATGTGTTTTTACAGGCGAATTGCAAGAGATTTGCGAAGAGTATTACGAGCGTATGTATATTTGTGAAGGCCAGAAATGGGATCTGGAATACGAAGTCAGGAAAAAAGACTGGGAGGTACTGCAACAATTTTCAATCAATTTTAAAAACAATTTTCAAAAATATCAAACTACTCTAAATACAATTAAAAAAAAAAAGGAAAAAAAAAAAAAAAAAAAAATACCAAAATACCAGACATAAAATTTGTTTAGTATCATGTTTTTTACGTTTCCGTTTTTTTTTCTTCTTTCTTGCATCAAATATCAAAACTTTTTGATACGAGTGTTTTTTTTTTTTTTTTTTTATTTGATTGAAAACAAAAAGTATTTGACTCTCACTTGTAACTGTTCTTTGTGACTTGCTCTTAAAAAAAAAAAAAAAAAAAAAAAACAATATACGTATCCATACATATGATAAAACATATATAGATGGTTCTGTTGTACTTACCACGCTGTTCGAGTTTTACAAAGTTTTTCAAGTTTATCAAAGTTCTTAATATGCCGTTGTTAATCTCATGTTACTTGTACTTAAAACGGAAACACAATCCAATCAAGCCACAACAATGATATATATGTCTGTGAGTTCAGAAATTGCCACAAATACAAATCGAAACAGAATTCAAATAAGAAACTCAAGCAATTGCCTAGACTATTGAAAGTATAGAATACAGCCGCCAGCTAAACAAACAGTCAATCAAACTCTCAATCAATCAATCAAACGCTGCTTAAACTACATTTGCAAATCGAAACGTTTTTTCCAAAATTGCCAATTTCACATCGCTGTCAAGCACTTCAAGCAGTTCAAATAGTTCAAATAGCTTTCATTTGTCTAAAAGTGAGGTTAGCTCTACGCAAAACTCGCGCTCTCTGTCTCTCTCTCTCTCTCTCTTTGGGCAGGCGGCAACACAATTTGCAGCTGTTTTCGTTGCACTTTCATTTGTTTTCATATGGGCAATTGCAGCACTCAACACTGCACTATACAACACTGCCAAACTTGTCAACAGAAACTATAGTCGTTGTTTAGCACTGCAAACAATTTGTTGCACAACACTTAAATTCTGACATTGTTTTGTGTTTTCTACCTACATACTACAAAATATCTGTTTTCTTACATACTTTCTTTTTGTACTGTGATAATTTGTTTGTTTCGCTGTCGCGTCATCTGCATCGTTTTTTGTTGCCACTGTCTGTGCGTCCGTTGGACACACTCACACACACGCACACGCACACGCACACACACTGAAACACAGCACGTTAGCACGCGCACAAATGTAGGCAATAGTTATTTTTACTTCGAATTTCTGCATGTGCACTTGTCAACAGCAGCAGCAGCAGCAGCAGCAAAAGAAATCCACACAGCAACAAAAAGCCACTGACAAAAATAACAACAACAGCCACAACAACAACAACAACAAAAACAACAAGCACAACAAGAACAACACACAGTACCCACTGCCCACTGCTTACCTCTCTCTTCAACTCGTTCCACAGTATCCAAAAACAAAGTACTTAACCTCAACCTGAACCTGGCTCGCACCTCATTGTAAATAATAGAATGGGGTTGTAAAACTGACTTCATTTGATCGTTAACTAGCTCGCTCTCTTTCTACCCGACGCTCTCGCCTTAACCTCAAAAACCAAACACCAAAGCAATAATTGAAAAAAAAAAAACCAAAAAAATAAGCCGAAGAAGAATGAAAAAAGAAAAGAACATTTTATATAAAAGCGTAAAATCCAAGCAATTGAAGAGCATAAAAGCCAAGCGTCGATTTCCTGGAGTTTCAAAACAAAAAAGAAAAGAAGAAAATACAAAATTCGTTAAATAAAATAAAGCAGAGAAATCGAAAATTGAAAATAATTGTAACTGTTCAAAGCTGACGCAGAGCACGAGCTCTGGCTAATATTTCTACAGTCCAAAAGTCGGTTCGCTTCAACCAGCTAACGCTAGACATTTGCCACCGCTGCCCACTAAACGTTACCGTTACTGTTACCGTTACCGTTACCGTTATACCGTTACCGTTACTATATTTCTTACCGTTATATCACAAGCAAACACGAAGCCTTTGTCAAAAGCCGAACAAACAAATGAATATGTTAAAGAAGAAAACCAAAATGAAAAGAAACACAAAACAAAGCAGAAAACGAAAAAAAATATATATACATATATATATATATATATATACCTGAATGTTATGTAGCTGTAGAGACGAACAATCAAACAAATACAAATCAAATCAATCAAATCTATCTATCAATCAAATCTATCAATCAATCAATCAATCAATCAATCAGTCAATCTGTCAATCTGTCAATCAATCAATGTATGTTATGTATGTATGTGCCATGCTGTGCAGTACCTCAGGCCCCAGTTCCGTACGCTCAAGTGTTATGTAGGTTAAAACAAAACTCTAGACTCTATCAAATATCGTATATAACTGTAAAATGCCTAAAAATCAAAGAAATACTATATATATAAAAAATACCAAAAAGAAAAAAAAAGAGAAAATCGACATTTGGATGTTATGCTGTTCAATCGACCTCAAAAAAAAAAAAAAAAAACAAAAAAATTGAAGAAAATTCTAATAAATTATAAAAAATACCAATTGAAAAAAATATTCATAATAATAATAATAATAATGAAACCGACCTTAGCTGCCCCATAAAACCGTTAGACCAAAACCTAACTGCGTATTTGGCTTGTATTGCTAGCTCGCTCGCACGCACGCACGCACCAGCCGCCAGTTCAAACCCGCCTCGACAATAACAATAACAAAGTCCAAACTGTGCCTGCAAATGTGTATACTTTTAGCTGTAACTGTGACTCGCCGCATGCAACCCGCCTGCTTGCAACTGTTTCTGTTGCACGTCTTTTACAGCCCAACCAATCCCCCCACTTGCCCGCATTTTGATTTTGATATTGCAATTTCAAGTAGTTTGCCACATTTAGAGTACATGTCTTTCGAAACGAATCTGTCAAATCATTCGATATATATCTGCCAAATGCTAACTGTTGTCATTTCTCTCTGATCTCTCGTCGCCCAACATATAGATCAACGATCTCAATGCTCAAGTTAACGATCTTCGCGGCAAATTGTAAGTAAAAACTTTGGATTACAAGATATTGTCAACTGATCTGTGTTCGTTTGCAATAGCTGGGATCTTATGGAAGACTTTTACTAGTTATACTCCATACGATCTCAGCTATGGTAGCCATATGATATAGTGAACCGATCAGATTGGCTTTGTTAGCTGCCAAAGAAAACCAGTTCAAAGGGTTCAACTTGGCATTAGATGTTTAGGAAAACCTTATCTCTAATCCCTTGTGATTTCGGGTTTTTCCAGCGTGAAGCCAGCCTTGAAGAAGGTGTCCAAATACGAAAACAAATTTGCCAAGCTGCAGAAGAAGGCCGCTGAGTTCAACTTCCGCAACCAGCTGAAGGTGGTCAAGAAGAAGGAGTTCACACTGGAGGAGGAAGAGAAGGAGGTAAGATCCATTTGCATTAGTTGGGTGGCCCCCCTCCCCCAACCCTTTTTAGGGGCTACCCCCTAGGCAATATTATGCATAGCTATATATATTAACTTGATAACTGATATGCTTTAAACTCTATATGCTTTACACACACACACACACACACACGCACACGTGTTATATATATATAACTACGTATATATATATATGTGTGTGTGTGCTTGTGTTTTATATACTTCGATCGACAAAATTGCTGTGAACGCTCCATAGATAAAGATAAAAGATGCCTCTTCTCTAAAAACAGCCAAAAAGTGTAAGAATGTGTGAACTGATGTGTGTTTATGTTTGAGCACCAAGTGTCCTCCATTGTCACTTTATGTACTGCTCTATCTCTATCTCGCTCGCTCTCTCTCTCTCTCTCTCTCTCTCTCACACACACTCTCTTTCAAACTTTCTGTGCCTAACGCTCTATTTAATTGTTTATCTGTCTCGTTATATGGTACACACACACACACTCTCTCTCTCTCTCTCTCTCACACACACACACACACGTATTTGTTAGAGTAGCATTCACAATCTGTATGTATATTTGTGTGTATGTATGTAGTTTGTAGCCTCGTAGTGCCCACAGCACAGCACCTAGTGAATGTTCTGGTTAAATGTTAAGCTATATATTAATTAAACCGATTTTGCTAATCGATTATATTTATTCTCGTTTCCTGTGCAAAACCAATTGGATATCTGCAGAAGAAACCCGACTGGTCCAAGGGCAAGCCCGGCGATGCCAAGGTAAAGGAGGAGGTTGAGGCCGAA
Organism: Drosophila littoralis; assembly: GCA_018903485.1. NCBI lineage: Eukaryota > Metazoa > Arthropoda > Insecta > Diptera > Drosophilidae > Drosophila > Drosophila littoralis. The sequence goes on from JAEIGF010000591.1 coordinate 6,460,897, forward strand.
GCCTAAGTGTCCGCGTCCACGTAGTGTCCACTGTACCACCCGTGACTCCCGCCCTAAACAATAATAATTCAATATAAACAATTATTTCACCAACAAAACAACAAAAAAAAAAACACACACACACACAATATCTGATGCCAAATATCCAAAATCAAACAATATACGTGTATATATCTCACAATATATATCTCTATATATGTATATAGCCTGTGCATATATATGTATGTATATGTATATGCCATATATGTGTGCATACGAAATAAAGTACCGCTAAAGCTTGATCAGAAACTTAAAAAATAAATAAAGAAAAAAGAAAAAAACAAACACATGTCAAAACACCAGTTATCGAAAATAATTGCCATCATGATGGATTCAAACAACAGCCCAACATCTGAAAGCTCTGATGAATTATTTCCGCTTCTTTTTTTTTTTTTTTTAATTATATTTCATTATTACAAATTCTATTTTTTAATGTAAATTAAACTAAATTACAAACAAAAAAAAAGAAAGAAAAACATTTGGATACCTATTTTTCGCACAGCCTGAACCCAGTCGAAGGGTATCTTTCAGGAAGGAAGGAAGGAAGCATCTCCGAGTCCGGGAACCGGATGACCAGCTGAGTCAATGTCCGTGTTCGACTGTCTGTCAAGAGACCTAATATTCGATCAAAAGTTATATTTTCCGAGTTTTTCCGATACCTCTCACGGTTTCACACGGTTCTCTTGGGAATAACTCGAGGAATATATCAGCTAAATGAACCAAACTTGATATGTGGGCTCTTGTATAGCATGAACAGACTTTACATACTCCACATTTGCGCAGAATCGTAGAGAATACCAATTTGAAAAGCTAGAGCCTGGCGCTTTAAGACACGCCCACATTTTGTGGCCTCATTGAAGGCCTGAAAAGTTGAATAAGTTTGGTTCATAAAAACCCAAGTTAACCAAGAACATTTTGTCCATGAAGCTGGCATCTAGCATGTTTGCACTGTCAGCTGGGTTCAGGGTATCTGCCAGTCGGGCACGCCCGACCAGAGCATTCCTCAGGGCATGCGCACACTCACACACGAGCTACCCGAGTTTCCTGCAATTGCCCGAGTTAGTCTTAGATATCGTATCGTATTGCACGGCACCACACATCAATGTGAACATCCGAGCACCAGTTACATCTGCAGCTGTTCCTGGCCCGCTGATTCATTTGAACATTTCTGTGAACTGGTTCTGGTTCTGGTTCTGTGCTTGCAGGAACAGGCGCCCGAAACGCCGGCCCCGGCCTAAGACCAACACACATCGAGCAACCCTCGTATCTTTTGCTGCCCCCAACTCGTCCCGGGCGCAACATCTAGCTCTGCGATTATTATTACAATTTGTACGTTAATTTAAACAAGAAAATATATCTGAATAAATCGAAAGAAAAACAAAAACAACAAAACAATATCTGTTATACTTCCTCACAATGGGCTCCATTCGGGAATATTTCAGCTTGACAAAGGGGTTTGTATGAAGTATGCACTTGAGGCAGTCGAGATCTTGTGCCTGTCTCCATAAAACGACAGAAGGTCCTTTAAAGATTGGCGGAGTTATGTCACCATAAAACGACAGAAGGTCCTTTTCCATCGCCAGCTTCGTCTCTTTGCCCCACACTTTGTATGAAATGAACTTCGGTGCTTAGGGTCCGATCTTTATGAGAATTTACAGCGCTTCAAGCTGGCGTAGTTCTCCTCCACTCGAGCTAGCTCGTCATCCTGAGATGCTTAACCATATTTACGGATAATATGCAAACTATTTTATATTTTTATTTTATACAGAATTTGTTGCATTTTGTGTTTTATTTAGGAGATTTCTGTGTGCGTGTGTGTGGGAATTTCTTTTATACATAATATATGCGTTTGTGTATTTAGAAGAAAAAAAAATTCGAATTAATTCTAGTTCTAGGCGCTTAAATTAGTGTTAAAATTAGGCTGCGGATCTAACGTTAATAGTTGAACGACTTAAATTAGCTCTTCTTCTTCCACTTCTTCAGTGGTCCACGCGGCGAAGGGGGAAGGGGGGGGTACATGGGGGCGTGGTTGTTGCCAAAAACTAATACAACTTAATTTATGCATGCAAATTGTTGTTGCGTTAATTAAATTTAAATAAATAAATAACGCTAAATATACAAAAAAAAAAAATATATATATATATATATGTATATATGAAGAAAAAAAACAGAGGGCGCAACCACGCCCACAGGCCAAAAGGAGTACGAATTAATTTAGCAAAAATTAAAAACAAATTCGAATAATTATATTTGCATAGTCTTGGGCTGGCGTGGGCTGTGGGCGTGGCTGTGGCCTGTGGGCTGTGGTCGACGCGTCTTAGAAACTAGACCTCAATACTGTTGAGACTGCCCGAGGAGATGTTGTCCGTGTGGCTGCCGAGGCGCGTCCGCTTGATGAGGGCGCGGGCGGGCATCGGGGAGCGCTGAACCCGCGGGCTGCCCGGCACATGGGGTATGCCCACGTGGCTGCCGCCGGTGTGCGCCGTCGGGTGGTGCGAGTGGTGCAGCATATGATGTGCCACATTGTTATTATTATTGTTATTGTTGTTGTTGTTGCTGCTGCAGTTGTTGTTGTTGTTGTTGTTGTTGCTGTTGTGATGATGATTGTTGAGATTTGTGTGGCTGTTGTGCTGGCTGCCGGAGCCGCGTCGCTGCCGGCGCAGCGAGGGTATGCGCGTGGGCGTGGCCAGGCCCTCCTCCATGCCATAGCCAGAGTGTGGCAGCTGCTGCTGCTGTTGCAAGCTGCGCACGCTGCGCTCCAAGGTGCGTCGCTGCTGATCCAACATGGGCGAGGCGCCGCCTGCCACCTGCTGCTGCTGCTGCTGTTGATAGTAGGCGGCGTGCGGTGGCACGGGCGGCGGCTGCTGAAAGTCGTGACGCTTGTGCCCAAATGTGGGCGTGCCGGGCGCATGGTAAGGCTGCGCATGATGCAGGCCCGGCTGATGCAAGGCGGCGGCGGCAGCAACGGCCAAGGCGTTGCCCTGCAGGAGAGAGAGGGGGAGAGAGGGCGAGAGATTAGTGTGTGTTCAAGTTTAAGCTAAGAGGCATGTGGCAGGTGTTGCATATACATATATATTCGCTGGTCGCTTGGCAACAAAATAAACTATACAACGTTTCTCAACCGATTTTTGCTTTGCGCTAATTAAGTTTACTTGTTGTTGTTGTTGTTGCTGTTGCGCTTTGGTTGCGGCTGTTTTCTTGGGCAGCGGCAACGGCGGCAGCGGCTTGCTGGGCGCCTCCGTCGACGTCGACAGCGGCTGCTGCTGCGGCTGGCTGAGACCTTCGCAGGCCTCCAGTGTCTCGCAGGAGGAGGAGGCGCCGGTCAGCGCCTTGACGCTGCCAGCGACATCTCCAGCCTCATCCGCATCCGCATCCGCATCCGCATCCGTATCTGCATCGATATCCGCGTCCGCATAGAGATCCAGGCCAGCATCCGGCTCGGCGTTCGCAGCGGCATGCTCCGGCGTGGCATTGCCATTGGGCGGCAGAAAGCGCAGCTCCATGACATTGCGATTCTGGAACAGGGGACGCTCAGTTTGGCAATGGCGAACGGGGGCGTGGAGAGAGGAGCACGACGAGAGATCAGAAGAACAGAAGGCAGGAGACCACGAACCAGAGGGAGCGGAGAGCGAGAGACGAGACCAAAACAAACGGATGAAGGCGAGGCGAAGGCTAGGGGAGGCGAAGGCAGGAGAAGGCGAGCCAGGAGGAGGCGGGGCAGAAGAAGCGGCGATCAAGCTAGCACAAGAAGTGAAAGAGAGTACCGAGAGGGGGAGAAGGCATAGACAGAGAAAGAGACCGAAGAAGGGAATGAGCAAAAGAGAAGAAAAGGCAAAGAAAAGGCGAGTGAAAGTGGCGAGAAAAACAGAGATTGAGCGAAGTAAAAGAGAAGGCGAAGAGGAAGATAGAAAAGAAGAGATGCAAAGAAAAGAAGAGAAGAGACGAGAAGAGAAGCGAACAAAGGAAGCAAAGGGTGAGAACAAAAAGCAAAGACACAGAAGGCAAAGAAAGAGAGCGAAAGGAAGATATAAAAGAAGAAGAACAAATAGATAGAGACAAGTTGAGGAGAAACTCAGAGAGCGAGCAGATAGAAAAGAAGAGAAGAAGAATAATGAAAGAAAGAATATGAAAATATAAAAGAAAGAAACGGAAAATGAAGGCAAGTAGAAACAAAACAAGTTGAGAGAAGGAAATGTATAAATAGATACATAAAATAGATAAAGACAGAGCGAATAAAAGACAAAGTAGGCTAGAAGAGGAAAAGCGAACAGAGGAGAAGGGAAGAAAGAGAGCAAAAGAAGTGTATAACATGAAAGAGAAGAGGATAAGCGAACATAAGAGAAGTGAAGGGAAGGGAAGGGAAAGAGAAGCGAATAGAAAGGCAAGGAGAGCAAAAGGAGGGGGAAAAATAGCAAATAGATAGAGATAGATATATACATAAGAGCAATATATAAAAGCTTTACATGATTTACAATTTCTTTTTATTTATTTCTTTCTATTTCTATTCCAAGTCCATTGCAAGAAATAAGCCGGAGGATAAACGGAAGGAACCACAAGAGTTGGGTAGCTTGTGGAACGAGTGGATGGGGCTACAAACCTACTCCAGAGGTAACCAAAAGCGTGTGAGAAAGAGCGAGGGAGAGGGGGAGAGAGAGAGAGAGAGAGAGCACGCGAGAGAGACAGAGTTCTGGCTGCGGCAAGGAGAAGGCAAGTCGGAGGCGAGTCGGAGGCAGAGCGTGGCGAGAAACGTTTTTAAATTTTGACCAAGTAACCAGCGAAAAAGGTTTTTGTTTTTGTAATCATTTTGATATAAAAGCCAGTTGGAAAGTGGAGCAGTTCTTAGGCAGAAAGAGAAACAGTGAGAGGGAGGGAGAGAGGTAGACAGGGAGAGAGGCAGATGGATAGAGCTTACCTTGTCGGCCGTGGGATCCTGAGCCAGAGGATTGGGCGTGATGTTCATGCGCGGAATAACCCCATTCAAACGCCGGACATCGCCCGGCTTGTGGCCATGATGGGGCGCCACGCCCAGCACGGCGGACGTAACGAAATCGGCTTGAATGTGATCCAATTGCGGCTTGTTCTCGTCTGAAAGTGGACAAGTGGGGATTAGTTGCAGCTGAAGCAAGCAAGCATTTGCCCGCCAGCGGCGGGACTCACCCTCGGGCTGGGCACTGTTGCGCCGGCGCAGGCACAGGCAGGCGACGGCAATGGCAATGAGCAGCAGCAGGCCCCGCCGGCGGCGCCTGCGATGACCGGATAAATGGAATTCTGCTGCTCGCTCGAGCCGCCAGTCGCGACGGGCACAATGGCGGGCGAAGAGGCGCCGCTGCCCGCATGGCTGGAGGTCTCTGCAAAATGAAAGCATTAGTAAACGATGCGAATCCAACTACGGCTGGTCACTTACTCAGCGTGCGTCCCTGCTTGATCTCGCTGAACTCGGAGGCGGCGTGCGCATTGAACGTCTGCAGCTTGAACTCGTAGGCGGTGCCCGACTCGAGCTGGTCGATCTTGAAGCGGCGCGCATGGCCGCCATCGACTGTCGCCTTTAGGTACTCGGCGGCGGAGGCGGCCGGCCTGTAGTAGGCGTAGTAGCCATCGATCTGGTGCTGCTGGGCGGGCGTCGGGGCGAGTGTCCAGTGGAGGAGCACCGCGGACTCGGAGTAGGGCTCAATGTCGCGCAGCTGGGGCACCGGCAGATTCGATTTGGCAGCGCCGCGCTGCAAAAAGAACTTGGCCGAGGTGTTGCCCTCCTTGTTGTCGTTGTTCGAGTAGACGGCCACGATCCGGAAGCGATAATTGCGATCCGGTCGCAGACCCGTCACCGACGACGTAAAATTCTTGACGCCAGCATAGCCCGGCTCATGATGATGGTCACGATCGCGTTCCCTGTCCCGCTGCTGCTTGCCATAGGGTATATTCTCGTTGGTCGTCTGCCAGTTCTCGCGGGGCATCTTGCCGAGCATGCGGTACTGCACCTTGAAGAATTGTATGGACAGGCCGTCGTTTTTGGGCACATTCCAGCGCAGCATGACGGCGTCGTCGGCCAGGCGTGTGACATTGGGTCGCGATGGCGGCACCATATTGGCTGCAACAGCAAATTTTTCATTTTATAATTTAATAAATACAATTTTCTTTTCATTTTATTTTGTATGTTCATTTTATGGCCAGCACTGTTAACGCAAACGCGCGCTCGCGCACTGTTAACGCCAAACTGCGCCAACAGCACGCAAAACGGCGCTAACAGCGCTGTTAACGCTTATGAGTAGTATCGCTTGCAAGCATTGAGTAGTATCGCTGTGCTGCATTGAGTAGTATCGTTATAGCTGCGTACGCGTTTTGAGCGAAATATTTTGTGCTGCTGCCGTTTGCCTGCCACAAATAGACAAAAAACAAAAAAAAAAAAACCTGAACCAGCTAAGCGCGCGTATTAACATAAAATAGCAAACGTAATTAAATGATTGGCAATTTTGTGCGAGAAGCGAACAACTCGCGAGCGTCGCAACATTTTTTATACACACATCTCTAGTGCAATATAAGTGGCAGTTGCCAGTGGCAAGCGGACGGA
>JAEIGF010000591.1:6470000-6685000 GCA_018903485.1 Drosophila littoralis
GAGATGGAGATGGAGCACGCCGAGAGGACGGCGCAGACAACGCACGATGCGTACATGGATTTGGATATGCAATTGCTGCTCTAACTCGGATGCAGCTGGTTACCACATAGTCTATATATAGTCTATAACTATCTATAATTAACATATACATATATATATTAATTTTTTTTTTTGAATTTTTTTCAATTCATTTTTCTAATTTTTATTTTTTTTCGTATTAACTTTAATTGTTTTCGGGTGGGCGGGACGGCCAGCCGTGCGGGCTGGCCGTGATTAACGATTACCGATTACCGATTAACGATTACCGTTTACTATTTACCGATTGTCGTGTATCGATTATTGATTACCGATCATCGTTTACCCTTAAGCCAATTCTCAAATTGTAATTGTATATCGATATGAAATACAGTGAACTAAGCCACGAAACGAACAACAGCAAAATGTACTTACCAACTCTCATGTATTTTCGTTTCTTGTTGCGCGAACCGCCGCCAAAGTTGCCCGACCCGGACGGGGAATAGCCGGAGGAGGAGGAGGAGGAGCCGCCGCCGCCACCATTGCCGGATTCGTGGGGCGATCGCATCGGCACCTCGCCCAGCGGCTGATAATCCTCACCGCTAAGCTGTGTGGGATTCACGCGCAAAATGTTTCCCTCGCTCGTCTGTAAAGTGCGTGGAGGGGGGGAGTAGAAAAATGGGAAACATTAGGAATGTTTTGCGTATCGTATACTCTACATTTGTATATGCTCTCTTCTCTTTTTCCTCTATTGCTTATTTTGGGCATTGCCTTTTTTGCGCTTTCTAAAATTTTAACTCTACCCACACTCTACAAATTTCAATCTTCACTATACTATTTGTTGTTCTTCAAATGTTAGATGCTAGTTTTCCACTCATTCCCATTGCCCGTGAGAAATTTTCATTCTTTGACAATGTCGAAGCTCTGAAAATGAGCAAAAAGTCGCACGTTCAACTTTGACCCGTATATTGTTCACTCAAGAGGGAATTTTCTGAAAAGCTCTCAAATGAATTCTCACAAAGAACTTAGGAGATGAGCTTGCTAAGCAAAAAGTTTCATAAAATAGCTTTTCACCTATTTTCCACACTGGCGGGTGGAAGTTCCCGAAATTCGTCTCAACGATCGACTCTTACATCCCATGAGCTAGCTACAGTAAAAACTAGCAATCAGTCGATAAAAAGAGCTATATACAGTATATAAATGTATATAGGAATGTATATTATCCTCTAAGTTCCCTATCGAACTCGGGTAATATAAGAGCTAGAGACTTGCAATGTGATATATCTAAATTCTACCATACCATACGTCAGGTAGCACCATAATGTGTTGCGATCTCTCCGCTCATTGTCATTATATCGAAAAATATTGATTTTGAGCATAGCTCGAAGATTATAAGAGCCAGAGACCCCAACTTTGGTATGCAAGTTCTCGTCTAGTATATGCATATCTAGAATATTTCAGTTTTTGAATAACTCCCGATGGTGCAGGGTTATTTTAGATGCTACCCTTTCATTTAGCCCCAAGAATGATATTCCAGATGATATTGCGTAGCCCCCCTAGTCGGACATATACAATTAAGAGCTGGAGCCGGGATTCGTTGCTTTACTCACCTCGCCGAGCTGATTGCGTGCAAAGCACTGGACGACGCCGGCGTGTCGCTTCTGGACATGGCGGATGTGGAGGCGATTTTGCTCGACGAGCGTCTCGTTGTCGGCGCTGGCATCCTCGCCGTTGATGAGCCAATAGATATCCGGCTGTGGATGCCCGGTGGCGTTGCAGTCCAAGGAGAGGGGATCGCCCTCATTGGTCAGGGTGGTGTTGGGGCCGTGCAGGATGCGCGGACGCTCGAGCACGCTCAGCTTGATCATGTGCACCAGAACGGGCGCAATGCCATTGTCCAGGCGACAGACATAGGAGCCCTGATCCTCGGGCCTTACATCGGTGATCTGCAGACCGTAGGCGAGCACCCGGCTGCGATTGTGATAGATGTTGGGCACATTGGGACTGCTCCAGACGGCGCCCGGACGCGGCGAGCCAACGCCAGGGCACTCGAGGACAACCGTCTCGCCGGGCCGTGCGGCCACCTGTGTCGCCGGCTGCTGCAGCAGAAAATACGGCGGCGTCCGATCCGTATAGTCCACACGCAAATCAATCACCTGCGGCAGGCGCAGCTCCTCGCCGGTAATGGCATTCGTTGCCGCGCACGTATAGTTGCCCGCATCCTTGCCACTGACCGAGTTCAGGACCAGGGCGCCGGCAGCGCCCGGCAGCAGCTCCGTCTGCGGCAGCTTCTCGCCGTTGCGATAGAAGCTCCAGATTGCCGGCGGATTGGAAGTGACCGAGCCGCAGCGCAGCAGCACACAATTCTTGGGCGCCACGCTCCAGCGCACCGCGTGCCGGCCGTAGCCGCTGCTCGGATTGTCAAGGGCGATCGAGACGAGCGTGAGCCGGGCCGGCGTTGAGGCAATGGCGCCGGGTCCATACCAGGCGACGCACTGATAGTCGCCCAGCGTCTGGGCGGTCACATAGATGCGCAGCTTCCAGGTGCGCTCCTCATTGCTGCTGGTCACATTGTAGCCGCCGGCCGGCTCCAGATAACGATACGGCTCACCGCCGCTCGCCCGGAATCGCCACTCCAAGCGATCCGGCTTCAGATTCAGCTCGCACTCGAACACCACTTCATCGCCCTTGGGCGCCACCGCCGACTCCGGCGCCCGTTCAATATAGACGCCCAGCTTGTTGCTGCTCCCGCTCCCGCTCCCGCTCCCGCTGCTGCTGGGGATGAGGCAGCCGCTGAGCAGGGCCAGAGCCAGAGCCAGAGGCAGCATTGCCAAAGGACTCATATGTGTTTGGCCTGGAAAGAAAGAGCAGCACATTTAATGAGACAAGGATTTCGGTTACTTTTTCTATATATCTTAAAGATCCATGTATACGAAATGCATTTCTAATTAACTTCGGTGCCTGTAGTCCGATCCTTATGAAATTGTCAGGCATAGAAAAGTGTGTACCTAAGCACGAGATGCTACCTATCAAAATAGGCTTTTATCAATTTTAACAGGGTATATTTGTGATTATCAAAAAAGTGAAATATTCCTTAAGTTTAAAAACTATTCGGGAAGCTGCACGCCAAGTTTGGTGCAAATAGCTTTGAAAGTCTTCGAGTTATGCCTAAAAGAGCATGTTTTAAAATCGATATTTATCGATATTATGCTAACGCAGGCAAATATCGGCACAAAATGAAACATTTCTAACGTGCATGGCTTATAAGAGTAAATATTTCAAATTTCAAGTCTCTAGCTTTTCTAGTTGCTGAGATCGACCGGTTCACACAGATGGACAGGCAAGGCCTGGGTATAAGCCCCAAGCTGTACGTTCTATTCGAAATTATTTGTTATTTATGGTACGAGATGCTTCCTTCTGACCTTTGCATAAAAACAATATACGGTTTTTGGACATTTTCTATAGGTTAGAGATACTTGAACTTCTAAGAAACATTTTCTTTAAGCTCAAAATTGTATAGATTATAAATAATTCCTTTGCATTTATAAATCTTTGAAAAATGAATAAAATGTTTGCATATTTCGATATTTGTTGACAAAATATAAACTCCAATTTATTTCTGCCACAACCCCATTCGACACCCATTCGAAATTTTTCGTAGTTGCTGGAAAAAAATCCCCAAAAAAAATGAATGAAAAAAAAAACACGTTTTTAGTCATGAAATTTCGTACAGCTGAAGGCAGCAAAAGTGGGCGTTAAATTTGTGGAATGTCATGTCTTGGGCACAACTGTACTGCAACTGAAACTGGGCGCGGTAAGAGAGGGCACGAGGGGGGGGCAGGGGTTGGGGAGGTGGCAAGGGCATGTCGACTGAGCTGCTGTCCTGTGGTAAGCGAATGGGGCGTGGCCAACGGAAGCACAGTCGCTCGCAATGTGCCATTTAAACTGGAGCCGAGGCTGTCCGCATGCTACATGTTGCATGCGGCATGCGGCATGCAGCATGTGGCCAGCCTGTTGCCGCAGTCCTTTGGCCAGGGCATCAGATTCTTAATGGCGTGTCATTATTATGAGCAGGCCAGGCTGCAGGTGCTGCAACGGCTGCTCCGACTGCTGCCTGGCAGTGCCAGGGGGCAGGGGCAGGGGCAGGGGCAGGCTGGCAGCGAAACGCCTGTGGAACGGGTTCGTGCAGCATTTGCCCTGCGACAGTTTGCGCCTCTCGATTTGAAATTTAAACGATGGCAGCAAAGGCAACAGCAACAGCTAAGAGACAAGAAAAATAAGGGCTAACTGTGGCAAGCCGCACTTGAAATACTCTTTATTTCTGCTTGATTTCCGACCGATTGTTCCTATAGGAGCCATACGATATAGTTGATCGATTCGATGTGTGGAACGCATATTGATTGCAATTCCTAGATATACACAAGAGATCGGAAAAAAGAGAAAAGTATTTCCCATTCAAAAAGTCATTCCCTACTCGATTCTTCCTAGAGAGCCATATGCTATAATAATCCGATTCAGGTAGGATTTTGTTAGATATGGAAAGACCAGAGATTTTCTTAAGAAAAGAAAAGATGTTCCAAAAAGAATTTAATATACTGTGGCAACTATATGATATACTGGCACGATCCGGCAGAAATCGATAACAGACGCAAAGTTTTCTCAAGTTAGCTTAAAATTGGAGGACCGGAAACATAAAGACAGACAAATAGTAATATCTATAATAATCGAATTGTGCTACAAAAAACAATATTTCGATAACTATTTTTATCGATTTCTCGACAAAGCCAGCCGGTTATCGATATCTCTTTGTGCTCTGGAGGGACCTAGGCTCAAATTCTCTCTCCAACTCTTATAGTTCTCGAGACGGACAGAGGCTGATCGGGAATTTCTATATATATATATATGTATACATATATACTTAATACCAGCCTTTTGGCTGTTACATAAAGCTGCACATAGCTGATATGCCCTACTTAACCCATTTGCAATGGTTGAGGGGCATAAAAAGAAGGAACACAAAAGCGCGCGCGGAATTCCAAGAAACGGCCGCCCGGTCTGCCCAGTTCCCGTCCCGTCTGGCCCAACCACCCCCCTCCTCGCTCTCCCTGTGCCTCCATCCCTGCCTCCTGCTCGCTCTCTCGCCTTCTGACGCACATAAATCGCAACGCGGCTCCCATTTGAAAGTCATTATGGGGCAGGCAGCGAGTGAGGCAGGCGCGTGCAGCTGCCACAACGTCGCTGCCGCTGCCTTGCTGCCTGGTGGCCACTTGTTAGCGCAAGGAGCAGCCGCAAACCGGACTGCCTACACACAGGTATCCCAGGTGCCAGGTCCCCAGACCCGGGTCGAGCCGAGCCGAGCCGATCCTCGAGAGCGGCCGTCGCGACGCTGATTTAAAACATCTGACAACAAAAGTAAAGCGCGAAATTGACGCAGGTTTCTGTTGCAGCGACTGCTTCTTCGCCGTCTTCATCTTCTTCTTCATCTTCAACTGCTCTGCAGCCCGTTGCGTGTGTTGAAAATTAATGCGCATTCCAGTGCCCCAACAGGCAGCAACAACAACAACAACAACAACAACAGCAACAGACCGAAGCAAAAGCATTAAAAAACGAGTTAAAAAAGAGCTCGCAGAACAGAGGAAATGAATGGCGCGTTGCAAGAATGTGTTGCACGCACACAAATGACAGTCGCCGGGGCGAGCGGCAGGGGCACGTTAAGGGTACAGCTACTGGCTGCAAATGGCAATCAAAATAAATGTTACAGTAATAAAAGATGAACTGCAAATAACAACATTTGATTGTGCGGAATGTTGGGCAACATGTTGCTAAGCACAGCTTCAATATGAATATGAATACGAGTATGAATATGAGCATGAATATGAGTACGAGTATGAATATGAGTATGAGCATGAGTATGAGTATGAGTATGAGTATGAGTATGGGTATGAGTATGAGTATGAGTATGAGTATGAGTATGAGTATGAGTATGAGTATGAGTATGAGTATGAGTATGAGTATGAGTATGAGTATGAGTATGAATATGAGCATGAATATGAGTATGAGTATGAGTATGAGTATGAGTATGAGTATGAGTATGAGCATGAGTATGAACATGAGTATGAGCATGAGTATGAGTATGAGTATGAGTATGAGTATGAATATGAGTATGAGTATGAGTATGAGTATGAGTATGAGTATGAGTATGAGTATGAGTATGAGTATGAGTATGAGTATGAGTATGAATATGAGTATGAGTATGAATATGAGTATGAGTATGAGTATGAGTATGAGTATGAGTATGAGTATGAATATGAGTATGAGTATGAGTATGAGTATGAGTATGAGTATGAGTATGAGTATGAGTATGAGTATGAGTATGAGTATGAGTATGAGTATGAGTATGAGTATGAGTATGAGTATGAGTATGAGTATGAGTATGAGTATGAGTATGGGTATGAATATGAGTATGGGTATGAATATGAGTATGAACATGAATGGCATCAAGCTGAACTCGCTTTTTACCCGCTGTCTATGAGCCTGGCAACATGTTGCTAGTTAAAGTGTTGCCAATGCGTTTAATTTTATTCATTGTTGCATGCTAATTCGATTAGTCACACTTCGAAAAGGCCAATTTAATTATTAGAAGAAAAAAAAAAACGAATAATAATATAAACAAAAAACAACACGAACTAGAACAATAAGAAGAAGATGAAAACCGGAGGACAAGTTTTTATATATTCATTTTTTGTGTTTGGCCACAGAACAGAAAAGACATTAAATGACAGACAATAACTGTTATTAATCAAATGAAATGCCAAATTAAATAGCATAAATTAACAGTCAAAATACACATGTTGGCTAACAACAACAACAACAACAACAACAACAACAACAACAACGACAACAACAACAACTTTTGGTGAATGGCAGCGGCTTCTTCAAATGTTTGCTTGTCCAGTAAATTAGCATAAAACTGTTAGAAATTAGTGAAGTAGGCGCGAAGCCGTTGCAAGCAGCGCTGCCAGCAGCATATGCGGAGGAGGAGTCGCCGCTGGGCGGAGGGGTGGGCGCGCGGTAAGCGGAGGGGCAGCTGCGGCTTCAACCTGCGCTTACACAATTGAAATATGCGTTAGAAAATGGGCGTGTTACCTGGCCAGATGCCAATAGAGAAGACAAGAAGCTGAGCAAGAGTCTAAGGCAATGCCGAAAAGTGCTCGACGAACAGTTACCCTCTAGTTACGACAAGTGTGCACACATACATATGTGTGTAAATATGAGAATGCAATGTGAAAAGCACAGCATGAATGTGCTTTGAATGTGAGGCAAATGTTTCGCCTGACCGTGTGGAAATGTTTGCTTTTTATTGCACTGAGGAGTGCGTTTCATTGGCCATATCGCCTTTTTATCGCCTTTTTATCTGCTAAAACTGATGGCTTGCCTTGACGTATCGACTCTGATGATTTTCTTCAAAAGAAAATGTTTGATTTGAGATTTTTTGAGATTATTTTAGGAAGATATGATAGCTGTTTATATGGTGTCGTCTGGAAGATACAATTGCGATAGGCATAATCACTACAATTAACAGTCCCCTCTATATAATGATAATACAAATATTAACTATAATAATAATGAAAATATAAATACTAATAGTAATAATAATAAGAAATAAAATAATACTCATTATAATTAGAGTAACAATATAAATAATAATAATAATAACATTAGTAATAATCACGATATAAAGTTCTCTCTACATAAGAATATTTATAATATTAGTAATAATAATGAAGAAAACATTAATTTGAATAATAATAATAAAGACAATAATTGTGGTTATAATAAAAATAAAACAAAATGACAATAACAATGATAATAATAATAAAAGTAATAATAACAATAATAATAGTAATAACAATAGTAATAAACTTATGATAACAATGGTAATAGATAAAGATAATAATGGTAGTAGAAATAATTATAATAATATCAATAAAAAAATTCTTATTTTAATAATAATAATGTTTTCATATTATTATTATTTATATAAGTAGCAATAATATGTATGATAAGAATATTAAAAATATTAAGATTAAAAAATATTATTCGAAAACTATAACAATAATGCCTTTTTATTGCTTTGCAAGTGTCTAATGCTACGTAAAAAACATGCACAAGCTGCCCAAACTCTTTTCATCGACACTTGATATTTTACAGGGTAGCTGCGACTTTGTCTGCTGCTCGCTTGGAGCTGGCTCTGAGCTGTAGATCTTTGAGCGCGTATTTCATGGCGAGGCGGAACGCAACGACAACACAATGATGACAACAACAACAACGACAACAACAACAACAACAACAACAACATCAACAACAACAACAACAACTGTTGCTGTTAGTTAATGTTGCTGTTGTTGTTGTGTTGAGAGGAGTTGGGGCTGATTGTTGTTGTTGCTGCTTGCCCATTAAGCAGCGGCAGTTAACAGCTTGTAAAACACTAACACCTGCCACAAGCTGTTGTTGTTGTTGTTGTTGTTGTTGTTGTTGCACAGAGTTCAATAAAACCTGAGCGAGAAACAACAGCAGCAACAGCAGCAACAATTGCTGCGGCAGCCAAAAGGAGCAATAGAAAAATCACGAATCGAACAACAACAACAACAAATAGTAAAAAGATGGCCCTATACAAACAAACAAAACAAACAAACAACAACAACAACAACAACTACACACATGTATATATAGAAAGATATGGCAAAAATTCTTGTGGAATGGAACCTGTTTTCAGCTGAGCAGCTGAAGCTGTTGCCTGGCATCTGAGGCTAAGCCCAAAGATGACCGGAACCAGCTCAACAGGAGCGCAGCGCGGGCAGCAGCGGGCCCGAAATGAAACGGGAACAGGGCAGCCGGAGTAGGGCAGGGGCAAACGGCAAACGGCAACTGGCAACAGATGAAAAACCAGAACAAGAGCGAAAAACAAGTCTCTAGCGCCACAAGCAACAAGCTGCAGCAGCTGTGGCAAGAGGGGAGGGCGGAGGGGGGAGGTTAGGGGAGCTGGGGGCAGGGTCGATGGGCTGCGCATGTAAACGAGTTCGCAATCTGCATTCCAGGCGACAACAACAACAACAACAACAACAACAGCAACAGCAACAGGAATTGCCTTTCAATTGTGGCATGCACCAAGTGTGGGCCACGTCTAATTTGAGCGCCCCACCTGTTGAAGGAGGCCGCCCCTTCCCTGCCCTCTGCCGCCACCCCTCTTGCCCATCGCCCGCTACACACAACTGCAGCGCATCTTGAGCGTGCGTGGGCCACGCAGCATTTGGTATTCTTCGGCGGCGCTCCACGCTGCGGCTTTTGGGCGCGGAGCTTGCGGCACGCCCACAATCAAAAGAGTGCCACAGCGTGGGCGCCACAGTCGCAGACGCAGCCGCAGCGCAAGCCCAAGCCGAGGCCCAGGCCCGGGATTAAAGTTTATTATTCAATTTGTGGCAACGCGGAGCTTACCTTTTTCTTTTCCTTATTTGTCTGTGCAACGCGTTGCCTGCGCCCAAACGCTGTCGCCCTCTCTCTCTCTCTCTGTGTGTGTGTGTGTGTGTGTGTGTGTGTGTGTGTGTGTACGCTGTGTTGTCTCTTTCGCACACGCTAGCGTCGGGTCCGCTCGCACCTTAGAAGCGCATTTTGCGACAGCGGCAACTGCAATGGGAGCATCAAAATATAAATAAATAAATGAAAAACCAAAAAAAAAAAAACAAGTTCGAATCGGGTATGCCCGACTACGAGATACCCTGAACACAGCGGCAAGCAGCCGTTGCATATATTCCAGCTCGGTGCTCAGAGTCCGATTCTTGTGAAATTTTCATGGCTAACTCGCAAAGTTCTAGCTTTAAAACTGAGTTTTCTTTATTGCGGCGAATGGGGAAGATCCGTAAAAAGTAAAAATTCTTGATGTTTATCCCAAAAGTGAAATATTCTTGATCTGAATGTACTCAAAGATCATTTTTATACGAAATTTCGAGTCATGCTTAAGAACCATGTCTGATATTTATCTAAAATATGAAAATATGGGGAGAAATGTTGGCATGAGAGAATATATATGTACAATTTCAGTCCTTATCTTGAGTAGTTTTTGCATTCAAAAATCTTTATCTTTATTGGAAAATGGAAGTATTCTTGATCTGCATCTGCTCTAAGCGAATTTTCATATCAAATTTGCTGCACATAGCTCAAGTTATTCTCGAGTTATGCTTAAAGAACCATGTCCAGAAATCGATAAATATCGATTATATGAAAACAGAAGGAGAGCTGTTGATATACAAAAAAATATAATTAAAATTTCAGTGCCATCTCAGACAGTTTTCGCACTTAAACATAGCTAAAACGACTCAATTTATGTGTTACATACGTTCCCCCACAATCATTATACCCTTATCTGGCATTTGCGCAGGGTATTAGCTGAGGAAATGAGGCGAATGTGTGTGTGTGTGGCAGGCAGGGTTGCCGCGTCGCGCATAAATATTGAAAATAGATGACACTCTTAATGAATTTCAAAATAATTGAGGCCTAAACTGGCACAAAAAAGCTCAGCGACAGGCAAATAAATGCGAAGCCTATAAATAAAGTGAAAAGGCGACGGAAAAATAAAACACAAAACAGCTTCGAGCTGCGACAGGCCGCAGCTGAAATACCCTGCCAGCCGCCAGGCCTTATAACTGGTCGATCGGGCCGCTCGGATCGGGCAAATCTTCGACCCGCAACCCAACCAAGAGACTAGTTTGTGTGGCAACAGACGGACATACATATATCGACTCGATATCGATCGAGAATATATATAATATATGGCATACTTCTATGCGTTACATATTTCAGGACTAAATCATAATACCCTCTGCGTGCAGCTACAGCAAAGGGCGCTGCATTAGGGTAACTCACTGCTCTGTGCAGGCGAAAATGATCACTAAGTACGGGCACTCGATCTCAGATCACAAATGTAAAAGAATATACAGTTTGCAAGTTATTTGTATACCCTGCACATATTGAAAATGGGTAAAAGGGGTATAAGGGAGAAGGGGCAAATGAGAAGGGAAAATCTCCGACCCCATAAAGAATATATATATTCCTGTTCAACATCAATAGTCGAGTCTCTCAGAACCTATAAGAGCTAGAGACGAATATAGGCTTAGGTCCAAGGTTTTTTTACTCAAAAAATGTTTATGCTGACAATAATCTTTGTTTAATGCAGCCTGTCGTTTGCCACTTTTAAACATAATAATTATAATCCATTATTTAAAGAGAAATAAAAATGAAAAATAAAAGAAATAACCTAATAAATAACTTTTAAATCTTTGAGCTTAAGAGATTTTCTTAAAAGAAAACGAGCAGGTAAGGCACGCCGAAGATTCAATGCCCTTTGCCTTTTGCAGCTATGTGAGAATATATGTGAAATATGATATAATATACGAATATGAATATATTGAAATAGCTTTGAAAACAGAATATTTTGCCTTATAAGATTCTATATATCCTATGCGTAAGATCTTTCCCATAGCACATATTTAACAAAAAAAGGTTTCCAGACAAGAGCCTACTTTTGGATCGATTGTTCCTTTGGCAACCATATGGTATAGTGATTCGATCCGGCTCCGATCTGGCTCCGATCTGGCTCCGATCTGGTCCCGATCTGGCTCCGATCTGGCTCCGATCTGGCCCCGACCTGGCTCCGACCTGGCTCCGATCTGGCCCCGACATACATATGTAGACAGCCAGCCAGACATGGCCATACCGGCTCGGCTGTTCATGCTGATCTAGAATATATATGTAGTATATACTCTATAATGTTGGGAGAGATCTCCTGCTATGCAGGGGCATAGAAAGTATGCCATAGTTGTTCGCTTAGCTACGGAATTCGTGTGCATAAATCAGTTGAGCAAAAGGAATGCCATTTAGTGAGTGCCCCTAATGTGTTTGGGTCTAGATGTAAAGTCGCTTTTAGTATTTGGCTGTCCCTTTAAAAAGACATAAAACTAAGAACACGACGCGAGCAAAAGTTTTTGACACCCGCCGAATTTCACTCAACAGCCACGCCCCCTCCCCTCCATCCGTGCCATCCCCCTCCCCGGCCAGTTGGGGACCCTTCGGCGCAACATGTCATAAATAACACAAATCATTTTTTTATTTTTTTTTGTTTTTAAAATGTGCCAAAAAAATACATAAATAATAAACGAGCAGCAAAAGTGGGTGTGCGAGCGAGAGGCAAATATGCTGGCGGGGCGGGGGTATTGGCTAGCTACAGTTGTGGGGTGGGGGGGTCGAAGAGGCTGAACTGGCAGAGGGGAAGGGTGGGGGAGGGGGGTCAGTCTCTTTGTGCATTAAATATGCTTTTAATTAATTTATGATGCCGAAGTGCCGCCCGCTTCACGTAACCACGCCCCCTCCCCCTCCTTCTACAACTACACCCCCCCCTCCCGCTCGCAGCCGCTGCGCATTTTGTGCAGTTGCTGGCCCATAATTTCCCAAAAATATTTTGAAATGTCGCCAAGTCGAACAACGCGTGAAAAACTACAGAACAAAAAAAAAAAAAAACGAGAAAGAAG
Source organism: Drosophila littoralis (assembly GCA_018903485.1). Lineage (NCBI taxonomy): Eukaryota > Metazoa > Arthropoda > Insecta > Diptera > Drosophilidae > Drosophila > Drosophila littoralis. The sequence goes on from JAEIGF010000591.1 coordinate 6,482,597, forward strand.
GGCTATCTTCGGCACGCCGAAGATTTAATACCCTTGCAGACCGAAGCTTTTCTATTAAGTGCGAATTTAAGCTTTTTGGTCTGGCTTCCGTCCATGTCCATGTCAAAAAAAAACAAAAGGTTTTTTCATACAAAAACTTAATTTTCGACCGATCGTTCCTATGGCAGCTATATGATATAGTGGTCCGATCTTAATAGGATTTTGCATATATATGAGGAGCTTAATAAAACTAATAAATGCCGAGTTTGGTCAAGATATCTTGATAAACAAAAGGTTTTTTCATACAAAAACTTAATTTTCGACCGATCGTTCCTATGGCAGCTATATGATATAGTGGTCCGATCTTAATAGGATTTTGCATATATATGAGGAGCTTAGTAAACCTAATAAATGCCGAGTTTGGTCAAGATATCTTGACAAACAAAATGTTTTTTCATACAAAAACTTAATTTTCGACCGATCGTTCCTATGGCGGCTATATGATATAGTGGTCCGATCTTAATAGAATTTTGCATATATATGAGGAGCATAGTAAAACTAATAAATGTCGAGTTTGGTCAAGATATCTTGATAAACAAAAGGTTTTTTCATACAAAAACTTAATTTTCGACCGATCGTTCCTATGGCAGCTATATGATATAGTGGTCCGATCTTAATAGGATTTTGCATATATATGAGGAGCTTAGTAAAACTAATAAATGCCGAGTTTGGTCAAGATATCTTGACAAACAAAATGTTTTTTCATACAAAAACTTAATTTTCGACCGATCGTTCCTATGGCGGCTATATGATATAGTGGTCCGATCTAAATAGAATTTTGCATATATATGAGGAGCATAGTAAAACTAATAAATGTCGAGTTTGGTCAAGATATCTTGATAAACAAAGGTTTTTTCATACAAAAACTTAATTTTCGACCGATCGTTCCTATGGCAGGTATATGATATAGTTGTCCGATCCAGCTGGTTTTGACATATGTGCTGCGTGCAACAGAAATAGGGACTTCTGCAAAGTTTCATTAAGATAGCTTTAAAACTGAGGGACTAGTTCGCATAGAAACAGACAGACGGACAGACGGACAGACGGACAGACGGACGGACGGACAGACGGACAGACGGACATGGCTATATCGACTCGGCTGTTGATGCTGATCAAGAATATATATACTTTATGGGGTCGGAGATGTCTCCTTCTATGCGTTACACATTTCACGACAAAATTATAATACCCTCTGCAAGGGTATAAAGAAGACATTTTTTTTAGATATAACAACAAATTTGTTGTACAAACAGCCAAAAGCAACAAAAACAATCAAAATTAAACCAAAACAAAACAAGGAAAACGAGCGCCACCCCAAACTGAAAGATCTCCCTGTGTGCGTGTGTGTGTGTGTGTGCGTGTGTTTAACGACTTGTCATATTTCATAAATATATTTTCAGCATTTTTCATAAATAATTTCATGTTTTAATTTTTCCAAACAATGTAAAATGCATGAAAATAGTAAAAGCAAATTCAGGTTTTGGTTTATCAAAGAATTGAAATACGTGTTAATTAAGTCATGTTTAGCAAGAACAAAAGCACAGCACAAGATGTTGCCAATGAATATGTTGCCAACTGTTATTGTCTCCGCATGTTGCTGACCAAATTTGTTGCCGATGACGATCACGATGCCGATGACTCATTGCAGTCGCGACACGTTTTGGGTTCATTCGCTGTACCGTTTATTGGTCAGCAAATTAGAAATAGCTGCAGTAGCAGTAGCAGCAGCAGCAGTAGCAGCAGCAGCAGTAGCAGCGGCAGCGGCAGCATAAATGACAGCGCAGCTTTTTTATTGTTGTTGCTTTTGTGTGGGCGTGTGAAGCATGCGAGGCGTTTGCTGCTGCTGTCACGCTGTTGTTGTTGCTGCTGCTGCTGCTGCTGCTGCTGCTGTTTGTTGTCGCATCGCTTTCATTACCGTTGTTGTTGTTGTTGTTGCTGTTGCTGTTGCGAGGCTTCTCACAGCTGCCTTTTACTTTTGTCATAATTAATGTGCTTGGCATGCAATTTCTTGCTACATTCGTTGTTTTTGTTGTTTTTATTCTTAGCACTTGCCAGCAAGGGCCAGCAACAACAACAACAACAACAACAACAACAGCAACAGCTGCTGCAACTACTTTGCCCTGCGGCACAGGCATTTGAGCTAATTTGCTGCTGCGCTGCCGCTGCTCGCATTCCACGGGTGAAAGCCCCAGCAGCAGCCCGAGCCCGAGCCCAAGCCCGAGCTTCCAATGCATTCACATCCATGACATTCACATGGACACGCGCCCCGTTGGCAATTGCAGCTGGTTCTCTAGCGGCATGCAAAAAAATAACATTACAAAAAAAAAAAAAAAAAAAATGAAATAAATAAAAAGCCGGCAACATGCTCCAAAATTTATGCGTTGCAATTGCAGCGCGCAGTCCGCTGCCCGCGGTTTAAGTCGCAGTCGCCACTTTGTGCTTTTACTCATATAAGGTGAGCGCCTGGCACTTCCAGTTTCCAGTGAGGCTCATTTCATTTTGCGCTCTTCTCTCGCTTGCTCTCTCGTTCTTTTTGCTTTTGCCGTTGCCGTTGCATTTTTGTCCGTTTTTGGTGCTCCTCCTCTGCCTGCCTCCCCGCACCACGCCCCCTTGCACTGCCACTGACACTATCGGCACATTTGCATGGAGCTCCTTATGCATTTTTCAAATGCCTCAGTTTTGGTGAGCCGCTCTCGTTAAATGCTGCTCGCAGCTCGCAGCTGGCAGTTGGCAGCGACGCAAGCAGCGTGCGACGGCGACAGCGCTGTTGGCGTCGTCGGCCCACCATGTTCAGTGATTGCTATCGTTGACATTGTTGTTGCTGTTTTAGTTGCTGTTGTTGTTGTTGTTGTTGTTGTTGCCTTTTCATTGCAATTTATTTGATTTTCATTGCATTAAATTTCTGTTGTCTGTTTGGCTTTGTGTCTCGTCTTGCTCTTGCTCTTGCTGTTGTTGTTGTTGTTGTCTTTTGTTTTTGGCTTGCGCCTTTGTTTTTGGTGCGTCGCCATCTTTGATTTCGATCTTGGAATTTCAATTTGCATTCATTTTCTGGTTGTTGTTGTTGTCGTTTGCTCTTCCTCGTCGCGTTCTGCTTTAGCTATGCGTTTTAGTGTGATCTCTCTCTCTCACTCGCTCGCTCGCTCGCTTTCCGCCTCTGTTGCTCTCCCGCTCTCGCTCGCACCTAACGAGCTTCTTTGGGCAATTCATCATAAACGTTGCCACACACAACATTCATCAGCTGCCAGTCCACCCCACCCCCCATCCCCCACTCCGCCCTGCTTCTACATAGCTGCGTTCATTAAGATATTTTTGTAGCTGTTTCCGTTGGTTTCGAATTTAGATTTTGGTACTAATATTTTTTTTTCCGTTACGTGTGGACTGGGGTGGGGTGGGGTGGGGTACGGGTAGGGGAAGAGCGCTTCCCTGTCATGTCACCTTTACCTGGGCAGCTGCCACGCCCGCAGGCGTTAACAGCATGCCGGCAACAGCTGCCGCATTTGCAGCAGATGCAGCTCAGCTTTTGCTGCGGCTAACACAACATGTGGGCGCCCTAATGGGCCAGCTAATGAACGGTAATCTGCCGCTGCCGCTGCCTCAGCCTCAGCCGCTGCCCACGCTGGACACTCGGCAAATTGCGCAAATTAATTTGAAATTCATCAACAAATTCATTTGGCAGCCAAACAGGAAATGCAACAGTCCAAAAGCTTCTCAATCTAACCGCCCCTCTCTGCTTCTCGCTCCCTCTCTCTCTCTCTCTCTCTCTCTCTCTCTCTCTCGCTCTAACTGCTCGTAATCGCTGGCGTTGCCTCACCTGCAGCCCGCTCGCCTGCAACGTGGCCGCCTCTGCCTCATGTGGGCCAAACATATAAAAATATCATTTTTTTCGCACGACAACGGCAGCAATTGCCGCACACCTTGTCGTCCAAGTTGCCCCCCCTCCACCATCCACCCGCCACACTCTGCCTTCTGCCTCTGCCTCTGCCCTGCTGTCACCTCATATGCCTCATGCCACGGCTGTTAATTTTCATATCTTTTTTTTGCCTGCCGCCAGTTGGCAAACGGCCACCAGACGCCAACAACAACAACAACAACAACAGGAGACGCTGCTGCCACCGGGTGGCATCAAATTGGCCCACATTCGTGTATTCCGTTATAAATACCCTAGCCAAAAGTATTACCATTCTGTCACTGGATATGCAATGCATGGAAAGCGCTTAGATTCGGACCCAATATGCCCCAAATATACCCTGTTCTCTAGTTGAGCTTTGAGGCCTGTCTTTCAGTTCGAGCAGCTTTTAAGGTATCAAGTCTCATCAATCTGTTTAGCTTGAGTTTACTTTTCAGAGATTAGATAGAATCTCATCTATGTGCAGCGAAATCGTATGCCACAGAATATATTCCAGCTACGATTTCCTGGCTAAGCCCCAGTTCCACTCAAGAGCTATATTATAGTCGAAATAACTGAAGGAGTTTACAATAGTTAGAAATGTGCAATAGCAGAGGGTATTTAGATATTGTCAAGAAATGCATAGTAGGTAACAAAGCCCAGACTTTATATATATAGTGTATATATTCTATATTAGTTTCCTACACTCTATATTCTATATTCTGTCTTCTATCTTCTATCTTCTATCTTCTGTCTTCTATCTTCTGTCTTCTATCTAATGTTTTCTATCTTCAATCTTCTATCTTCTATCTTATATATTATATCTTCTGTCTTCTATCTTCTGTCTTCTATCTTCCATCTTCCATCTTCTATATTCTATCTTTTATCTTCTGTCATCTATCTAATGTCTCCTATCTTCAATCTTCCATCTTATATCTTCCATCTTCTATCATCTATCTTCTGTCTTCTATCTGATGTCTTCTATCTTCAACCTTCCATCTTCTATCATCTATCTTCTGTCATCTATCTAATATCTCCTATCTTCAATTTTCCATCTTATATCTTCTATATTCTATCAGCTTTTATTACCGAGAATATATGCATATAAGATCTGGTTGTTTGCTTGGATTCGTCTATATATTGCAGCTGCTGAAATCGGACCGACTTGTCAGTTAAGGATCCGACCAGGCTTTTTATATATAAGCCTAATTCTATCCACATCGGACTACTATATTATATAGCTCTAGGGGTAAAATACCAAGAAACCTTAACCAAAACTCAGCAATTATGATCTTGATATGCGCCATGCTCCTCACGTAACTGCACAGGCCTCCTCTCGTAAGCCCTCCGATATTGGTCTAATATGTCTATTCTATAGGAAAAATCGCCGGAGAAAAACAAAAGCTTTTCTTTACAAACAAGTCTAGTTCACATGTCTGCAAGGGTATTTTAGCTTTCGCTTGGTTTCCTCACTTGCTCAGCTATGCTCCTCGACTAGGTTTAGCTAGGCGTTAGGTCTATAGATGCACACCCCCGCACACACACACACACACACACGCCTCAGCGTGGAGGCGTGTGCCACATTTGCATGAGTTGCACGAGCTCGGCTGGAATCAGAGCCGGAAGTTGACCAAGTCAGCGCGAGGATGGGAACTGCTTGAAGAGTCAAGCTTTGTAGAGAAAATGTTCAAATGTAAAGGCAAAAACTCTCAAAGCTACACTCAGAGAAAAATGTCGTATTCATTTCTATTAAGAGTGGCATATAAGTTCCTCTTGATTGTGTTTAAATTAAGCAAAAGCCTTTTTTGTTTTTCAAATGAATCAAACACAAGCTAAGGTTAAGTGAAAACTACTCAAAACAATTATTTACATGCTTAAAGTAAGTTATTACAATAAATTCTTAATTAAATTAAAACTATTCTTTGAATTAAAATCTGGTATTTAAAAAATTTTGGTTAATAAACAAAAGTTTTTGAGATTACGTTGGTTTTCTTTTTTCTCGAACAACAACAAATGTACTCAAATAGGCGAAAGCTAAGCTAAATTTCATGCAGATAAAATACATTATGCAGCTGAAAATGTTCAATATCTTTTTGCTTTTCTACTGAGCACTTAGTCACGCTCTCGCTTCAACCAGTTGCGAATTATAAGAGCTTTCGGCATGCGTCGAAAGGGTTGCATTTGGCAGGGCCGCCTCGCAGGGCTGCCCAATTTGCGTCAGACAACGAGGTTTTTGTTTTCTTTTTTTTCGTTTCATTTCCATTTTGTTGCGTTTCTTTTTATGTTTTTGTTTTTGTTTTTTTTTTTTGTGTAATTCAAAACGCGAGCCAACTTCTTGGGTTACCTGCGGGCAGCTACAACCAATCGGCCTGGCCCATTGTCAATGCTGTTGCCTTCGCCTTCCTGCTGCCTGCGCCTAATATGTTCATTAATTTTAATTATGCATAAATGGCCAGACACAAGCAAATACAACAAAGACAAGAAACGAGCGCAAAAAGTGAGTAAAAGCGACGAAAAACAAATACCCTTTCTTTGGGCAGACACAATTAGTTTTCGTTTCATATGATACATATATACATATACATATATGTCTAAATATACCTCCGACTGGGGGCGAAGAAATAATTGCGAAGAAGGAACACCCTTGCTGAATGTGGCCTGGAAATGCTTTGATACGAAACTTTGGGAGATGGGAAATAAATTATAATAGATCGATAGATATGAGGGAAGCATATCTGAAGCCAGTAATTGCCAAGTTTGTTCCAGATACCCTACAAAACATAAAAACTTTCCATTCGTAAATGAATTTTTCGAACCATTCATTCCATAGAGCTATACGATATAGAAGTTCGATGAGGACAAGATTATAGCTTATATATTTGGAGCATGCATCTTGAAGAAGAAGAATATACAAGCAATTGTGGCTAAGATAGCTATGCGATATAGTCTTTTGATCCGGCCGACGCTGATCATGATAGATAGTACTTATAATTTCTAAAGCCAAATAGGGATTTATGCAATACTTTATCCCAACTAGCCCAACTATCTCATCGTATAATGGGCATATAAACAAGTCTATATCGACTCGTTGCTCGTTACTGATCAGGAATATATATATATATATGCATAGCTGTGTACTATATGTATTCACAGTTATGTCTCGCGTTACATTTAGCCTGACAATGTCGCATTAGCCTCTTGTTCGAGCGCATTTCAAAAGTAGCCCACAAAACGTCTCTCGGAATCATCACGAAAAATTTGATACCACGAACAATTTAAGTGGCGCGGCGAGTTGGGGGGAAAAAAGCCTTTTGTTTCGACTGCTTTTTTTTGGGCCGTAACCCTAGGCCCCACTCGACGCGCGCCGCGACTGACGGGATGCCGTACGAAACGTGCCCCGATATCAGTTTACAAATTCATTATACGAGCCGTCCGAGTGGGTTTCTCTATCTCTCTGTGTGTGTGTGTGTGTGTGTGTAAATCAAATGCAAAAACAAAACTAGCAAGAATGCTTTAGACGGGCATGCCAGACTAGAAAATACCCTGTACTAAGCAGCGAGTTATATATACATAAATTAAATCACAAACACGCAGAAGCGCGCGCACACACACATACACACACGCACACACACACACACACACACACATACAGCGCCTTCTCTGCAGCTGCTGTGCTTCTTCTTCCCTTAGCCACATTCTCTATATGGCAAAACAACATTCTAGATGAACTTCGGTGCTTGCAGTCCGATTGTAAGGCAATTTTCAGGGCTTAAATATGGCATAAAATGTATTTTTGTCAATCTTAAAGAGAACCCTCCACAGGTATTCAATAAATGAGATATTCCGAAGCTCTATATAAATAGAAGGAGTTGTGGAAGGGAAAAATATGAGCTAGTCCTGCGTCTGTTATGCGAGATATCATTTATAAATCTTAAGATCTAGATCTTACAATTGCTGAGATCGACGTCTTCAGGCAACTAGAAGGTCACGAGGATGAATATAGTATATAGATATGGACTCGAACCTGCTGCCAGCCGCCTGTTACATACGTGTGCTCGAGACATGCATGCCCGCTCAGCACATTTGCAATGTGTACAGGGTATGCCACATAAAATGAATGCACTTGTAAAAGAACTGTAAACCGAGATGCAAAAGCCAAGAATTGGCAGAATTGGTCAACGCGTAACTGAGCGGGGAGGGGGAGGGGGGCGAGAGAGTGCGAGAGAGAGAGAGCTGGAGAGAGAGATAGAGAGAGAGAGAGAGAGAGAGGGGAACGCTGAAACTGGCGTCTGGCCAATTGTAAACAAAACGTGATATAAAAATCACAAGAACTCAAATTAATTATGCAATTAAGCACGCGTCGTTGTTCGCTGTTTGTTCTTAATTGTTGTTGTTGTTGTTGTTGTTGTTGTTGTTGTTGTCGCTGGCTAATAATCATAAACAATTACACGCAACAATATCTGCAACAACAACGACAACGACAACAGAGCGTGGAACATGCAACAATTAAGTGGCAAAAACTCAATTTGATTTGCCCGCCACAGTTGCCACATCTGAGGAAGACGGTGTGGTAAGGGCGGAGGGGGTACTCTTCAGAGGGGCAGCTTCTCGAGGGATTCCATTGAAATGCGCTGTGTGCACAGGAAGAGTTGGGGAGAGGCAGAGGGAGATGGGGTAGGGGGGCATTTCGAGATGAAATGAAGACTTTTCGCTTGCAGCGCTCGCGATTCCCATGAAAAATGCAATTGATGCTGAACCGCGGGCTCGGCCTGGGCGCAATGGGGCGTGGCAGAGAGAGAAATAAAAAATGGTCTAGAAAAGAAGCCGAAGATTAAATACCCTGCCAAATATGTGGCTTAGCAGAAGTGCGTATGGCGAGCTTCATTTGCGTTTGTTGCATAAGAAGCCAAATTTATAGAAGTCCGATTTGACGAAGAAGTTAAGAGAAGTTCGTTATTTGTAAAGCCGAGAATTGAACACCCTATTCTCTATATGATATATATGATATCCTCCCACGATCCGCTCGAAATCGACATATTAAGAAAATAAAAAATAGCTAAAAGTTCCATTTGAGTAGTTCGCATAGAAACCGACACACGAACTTGTTCAAATCGACTTGTCTGTTGATCAAGGTCCAGAATATACATATGCCCACAATTCATGAGTTCCGAGGGTATAAACTTTTGGAAATTTTGAACCCCTGAAACGGAACACTTGTCGGTTCGGCTCGAGAACTAGCTCCCCAGCTGAATTGGTGCTTAAAGGGAATCCGTTGATGTATTGGAAGAAGAAGAACTAGCTCCCCAGCTGAATTGGTGCTTAAAGTGAAGTATATGGTAAGTATATGGAAAGAAGAAGTCTGTATTTAAGTAATCTGCATTTTTGAGCTGACATTTAGCTGTATTTAGTGTCCAGATTGATAAGTGCATCATTTTTGCCTCGAGTAGTTCATTTAGTTCCATTCATGATTGATGATTGATGGCAACTGAAACGCCTTGTAGTTCTCTTCCATTCGCAAAGTTAACTGGTTCCAGATTGATAAGTGCATAATTTTTGCCTCGAGTAGTTCATTTAGTTCCATTCATGATTGATGATTGATGGCAAGTGAAACGCCTTGTAGTTCTCTTCCATTCGCAAAGTTAACTGGTTCTCAACTACAATTCGAGTAACTGGAGAAGTTATTAAGCAGCTATCACAATTAACTACTTTTCATTGAGAAACTCATTTCTAGAAACTCGCCGCTTTCAATCAATGATTGTTGATTGATGGACATGTGAGCATTTAATACCCGCCTCTAGCGAATTAATTTCATACTATTTTGTTTGGTAAAGTATTTTAGCGAATGCAAATTGTTCATTCAACGTTTTAATTGGGTTATTCTTGGCTACACCCACTGCATCAATCATTGATTGATCTCTCTCACACACACACACACACACACACAGGTAAAATACACTTCCATTCGATGCGAATCAGTTTCCGTTCTCTGCTCACTTTACGCACAAGCCTGAGCATTTCAGTTGAAGAACTGACCGAAACCAGATTTGATGATCTCATGTTAAACACACATTTAACACAGCCCATTAGGTTTGACCCAGCGCCACACCCTTCTTGGGCGTTACATGAGCTCTTTGCCTTTCATATGATCTTCTGGGCGATTGTCCGCGATTGGTTCTTGAACAATTTCTTTCACTGGGCTTTCCGTTTTGGGAACCGCTGCTTTAACGAGCACCACAAATGCGAGTTTTTTCCCACTTTTTTTTTTAGTGTTTAGCATTAAGTTTTCATACCCTGATTCCATGGAAAATACATAAGGAGGGCATATTGGTTTCTTTTGGCAAATGTTAGCAAAAGACTTGAAAGAGGCTTGAGATATATTCCCTATCTCCTTCAGTTTTCAATATATGCATTTGCAGATAAAGCTAGTTTTTTAAGCATAACTCGAAGATTATAGGAGATGGATACACATCATTTAGTATATAGAGATATATGGCACTTATCGTATAGCTCTCCACGCTGAAAATTTCAAAATGATCGGACAACATAGTCCGATCTTAATGGCGAATGCATTTCCTATGCAGAGTGTGGGACTAATGGAAGAAGAAGAAGCTCAGAAGCTTAGCTTGAAAGAAGAAGGACAGCAGTTAATATATCTCTCACGTCGCTGCTTGACACTGGGTATCTCCAAGTCGATCACCCTCGACTTGCACACTCTTTTATTTGTTTATTTGACTTTTTGGTTTGTAGTTTAAAGTTTTTTGTTCTTGGCTTTGATTTGTTATCGGGCAAATGTAAAAGTGAGCAGCATACAGGAAAAACAGCTTCGTCATTCTCAGTCGCAGCCAACTTTTCCCCACTTCTAGCCATCCCAGCTCCCCAGCTCCCCCCCCTGTTTCCCCCTGTGCCCGCACAGTCGCTGTCTTTTGTATTTTTATATTTGCGTCGTGGTTTTTATTGTCGCGCGGCTGCTCTTTCAATTTTATTAGATCATATTATCTATTTTGGTACGACAAATTTGTAATTTAGATCGGACTCGACAACGAGGAGCCGACGACGCCGGCACTTAACCAGCCAGTCGGGCATGGGTTCGATCGTGAGATCTGGGCTGTGAGGGGCTTCGGGGGGGGTCTTTCTATCAAAGGGGGGCCTTGCTGGAAAAGGGGTCTAACCGTTATGGGCTTTTAATTAATTGGCATTCGGTTATTTAATTGAAGCAGCCGAAAATAAAAAAAAACGGCTCCCACAGCTAGCGATGCGTTAAGCACCCCCCTCCCCACACCCCTTCCGCCCTCCCCGCTCTATATAGGCACTCCCCGCTGCACACCTAGCTTGAGCGCGCGAATCGATCAATCGATCGATCGAGCAGGCAGGCTGCTCCACATTTCGCGGAGGCTCAATTGAAAGCTAGTCAGTTGATTGAATGCTTCAACTCCGTAAGGGTATATTGATACAGTCATTATCATGCGTTTAGCAGAGGAAATTACCCGGCGTCGTTCGGCTCGAATAGGTATTGTTGAGGTTGCCATCGAAATTTTTTCCTATTTTGGCTGCCATTATGCACTTAACTACAAGTGGAAAATGATTGGTGGATTTGAACCAGCGAGCTCATATTTGGCTCTGGATTTGAACCAGCAACTTCACGCCCAAAATGATATTGAAAGAGCTATCATAATTGCATTCTGAGTGTATTTTCCGTCAACTGCATGTCTTTTCAAAATAAGGTTGAAAGTGGCTGCTGGATTTGAACCAGCGACCTCACATTCGGCTCAGATGAATAATATTGAAACTGGCATCGAATTGTTTGTGTATTTTGCGTCACGTCTATGATGAAAATAGCTGCTAGATTTGAACCAGCAACCTCACTTTGAAAATTGGCGCGGAATTTGAGCCAGCAAATGATATTTTAAGTCTTATAAAAGTCATATTTTGTTTGTGCTTTGCGCCAACGTGAGGCTCAATTTGTGGCATTCAAGTGGATTTGAACCAGCGACCTCAGGCAGCTTGACTGTTGTCTTTGTTAGTGTATTTCCACTTCTGCTTAGCGTTACTTTGATTCTTCATGATCAATGTTGCATTCGATTTACAGGCTTTGGGTTCGATTCCCCTCCCCCTTTTTTTTTGGTGAACGATTCGAGAGTTCGACGGATTCCATATGGCAGCTCTTTAGTTCTTGGATCTTTATCGGTTGCTTCGATTACAACAGTTTTGAGGCAATGTTGTTGTTTGTTGTCGTTGCTCGCGTTCTCGTTCACTTTTCACATGAAATGCAATAAACCCAATTTAATTTTTGTCTTTATTTGTTTCATTTATTTACTCGCCCGGACGTGAGACGCCTCTGTCTCTCTCCCTCTCTCTCTCTCTCTATCTCGCTCTCTCTATGTGCTTGAGCCCCAAAATTTGAGTAGGCGGGACAGCTGGGCGGAAGGGGGCGCTTGTCTTATCAGCGAGTTGAATCGGCGTACAACAAGGTTTTTATCACGTCGCGTAAACCAAACTTCGGACTTGAGAAACTGTACGAGAATTGAAAGTAAGTGAGACAACAGCAGGCGAGCAGATGGACGGGGAGACGCAGGGGGGGGTGCGGAGGTAGAACGGGGAGCGTGTGTAGTACTTGGGCTTATCTATGGGTTCGCTGCCCCTGCCCCAAGCGAAATACCAACGTTCCGCTCTAATGGTTCACGCAGCGGCATGAGCTTGGGAATTGAGATCTTTAGCGAGAGAGAGGGAGGGAGGGGGATTGAGGGAGGGAGCGAGAGGGGCAGAAAGGGGGTGCGGGAGAAACAATAAGAGTGAGAGTGGGAGAGATTTTTAAGCAAAAGAATTTAGGTAAGATTACCTGGTTAAGAACTAGAGCTCGATCGACAACTTGTATCTAGATAATGGAACTAGTTCTCTGAACGAACACCTATTCTCCAACCATCGCAAGACTAAGTTGGCAATATTTCATGTCAGTTTGCAACTGACTTTTTTCACTTTTCATAAGATTCAAGCAGCATTTTTAACTTATGGTAACTCGATCTCAAGCTAAGTCGCAATCAGCTTGTAGAACCTCGTCCGTCCGAACTGAGATCTTCCAAGAGATCTTCAATCACTTGGCCAGGATATTTCCTTCAACACCCGGCCAGGATATTTCCTATCACGTCCACTTTAAGAGGATGGTTCGACAAAAAATCAGTCTGTATAAGTTAATTTAATCCCTGGTAACTTTCATAGAACTCAAGTTCTTCTGTCTGCAGTCTAATCCTCTAGAAACTACGTTTTAATATCCTTAACTAACAAAGTCCGAGTCAAATATACATTAGAGCTAAGATCTTCCAGAGCTGAAGATCCAAAGAGTTGTATTCCAAAAGAGCGTAAGATTTTCGGCTGTAAATTAACGCTAGGATCTTCAAGCGCACTAGAACTTGCAAGCAATATTGTCGAATCTCTGGAATTTATATTGAAGAGCTCTAGATCTTTTATACGTAAAGAGTAACATGATCTGGTTGGATGTCGGCATGTTTCAGTCCCAGACAAGAGCTGAAGCACGTTTAACAGTCAAACTAATGGGACTTTGGGTCTTAAATTGTGTGATCGTATTTATTTCAGCCGAAGCTAGTCAAGATCTTGCAAGAAGTCGGAATCTTGACAGGCTAGCTGAGCAAAATATTGTCCTTGGCCAAAGTTATGAGCAGAGCGAGGCAAAAGCCAATGCCGACAAGTCGGAAACAATTAGCAGAGACGCTGCTGGGGACTCGGCCAAGAAGTAGGGTCCAATAGCAATGCCAAAGCCAAAGTCGGAGTCGGAGACAGAGACGGAGACGGGGACGGAGACGGGGACGAAGCCGCAGTCGATGCTCAATGATCGCAATGAGCGATGCCTTGGAATGCAGTCAACTGGTTGTTGTTCTTCTTCTTCTTCACGTTGTTGTTGCTCGTTTCCAGTGAAATGAAACGGGCTGTGGGCTAAGAAAAGGTACGAAAGAAAAACAATCAATGAAAAGGTTGCCCGACTGTCGACTACCTCCGCCAGAGCCCTGTACCCTTTACCCCTGCCGCAGCCCCTGCCCCTGCCCCTAGCCATGGGCATGGCCCGTTCCATGTCTTTTGGTATGCGGTGCCAAGGTGAACCAACGAAAAAGTTGCTGCAACCGCAGCGACAACAAAACGTGACTTGGACTCCTCACAGATCCGTTTCAGGCAGCCGGGCCGGGCCGGGCCGGGCCAGACTTTAGACATTGACTATGACCACAAGCTGGTCCGCTCTGGCGATGCAAATGCGGATGCGGATGTTGCAGCCGCAGCCACTGGTCACTGCCTGTTCCATGGAAACCATTTCATTAAATACCCTGCAGCCATTGCACCTGATCACAATTGGGGTATTCCACAAAATGCCAAGGTAAGCTCAGAGAATAATTCAAACGTCTCATTCGAATGGAAGCTAGCAAAGCGATAAGAAGGCGATAAGTGTGCAGATCTTCTTTGTTCGTTGGACGATAAGAATGCGATAGAAAAGCGATGCATGCGATTGAAATCTCAATTATTTTTATTAGCCACCCGAACTGACTCGCTTTGCCTTAGAAATGAATGAAAAATTAAATGAATATCCACTGGGAAGATAATAAAGCGATACAAGATGATGTTGTCGAATCGATCTAGTAATTATTATTTCGGATATAGCTAGAATCTAGGCTGAAAACTTTCGTAATAAGCGCTTTTCTCAATGGAAGATAGCATAAATAAAAACGCGATAAAAAGGCGATAGTGTGGGGCCCTTTTTATGAATGGAAGATAAGAATGCGATAGAAAAGCGATTCGTGCTATCAAAATCCATGCTTTGCCTGAGATACGCTGCATATACGTAGGGAAGATAGAAAAGCGATATAAGGCGATATTGTCTAATCGAATCAATTTTCTCACTGGACGATAGCAAAGCGATAAAAAGGCGATAAGGAAGATACGAATGCGATGGAAAAGTCATCAAAATCCTTGCTTTGCCTCGGACATGCTGCATATTCGCAGGTAAGATAAAAAGCGATAAAAGGCTATATTGGGGCGATATCATATTTCTCACTGGAAGGTAGAAAAGCGATAAAAAGGCGTTAGCGCTGACACTACCTACTTTAACAGCTGTGCTTCTCACGCCAAATCTACGTCTAGCTTGTTATTTATGCCCGTGTTTTGACTTCTTTACAGGGTATCTGCCAGTCGCATCGTCTGGCCGCGTGCATTGGCAGCCTGTGTTATAATAAAGCAGTTAAAATGTTGCCGAGATGTCGTCGAATGGCATCGTTAACCTTCAGCATGCAACGCGGCCGCAGCCTCTCTCTCTCTCTCTCTCTCTCTCTCTCTCTCTCTCTCCCGCAGCGACTGTTGCCGCCAGGTAGCCTATTCAAGAGATTCAGATACAGTTTCAGGTTCAGTTTTGAGTTTTGAGTTTCGGGTTCGGTTTCGGCTTTTACATCTTTCGATCTGCCCTGTGTGGGCGTCATAGAAGAAGACAAACAACAACTGTTGAACTTTGTGCGGCATCGCGTCGCCTATTTATGAATGAAAATGCGTTTCGGCATCTTCACGCACCACCATCAACATCAACATCATCATCATCATCAGAAACATGCTCAGCATCGTGCTGGTTCATGAATGAGCTACCGTTTTCGGGCTTGTTTGCTTGCGGTGCAACGCCTGAATGACAGACTTTTTGCATTTGATGTGGCAAGCAATAATGGGGTCTGCGGGTCTGCCCCACGGCTTATCACATGCTTCAATGGGCTCAGCGAATGCCCGTAAATGGCGGCGCTGCCAAATTAACTAGCAAATGGGCAACGAATTTTACGTTTTCGCTAGATTTTATTTGCTTCGCATCGAACAGCACGTTCCCTTTTGCATTCGTTCCGGACGAACGCACAAATTGTTATAGTAAAAGTTGTTGATCCTACCCAAACCAGGCATAAGACTATGACTAGACGCAAGTACACTGTGACAGCTGGGCACGAATTGATCTTCAAGTTTAGGCGGAGGATAAACAATTAGCAGGTACTTTAAACAAAACAATCCAATTAAACCAAAGGTCACAGACTGCAGTTGAACACGAAATGGTAAATTATCAAGCTTATATAAAGTAGTTTCCGCTACAAACGATTTTTGACAAGTAGAACAAATAAGCTATCCTCAGGATAGATTTACAAGCTTATGCTGAAGATAACAATTTACTAGCTAAGGGTCAGTGACTGGAGGGAAACACTCAATAATAAATTAGCGATAAATGATGTAATGTAGTTTTCGCTACTAAAGTTTTTTCTAATTAGCTTTTAAAGCTAGTTATCTTCAGGATAGATTTACAAGCTTAAACTGAGGATAACAATTTACCAGCTAAAGGTCAGTGACTGGAGGGAAGCCCTTCATGATAAATTATCGAACTTATTTAATGTACTTTCCGCTAGTACAGGTTTTTTACAAGTAGATTTAAAAGGTAGTTATCATCAGGTTAGATTAACAAGCCGACACTGAGGATAACCAATTAACAGCTACTTTCAATGGAGAAATGCAATGAAAAATAATGAGTCAATGGATTATCAAGCTTGTGTTAATCCTCTACAAAAGTTTCCTTTAAGCAAATTAAGTTATCTTCGGGATAAATTTTCAACTAGCTGTTACCTCAAACGAAACAATAAAATTTCTCCGATCGAAATTCAGTTTAAACTTTGTTCAACTTCTTTATAAACAAGTTTTGTTTTGTCAAACCAAGCATCTTGGCTTAAAAGCTGTTTGTTCTTGAATCAATCTCAAACTGAATACAATAAGTTAAGTTTGTCTCAGTTGCAAGCAACCTGGTAAAGCCCTTGTAATCTATTTGAACAGATAATCTTGGACATGCTTTAGTTGGGAATTCAAAACTGAATCCTTGGCTCCGTAAAGTCGTTGTCGTTGTTTCAGTGTCCATTCAAGGCCTTCATAATACCTTACACAAATATTATCTATACATGAGCTGACAACAATTTGTAATCTTTTACCTAAACCTAATACAATAAATTGTCTTTATTTCGTTTTCCGACAAGGTTTCATAATATACCTTTAAAACTAACTAGAGCTGGGAGTTCCATAACCATATATAATATTTTAGCTAATCTCCAACTTAATCTTAGTATTAATCCGAAACAAAGATTCTCATTTAAATCCGATTTTGCTTTGTTTGTTTCTTAAACAAAGTAAAATAAACTGTAACTTAATCTAAGTCTGAGAAACAATCAGCTGCCTTTATTCGATTTCCGTACAAGTTTTTATCCTTAGCTGTTTTTCCAAACAATGTCCATAATCTATCCAAATCCCTTCCGGTTGCCGTTGACAAGGCATAAGGAGCATATATAGAGCAACAGGAGACAATACTCGAAACGGACCGCAAACACATTGGAATGTGATCCACACACAGATATATATGTATATATGTATATGTATATATATAGATAAAATTGTGAGTGGCAAAGGAAATGGCTTAGCTCGCAGCGCTGGAATTTGCAGCAGCACTTGGTTAAAGATCTACTTGCTTTTTTTTTCTTTCTTTCTTCCTCTCCATCTAATCATTGAGTCTAAACTGGCGCAAACTTTCAAAAAAAAAAAAGGCAGAAAACGGCAAATGATGCCGCGACTCTCATGAGGCCACAACCGGCGCCCGAGGGGGGACCTGACGAAATCGAAGAGAAAAACAAGTGTGCAGCGGTCGTAAATGCTCGACTAGAAGATACCCAGTCTCAAGTTACGAACATTCCAGCTCCCTTCTATATATAGATACACGAATGCATTCTAGTGTAACTTCGGATTGTACGGTCCGATCTCTATGAAATTCACAGGCGCTTAAATGTGACATATTAAAAGAGAATCTTCGAAGCATGCGAAGTATGCTATCAAAATCGATATTTATCGATTTAATGGGGGAAGCCGTCGAGAGAGAAGAAACTGACAGACTCCGTCTGCAGATGAAAGAATATTCATTTGAGATTCAAGTCTAGCGAGCTGCACAGACTTGGCCAGCTCCTCATCAGAGATGGCAGCTGCTTCCTTGTGCCTGTTACATGCACGTGCACAGAAACAATATACCCTTTCTGGCCATATTGAATGGGTGCTATATGTATATAGAAATGTGCGCTCGCATCGCTTTGGTTGGCTTTCTACTCACGCAGTTTGGCCAGAGTCGAGGTCCAGCGACAGCCACTCGGACTGCTCCGCTTGCTTCAGCTGCTCCTCCAAATGGGGGGTTGGTGGAAGGGGGGAGGGGGGGGGCACAGGCTTATCATGAACGTTGATCTATGACTCGGCGCAACTTGGTGCGACTTGGCGCAGCTCTCGCTTGAACTCATTTTCTAATTGCCCCACGGTGAGGAATGTCTATTCATTCTCAACCGTTGTGGGCCACATGCTACTCTGGTATGTCTGTTTATTACTGCCAGCCCATGGGCAGACCCCGATACAGCACTCCGCCACCCGCCTCCGGAACACAGGTTTAATTACCCGGCGAGCGACGTGCAAAGTTCGAAGCCCAATCGGAATCTTGAACTGTGGATCTGCGGATCTTGTCGCGTCAGGCATTTGAATGTGATTAATGCTGAATGTATTTGCTGAAATCGAGGGGCATGGACAGAGTACAGGGTATCGTCTGCTATTTTAATTGAGTTCACAAATGCTTTGAACTGACCCCAACACACAGCTGGCGGGCACTATGCCGCTGACAGCTACGTGCTGTGCCCAGTCCCCAGACGCACAGAGGGAAGTCCCAGCCCAAAAACAAGACAACAACATAGAATAGATACAGACAGACAGACAGACAGATAGACAGACAGACAGATAGATAGTTGTTAGTTAGTTTGGCTTACATGGCTTTGGATTATTCAATCTGTTCACAGCATTGTGAGAAATTAATACATCATCATCAGACAAATCAACTATGCCTTTCACGTCTCTCACATCTCGCAGCTCGCAGCTCACAGCTCGCGGCTCAGGTGCGTGCGTCTTGCCCCTTTGCCGGCTGTGGGAAGGTTTCACATTGGCTCTAATTAAAAACGCAAGTAAGCAAGGCCCAACTGATCGCCAACAGGCCTGACTCCGCACAAATACCCTATAAACTGTATCAATAGTGTTTAATTGATCAGTTTCCTGTAACTCGTATTTGATTATATATCTCGCTATTATATCTTTATTTATCTATTTAGTTTTCAAAGCGAGTTCTGTTTTATGAACCCATGAACTTATCTAAATTGGACTCTTAGTGTTTTTTTCTAGAAATATATATTCTATAAACTGCATCACGTATGTTTAAATACATAAACTTATCTAAACTCAATTTGATGTAAGTTGTTCAGAATTATCTTCCATACTCTGTATCAATTATATTCATTTGAAATTCCTAACTTATCTAACTTTCCTAAATTGAACTTATCTAAATTGGACTTTTAGTGTTTTTTCCTAGAAATATATATTCTATATACTGCATCACGTATGTTTAAATACATCAACTTATCTAAACTCAATTTGAAGTAAGTTGTTCAGAATTATCTTCCATACTCTGTATCAATTATATTCATTTGAAATTCCTAACTTATCTAACTTTCATTTGTAGTTAGTTTCCATTAAATATATACCCTATAAACTGTATCAATTATATTTAATTGAAATTCTAAAATTCCATTTGAAGTAAGCCCTTCAAAAATAAACCCTGTAAACTGTATCAATTATTCATTCATTTATATTAAGTTGCCCGCACATAAATAACGGATATTAACTTATCTAAATGCCATGTGAAGTAAGTTTTGTAGAATTATATCCTATAAGCTGTATCAATTATATGTATTCGACACTTTCTTCTGCTTGTGGTCTTTACTTATCTAAATTTTACTTGGAGTTTGTTGTAAATATATATTTAACTTATCTAAATGCCATTTGAAGTCAGCTTCTCAGAAATATATATCGTTTATGCCGCATCGATTATATTCAAATAATCTTTTTTTTTTTCCATCCATTAACTTATCCAAATAAGCTCCCTTAAGCTGTATACTGTATGTGATCTTTTAACTTATCTCAAATCCATTTGTAGTTCGTTTCCCAGAATTATATGCCCTTTTAGCTATATCAATTATATTAAAAAATGCACTTTTTCCATTGGTAATACATTCACTTATCTAAAATCCACTTGCAGCTAGTTAGTTTCCAGATACCCTAAAAGTTGATATATATTTTTTAATATACCAAAAATCACTATGCATATTTCTCTTTTAATATCTAAATGGTATTTTTCACATAAAATTCTGATGAATTCCTCAAAAGAATGTTCTTAGGAGCTATCCTTTCCACTGCTTATCTTATTGCGTGTAGTTTCCCCCAAATATGATTAGATTTGAGAGGGGCCTAAGGAGGAGGGTTGTTCGGATAGTTGCCTTCCCTTGTGGGGCATACCACAAAACGTCTACACTCGATTTTTACAATATTTGCTCAGAATGTGAACCATCTGGGAATATATTATAGTCCGATGGCGTTCTTATGCAAATGTCGCTTATCTTTTTATAAGTATTTACTTACCGGGAATCGAAGAAGAGTTTTGTCTACATATATATGTCTTAGATTTCAATCGAATTTGAATACGTTGGGGGCAAAACTTCTTTCATGTTATTTTGAGCTAGCTGCTTTGTGACAAATCCTTTGTCTCCCCCCCCTTTCCATACTGCTCGTGAGGTTTTCATCTGAGGTTTTCTAAGTGACTTTTAGGGATCAAATGTGATTAGCTGACATATCTTAAATATTTGGACTTAAGTTCACATCACCCAATTATCAGAGCTCGTTTAATATCAATTTTCTGTTTTTGGGTTATATTTAGAATACCCTACAGGGACGCCCAATGCGGTATTTTGATTGTTGAACTTTCTCAAATCAGATCAAGAATATATGATCACATCCCCCAACGCTTCCCTTTCCCAAATTTGTAAGTCATATTTAAAGCTGGAGCCTTGCGCTTTTAACATACATACTTATATATGCCATTTCGAAGCGCTGAAACTTTCATTAAGATCGGACTATAAGCACCGAAGATAATCAAGAATTCCAGCTGCCAGGCTTCTAGCCCGGCTGTAAAAAAAGGCATTTGCCCAACATAGAGTGGGGCAGAGGGAAGAAGAGGCACAGAAGGGGCTCGGCGGCAGATTCAGGGCATCTGATCAGGAACTCGGACTTGTTTTTTGAAGCCTTGGATCCTTGAGTCTTGACGTGCCTCTGCTGCTGCTTACCGGTAAGACACATCATCTGGTAGATCTCACATCTTAAAGCGATTTTTCATTCGAGCTAGACGCGCATGAATCACAGCAGAGACTTGGTCTCTTCTATCTGGAAGCCCGCAAACAGTTATGGGGCAGAGGTACTTGCCGTTGTCCTGTCTGCAGCTACCTAAGTAGTTGTATAATCACGTTGACCCGGGTCCGTCCGTCCGTCTGTCTGTCCGTCCGTCCGTCCGCCTGTCTGTCTGCCTTCTACCTGTGTCAATGTCAACTTCAGTGCTAAATTGTCGCTTATTAAATGTTCCGCTCGCCCTTGCATTGTCTCCGTCTCTACCTTTCAGCTCGAGCACAATCTCCATCTCTTTCCTGCTCGGTCTGTCGATCTCTTTCGGTCTGGGCCCAGCTGAATGGAACGCGGTTGAGCTACTTTATCAGACTGAATTCCACGTAATGCCCGTTGTCTGTTGTCTGTCTGCCGAAAATTATGACTTGTTTGGAAGTGCAAATAGCTCACTTCCTGTCTGCTTCATCTGCTCGCTCGAGCCCCTGTTCCCTCTCCTACTGCCTAGCTCTACGGCTGCCCCGCCCCTGCCTGTTATACTCTTGCTGCCGGGTTATTTCAATTTTCTCACGCAAGCTGCAACTGATTAAAGGTAATTATCTCGAACCATTTGAGCTCATATATATGCATATAGATTCGTGATCTGCATTGAGAAACGCCTTGAATCGAACCGATGCGCAGCTTGAAATTCCTTTATTTTGCCCCGAGCCGAACAATAAACAAAGCAAAAACCAAGCTGCACCAGCTATTTCTAAAAAAATGGTTCAATGAATATAAACCAAGCCTTTTTGCAAATAAAATAACCTCAAGGCAGGGTAGTTACCTAACGCTTCTTCCGTTGAAAATTGAGCATCTAGGCAAGGGTATTTAATATTCGGCACACGTTGATAACAATTCCCGCTTGTCGCTGTCGTCGCGCAGCCGCATAAGTACTCTGATTGTTCTGATTGTTGTTGTTTTTGTTGCTGTTGCTGCTGTTGTTGTTGTTGCTGCTGTTGTCGCCGTCACGGCCCGACGATGGTCGCTGATAAGGCCCAAGCCATAGCGTTCCCCATTTTACCCATTCCCATTCCCAATCCCAATCCCATTCCCATTCCCAGAGCCGCAGCCGCGCCCACTCCTCCTCCGATATCCTCGGCGCGATAAGGTCGTCCGCTACGTGCTACCGAGTTAGCTTTTGTTTGCTCTCCTTTCGCCCCTGCTTCCAGTTCTTCGCAGAGCTCTCTCAAGGTTGGCTGTACCTTATTGATACCCTGTCAATGGGCATTATGGTTAAGCCATAAGACACAGACGCCTCCAAGTGCGTCAAACATATAGGTTCCAGATCAATATCATAACAAATGTATCATATATCACATCATATAGTTCATCTGAGCTTGTCTTCGATCCGTCTTTCATATGCCGATTTCGGCCGGATCGAACCACTATATCATATAGCTGCCATAGTTACGATCCGTCGAGAAACTCTTTGGTTTTTCTAAATATCTTAGCTAAACTTATCTAATCTTACCTAAACTCTGCTCTTTAATAGAAGAATAATCTTATCATAATGGTACTTCTAGATGATATAGCTCTTTCTTGTTGAAGAGCTAGCTATATCTATGGGACTATGCTCTTATATAAAGAGCAGATTCTTGAATCGGTTGAATAAGAGAAAAAACTTGGCTGCCTTTTAAGATATCTTAAACAAAAATGGGTTTTTACGAGCTTTGCCAAGCTCTTTTCAGGTGTTCTTATATCTTATTAACATCGGACTATTATATGGATAAGATAGATAGATCTCTGCGAGGAATCCGGAAGCTTTTTACTAACTTTGGAGCTATCCTCGACCAACTCCGAACCTCACTCTTCAGCCATATGTCTTCCATAGGCCAGATCGATCGACTATGAAAACTCACCTTACACAAGCATTAATGGGCAATAAGTGCGAAAGGGTATTCGAAGATCGGCTTGACGATCTTTCCCGTGCGCGTTTGTGCTGCTCTGCTCATCTTTTTTTTGTTTCTGGGCGTGTGGGCGTGTCAGCGGAGTAGTTCACAACAAATGCTATCACATTACGCATCGCATATGGGCCTGTAATGCGCTTCCGTTTTCCAGGCCATAATTGCCAACAGGTAGGCCGTAGAGCAAGGGGGGGGCGGGCGGTGCAAGCAAAAGGCGCCGACGCCGCTTAGCGGACGGCGTTTTTTCGGCTCATTTGCGGCCGCCACTTAAAGGTCGCCCGAGATTCGACTCAAAGGTTTTTTGGCCCGGGTAGGGCCAAAACCCGCAATTACACTTCCGCTATGAGGCGAATGAGGAGATGAAAACCCGAAACCGAAACAGAAACAGAAACAGAAACCGAAACCCAAGTCGATCCATTCATGTCTCAGTCGCAGACTCAATCGAGATCTGGCCGAGATTCATTCAGTGATTCGAGCATTCATTCATTCGTGTTGATTGCCACCTTTGGGCCTTTTGGGGCCGCCTCTGCCGCATGCCTCACGGCAGCCGCATTTAATGTTGTCTCCATCTTGCTTCGACTCGCTCCCCCCCTCTCTCTCTCTCTCTCTCACTCTGTGCCTCTCTCTTCGGCTCTGCAATGATTAGTCGTCGTCTGTGCTAATGAACAGCCGGCAGCAGCTACCTAGTGCAAAAAATGTATATACAAGCAGCTGCTAGCTTATTGCCACTGCTCGACTGGCAGATACCCTGTTTTGTACATATGTAACTCTCATTACAATCGAGAAACGATTCAAACAAAAACCACATGAAAAACTGTAATAAACTATAAAAAGAAATTAATCGTATATCGATTTAAGTTATCGATTTTTCGTCACTATCGAAAATCAGACTCAGAATTCCGCCAGCTCCTTCGGAAACATATTTATCGGAAATTGATTTCCTATCGATTTGGCGGAGATATCGAATAATTAACGTATCTTGCTTGCTCTAACTAAATTTTTAGTTAAAACTTAATGCCAATAGCTTTTAAAGTGTCACGAGATGAATTACGATAGTAATTATTTATCGATTTTCTTTATCGATTGGCGGCAGATATCGAATATTACGGCATACCTTAATTTAATGATAAATTTTGTATATTTGTCCTGAGATGTCATAAAAACGATTTATCGGAAATCGATAATTTATCGATTTGTAGGCAGCCATCGAATAATAGGCCGTGAAAAGCTGCTCTGAACAAATTGATCGAAAGTCGATTTGTTATCGTTCAGCTAAAAACGCGTGAAGTTATTGCACTAGTGCATGAAACCATTTCTGATACAATTCTAAAAATACAGGGTATACAAAATGAATAGCAATAAAAATATAAAAAACGACAGCTCCACGAAACGCGGCAAACAAACAGAAATCAAATCCAATTTATGCTTTTTATTTCTTATTTTTAGTTTTTCTTTTTTTATGTTTTTTTAACCAACATTAATCATAATTTCGGGCTCCACTCGGCGAGCGTGAAATAATTTTTATGCGCCGTTTTTACGGAACGAGCCCAAAATCCGAGATCCGAAAAGGTGTCAATCGCTAATTTGACGGCCAATGCGAGGCCTGATGAGAACTGCAGAGAGCTGAGAATGGAGCGTGGAGAATGGAGAACGTGGGGCCAGCAAGAAGAAGAAGAACAAGAGATGCATTGTGTTCGCGCGATTAGCAATGCGCCAAATGTTTGCAATCGGGGTATGCCGCCAGCCCGGGTCAGGCCGTGCGAGGTCAGGGGTCGGGCAACGGGAATTGACGGGTATTCAAATCCAAGTCGAAGTCAGACTTGAAATCGTGGATATACATATATCAAAGATAATCTAACTAAATTCAAGTGTAGAGCTTAAGCAAACGGGGTTTGGCGAAATTCCACTCGCTGCTGTGGAAAATTGGTGGATTGGCATTGAAACCGATTTCAAAATACGTTACTTAAGGTTCTCTTAACTCATTAGAAGCAATATTTCGGAGTACTCTCTGCAGATGAGAAGGAAACATTTAAGTGCGACCGTTAAGAATCTGGGGAGCTCGGCTACTTTTTAGATTATTATAATCCTAGTATCATCAAGAGCAACAAGCTCATTATCATCATCATCATCATTATCATTATCATCAGCAGCAGCAACAACAACGATGACTCACATCGCATATTGTTATACAATAATACGAGATCAGCTCAATTTGATGCACTGATATGGGTTAAGCCGAAAGAGAATTCGGAATGACAACAAGAAGAAGAAAGGTCTTCGTGGGCATCTTTCAACTCGGTAGCTGACAGATCGAACAGTGGTGGGCGAGGGTTAAGGGTATGGGTGTGCTGCGGGGGCAGCGCGGGAAGCGGGGGGCGGTGCAGACAGCCAGAGCAGAGCAGACAATGATGACGCTGCAAAGCGTAGGGGCTGAATGACAACGGTGCATGCACTCCCAGGGAGTGAGAGAGGGAGAGGGAGAGACAACAAGAGCGAGGTAAAGCGAAAGAGTGTGGAGGGGAGGAAGGGGGAGAGATGCTGCTGCTGCGGGAACCTGTTGCAGTTTCGTTCGTTTTAGCCACTTGAAAAGCAATTTTTGAAATTTATTTTCCATTTATTGCTTTATTTATTTTATACCTTTTCAGTGTGGCCCATTCTACATGCCAGACAGCGTCGCTCTGTGTGTGTGTGTGTGTGTCTGTGTAGCTGCTTATGCGATTAGAGCAAGAGGAGCTCAGCCTCGGCTGCTGCAGTCTGTTTATTTGTTTTGGGCCCAGAACAATTCTCGGCCAAAGCAAAGGCAACTTGGCCGGTCGCGCTCAATGGGCGCGGGGACAACAATCGAAAGTAATAATGAAATCTCATAAACAACAGCAATAGCAGCAACAACAACAACAACAACAGCAACAGCAACAGAAGAGCGCACACACAATGAGTGCGAGCGAGAGCGCAAGCACAAAACTGTCTGCGCCCTTTTGCCTGTGATGAGTTTGCAGTCGCAATCGCCGTCGGCGTCGCAGTCGGCGTCGCTGTTGCTATTGCTATGGACGACACTTGCCTTGATTTTTATTATGTTGGGCTTTTCCACACACACACACACACACACAGGCATTCACACATACGTGCACATGCGCATTTCTGCATTGTTGTTGATTGTTGTTGCATTGCCTTTTGATTTATTGTTAGCAGGAATGAGAGAATGGGCCAAAGCCAGGCAAAGAGCAAAAGGCACAACAGCAACAACAACAACATTCTCTCAGCAGGCAGCGCTGCATTGTTGTTGCTCTCTCGCTCTCGCTGCCGCTGCCGCTGTGTGTTCTCGTGCTTGCATTCCGCACTCAGAGCATTTTTACCTTTTGCCAAGAATTGTGCGTGTGTCTGCGCCTGTAAGAGTGCGTGTGTGTGTGTGTGTGTGTATGTTGGTTTCTATTCTTGTGCGGGCAGCAACGTCGTCGCGACGTCGACGCAGTTGTAGACAGTTCATTAATGCTATCAACAGCATGGGGGCATGGGACATGGGACATGGGGTCGGGGGCTGATCGCTCATTTCTTTGCATTTCGGCCGCATCGTTGTAGGTAACAGCAGCAGCAGCCGCAGCAGCAGCGCAGCTGCGTCGCTGCCGCTGCCTGGGTTTGTGTCCCAGCTAAACGTCAGTTTTGAGCCGCGTAGCACTTGCTGCTGTTCTGCTTCTGCTTCTTCTTCTAGTTGTTGTTGTTGTTGCAGAAATGGGCCAAAGTCGAGTTGAATAAGAAATAAATAAAACTGGTGGCAACTATTGGCCAAAAAAGGATACAACAACATGCGTCGCTGTGTTGGCCCCTGTCTTGGAACAAATTGTCAGCTCGAATGGAACGGGCCAGTTGCATTTTATGGACAGCTTGTTGACCACATGAACTACTTTCCAGTCGCGCAACTGCCGTTAGCCGTCGCTTGGCCGATAAAAATAAACCACAACTCACCTGTGCAATGCGTGCGTGCAACCTGTGCTGCGCAGGATTCCAAGCTTCAAATCGACGGCCCGTTTCCTTCAGTCAGCCGCAATCACAATTGACATAGTTGAGTATTGAATATCGGCGCGAGCGCGAGAGCGAGAGAGCGAGTTTCCACTCTGTTTTTTTTTTGTTTTGTTTGTTTTTGTTTTTTTCAATCACTTGGTTCATTCACAAGCAGAAAACAAGTTACCTGTTTGCATCAAATAAAAGCCATTAGAAAACTTTTTGCATTTCGAGCCAAAAAAAAAAAAACCAAAAAAAAAAATGCCGAAAGATTCAATTAGTTTGGGCCCCTCTCTTTGTCCGACATCCGACGTTGGCAACAAGCAACGGCACATTTCCGAAATTCGACTCTCACAATATTTGGCATTAGAAACGGGAAAGAGGAAGCAGCCGCAACCGGCAAACTAAGCGCCTCCCCCCGCCCCGCCACGCCCCGGGCAAAAGGCAAACCGCAAAAATGTCCGATTTAACGGTTATTTTTATGAATGAACGTCTAAAATTGATTGATTGACAATCAGCTGATGTATTCAGCGGCCCATTGTGCGTACATCGGCTTAGCATGAAAGATGGTGAATGTTATGAAAACATCAATATGTCTAGTTGTACGTACGTATGCGTCAGTCATATCTGATGTATGCATGTCACATGTCACAATACATCAAGCACATTCACACCTATCTGCATCACACCCACAGCATTACATCATTTACATTAGTACATCATATATGGTTTGATGTTATCATCAATCAGACAGACACTTGCCTTCTTTAACCACCATGCGCATACATCACGGCCGTACATCAGACGCACATGTGCATGCGCATCAGTACATCAAGTTGTATGCATTTCTATCAGACTGTTTTGGTATGCACATTCGTACATCTGTGTGTACATCAGCACAATTGGACATCACACACACACACACACACACACTCACACATACACAGAAGTATTTATGTCATTTTGCCGTTTGCCTTTTGCCTTTTGCAGCTGTTTGCCGGCCGCCGCGACGTTTTAAAAATAAAAACAAAATAAATATAAATATAAATAAAAAGCAAAAGGAACAATAAAAAAAAAAAACAACAACAAAAATGAATGTAAGAAAGGAAGCACTAACAATGCAAACGCTTCAAACACTTCGCACGCACTTTGTTTGTTTTTGCTGTTGCTGTTGTTGTTGTTGTTGTCGCTTTTTGGCAAATTGCATTCGCTGCCAATTAACACGCACTTTAACAGGTAGCCGCAATCCTCATTAGCCTGATGATCATTAGCAGCTGTAGCTGCAGCTCATTGATAACAATTCGCACAGTTCCCGGGCTGCGATCAGTGAATTAAAAACAAACAGGAAGAAAAAAAAATAGTACAACAAACGCAAAGAACGTACACACAGAAAACACGCCAAAAGCAAATTGGGGTGAAAGAACAAAAAAAAAACGGTAAAGATGCTCGCGCACAATTGCCCAGAACGCAGAACACAACCTGTCAGCGTCGCGTCACGTAAGTAACTGAACTGAAATGTCTTCGTGCATGCGACGTCAAGAGCGGGCAGCCGGGCAGCCGGGCCGGCAGCGCTCGGCTCGCATCGGCCGCACACGAGGCATTCGGCCGAAGACACGGCTTGTGTGTGAGAGCGAGCGACAAGGCAATAGGCAATAGGCAATAACAAAGCTGCTTGGCGATCCACCAATACAGGCGCAGCGCTGCTCAAGACGGCGTTAAGGAAGCTGCGCCTGCTGCAGGCGCTCCCCTTCCGCCCCCCACTCTATACACAGCCGACAAGCGCAAATCGAGCGCAAAAGAAACACGTGCCAAAAGATTTGATTTTTTTTTTTGGTTTTTTAATTTTTTTTTTTTTTAATTTTTTTATTTTTGTTATTTGCTTGACAGTTTCCATTCGTATTATACATTTACGTTGATAATAATTTGAATTTCTTTTTTTTCGTAACTTTTATTCTTGTTCAATAAACTGTAGTATAAGTATAGTTTAAGTTTATAAACTTTGTGCATGTGCTTGTGCGTGCGTGTGTGAGTGTGTCTGTGTGTGTGTTTTATATGCAATTTTTGTGAGGTTAGGTTAGGATCTGTTAATTGTCAAGCTGCACAACATTTTACACTGGGCTCTCAACGAAAAGAAATCATCGAAAATGAGAAAATTTTAAATTGTGATGAGCAAAAAAAAAAAAAAAAAAAATTGTTATTGATATTATTATAAAATGGCTTATATATCATTTTGGTTATGTATATGTAGTTTGTTCTTGTTGTTCTTGGCTAGTATGCGTTGTTGTTGTTCTTCTTCTTCTTGTTCTTGTTTTGTGTGTGTGTTCGAGTTAGTTGGACCTTAAAGTTCAATATATATATTTATATGTACTGTAGTTATGAATCCATTTAACTTTATTGTTTCGTTACGAGTTTTCACTTCTTATGGCCGTTGTACGTTTAAAGTTAGTTCTTCTTCTTCTTCTTTTATTTCTGTTTTTTGTTTTTGTTTTCTTCTTTCATTATTTGAATAATTTTTGTGCAACTTTCAAGATAAACAGTATTAAAAGTTGTAGAAGCAATTGCAACATTTCGTTTCTTTGTTTCGTTTTTATCGATGGTTTTTTTTCGATATCAAAAATTAGCGCATTGTGTAAAATTGTCCCTCTTGTTCTATATATATAGATATTCCATAGTCTAACATAGTATATATGTATATATAAAAAAAAGTTGATTTAAAAAAAAAAGCTAACTTCTGTTGTGGGATTGTTTTTTTTTTCTTTCCTCTCTTCTGTGTGTTGCCTTAAACGACGGGTGGTTCGGTGCCGCCCAGGGCCTCATCGTTACTGTAATGTTCGGGAAATAAAAAGGAAATCAAATTAAGCTTAAAAGAAAAACAAATAAATCAAAGAGTTTTTAAAGGAAAAGGTACATGAATGATATAAAAACAACAATTTAAATAAAAGAAAAACCAATAATATTTCAAAATTGAAGATCATAAAAGCTTTTTCAAGTATACAGTTACTCTAAAGTACGTCAAGCTTTAAGTCGTTATCGTATTGAGTTTTATGCACTCAAGCTTTTGGGAGCTCAAGCTGCGAAGAGCTTTTAACTCCATGAGCAGCTGTCAAAGTTCCTGTTAGCTACCGCAACAAAGTTTTCGTGAGCTTTCAAAGCTCTTGTATTTGAACCGCCAAATCATTTTTGAGCTTCAATGAGAATAGTGTAAGTCAAGCTTTTAGCTGTATGTGCGATTAATTTGCGCTCACTCAACTTTTAATGAACTTTCGAAGCTTTTCGCGTGGTAATTTCTCATGGCAAATATTAAACACATGTTTGCAACTCAAGTACACTAGACATCTATCGATTAATTTTGCTATATATGTATGTGTTTATATATGTATATATGTATATATATATAATTTGATATCGATATACTTGTACTCTTGCATAGGCTGCTAGGCATAAAAACATTTACTTTAAACAGACAACGCTAAACGAGTGTTAAGATTAATAAATATTGTTAAGAAGAAGAATAGAAGAGTATTCGTCTATCGGTTTCACTGTTCAAATTTCAGACTTTGTCTCAACGAGTTGAGCTACGAACTCGCACTTGCCAGCATTTCAGTATTTTGCGATTAACATATATATATATGTAGGTATAGCCAGTAGGTAATATCTCTTAGATATATATTGTATGTATATATAACTGTTTATAGCATATATGCTTTGCTAGGTTATGGTCACACTCTGCCGCTGCCTATGGAATAATCCTTGCCACCCATCAAGTTCTACGATAGGTTTTACACTTTCTTAGTAGGTAGTAAATATTAACGATGTTTTTTTTTAACAATATTTCGGTGCTAACTAGACAAAAAAAAAAAAAAAAAAATTAGCTATATATGTATGTATGCATATATGTTTGAATCCTTTGGGATCTGTCGTAGTTAAGTTAGTTATTTGAAATATTTAACTATGAATATATGTATATTCGGTATATATATTCGATATACATATATTGTTGTAACATGATATTTTGCAGTGATATGGCACGATAATTGTTTCATATGTCGTTCAACAGATGGCGCCACTGTCGGGCGCTTAGCTCGGCGCGGGCAGCAGCCAGATCAGGCCGCTTGCCAGCAGGGCCAGAGGCGCCACTGCCACGCCCACGGGCCGGACACTCGCATCGTAGGCATAGCCATAGCTATGATGCAGCTGTTTGAGATTGGGACGCGGATAGATGATGTGCACCGGCGGCGGCTGATCGATCTTGTCGAAGAAGTTCGGATCGTATCTCTTGTCGCCCGGCTCGTAGTCGTGATAGATGAGACTCGAGGGATTCCAGTAGTCGCTAATCTCCGCCAGAGCCGCATGCAGTGTGCAGAATTCGGAACGATTAACAGAAGCGAAAAAAAAACCCTAAGCTAAACTCAAACCTAGAGATAGAGTTGGCTTAATCCTAAACAAGTGTGTAGAAAGGAATTGACCCTGACCCAGAGTAGCTTCTAGTTGAATATACTGCTAAGGGTTGACTAAAGAGGTGATCAGCTACCAGTTGCGTTAGTGGAAGGCTT
Organism: Drosophila littoralis; assembly: GCA_018903485.1. Taxonomy (NCBI): domain Eukaryota; kingdom Metazoa; phylum Arthropoda; class Insecta; order Diptera; family Drosophilidae; genus Drosophila; species Drosophila littoralis. Next base: position 6,514,309 of record JAEIGF010000591.1, read on the forward strand.
AGCAGGAGTGAAGCTTAACCTATGGTCTCAGACCTTGACACAGACCTAGACCCTTATCTTAAAGTTAAGCTATAGCTGTGCTTAAGCTGTTTGGGTTGTGTTAAGGGAATTCAAAGTCCAGTCCCCAACTATTTGGTCTAAACTCAGATCATAGACCCAACTCCGAGGTAGACCAACATATTGCTATTCTTCCAGTGGCTCAGCTATATGCTTCTCGCGGTATAGATGTTGCTAGACTATGACAGAGCGGACTATTAAGCCCGGATCCCACTGCCCGACCTAAATCTGACACATTAGAGCTTAGAGCTTAGTAAACCCCAGCCATGACCTAGTTACTCACTTAAGGATCATGATTCATTTGACAAGAGTCTTCTGCTAGCTAACCCGAACCCAAAATCGGATCTCTTCCAAGCCCGGTCTTTGACTGTTCCAAAGGAGATAACAACTCTGACCTAACCCAGGGTCAGATCTCGATCCAAACATGGAATGCACTTACCCAGAGCGTGGGCTAGAACTAGACTTCGACCTAAGCCAAAGCTCACCTTTACCTATGTACGACAGTACGACAGAAATTCTTATCTAGAACTAAATAACCAATACAGGATTAAGGTTGACCTTGTCCAGAGGCGACAAGACTTTAAATCTAACCTAACTCCAAATCAAATATCGATCCAAACCCAGTCTTGGAATACACTTACCCCCGAGCGAAGGTTAGACCTAGACGTCGACCAAAGCCACAGCTGATCTGGAACTGACAGAAACTTTGTAGGTACTTACACGGGGCAGGTATCCACGTTGACGCCGTTGACAGCGGCCTTGCCCAGATTGATCTGACCGACAGCTTCGCCCTCGACAAAGACAATGCAACCGTTGAAGTTGTGCGTGTAGCGTTTGCCCGTGAAACTCGAAATGTCCGGTATGCCACCTGCAACGGATTTGGAATTGGAAGCAAAACATGAGCACAGTTCATGGATGAGGGGCAGGGAGATTAAATGAGACTGACCAATGTAGACGTTGCCGGGCAGATGCATCTCCTTCTTGCTGGTGGGCCGTGTCTCGCCGGAGTCGGAGATGCGATCGACCTCCAGTATGGCCGTGTTGTCCGCACGCTTTACCAGCACAATGTGACGCTGTCCATCATCGACGGGCGTGTCCACATTTCGTATGACCACCTCCTCGCCGTCCAGACGCAGCGCATATTCCACAAAGCCATCGACGACGGCCAAAGCTATAAAGTCCTGGCCGGTAAACTCCTCGCCAGCATTCTGGCCCCACCAGAGCAGCAGGCCGTTGGGCTTGCTGGTGGAAAAGACGACCACCGCCGAGGTGTACTGTTGGTCCACCTGCGAGCTGAACTGGTTGCGATCCAGCTCCAGATAGCCGTTGCCGCGGAACGAGGCATTGAAGCTCACCTGGATGTCTGTAAGGGACAAGAGCAACGGAGAACGGAATAAGAATGCAACTCCTCAATCTGCCAGCTCTGGTCACACTTACGCTCCTCGCAGTGCTTGCCACTGTAGCCAACGCCGCAGGCACAGATCGCCTGCTGCTCCACTTCGGTGCAGGTGCCGCCGTTCTCGCAGGGTTCATTCACGCAGGGTGACGCCGCAACATAGGGCTGTTGCTCCTCCTCGTGCGAGGAGCCGCCGCCGGCTGACGGTGCTGGCCCGCCCATGGACAGCTGCTCGCCATCGGAGTCGCTGTCGCCGCCAATCTCGTTGAGTTCGTTGCAGTTCTGCACATTGGCCGCATCCTTGATGCCCGCCAGCAGCTGAACGGGACGCATCGAGTCGTACAGCCGCGAAATGCAGCCATCGAAGCCATCCGTAATGTTCACATCCCGATTTATCTTGACCGTCGCCCGATCATAACCGCCCACATACAGCGGTGTCTTCAGCGAGAGCGTGCGCGGTGCGCCCGCCGCCTTGGCACGCTGCTCGGGCTCATCGCCCACACGGAGTATGCTCTCTCCCTGGCGACGCAACAGCTCGACGCGCGTCCATCTGTGCAGCGGCAGCGGATTCTGTGAGCGCACCACCACGGGCTTTAGTCGCGCCGCCGTGTTGATGATCAGCTCCACGTGACCGTCGCGCAGCACCAGAGCCACATAGTCGCCGCTGGGCAGCTTCGACTCGGCCGCATACAGCAGCACCGCATCCCGCAGGCTGGATGGACGCAGCGACAGGGTCACATTGATGCGCGAGACACGAGGTGTGCTGTGTAGAGAGTTTAGTGTGAGTCGTTTGTACTTTAAAAGGAATGCCTAGATTAGACCTTCCATACTTTTAACAGTTAACTAGCTAGAACTTCCAAGGTCTTAGAGAACCTATTAGATCTCATAAGTCTGAGACCACCTCTTCTCAATTTTATATAGGCAAATCTTCCCATCTTCCAATAGCCTAACTGATAGCTAACCCGATCTTAGATCGAGTCTACCTACAGAACCTAGCCTACATTTTTGGAGTTCTTAAGTCTCAAAGGATCTAGTCTAAATTGTATATAGGAAAATGTGTCAATTCCCCTAAAGCTCTTCTCGAAATCTTGATAGATATCTTGACATCACAGAAGCATAGATAGATTAAACATATAGCCCCTACCCCTACCCCTATTCCTATTCCTACTCCTATTCCTATTCCTATTCCTACTCATATTCCTATTCCTATTCCTGTTCCTATTCCTACTCCTATTCCCATTCCTTGGTCAAAGTCCTAGGAATTTTAAGTTGTAGGAAAACTTTGTCTCAATTTTATATAAGATAAATTTTGCCGCCTTCTTGAGGGATAGTCCCAGCCCTATTGATACACCTGAGCATTTGACTCACCCGTAGGCCGCATAGCTGTTGCGCTTGAAGTTAAGGCTGTGCTCGTTCAGGTGTTCCATGTACTGGCAGCGATCGCCGGTGCGATTTAGCGGGCAGAGGCATTCCATGTCCAGTTCGGTGTTCTCACAGCGTCCGGCGCCGCACAGGCCGGGCGTGCACTGGGTGCCCTCGACGGCGCAGTTGCGTCCGGTCCAGCCATGTTGGCAGACGCAGGTGTAGGCCAGTTCCGTTTGGCTCTCCAGGCAAATGCCGCCATTGGCACAGGGCGAGGCAGCGCAGGGCTTGCAGCTGGTTATGCCCTCCTTGAATTTGGCGTCCTTCATCAGTTCAATGGTGCGACCTTGGAGCGCGAGGCGACTGATACAGCCCACGAAGCCCGTTTGCTGGGCCACCGCCTCGGCGGGCAGCTGATCCCAGCTGGGCACGCCGCCAATGTAAAGATCATCAATGAGCTCCAGCTGTGGTATTTGTGTCAGCGTGGGGAATGCCACTGGATGCTGTTCGTCCAACTGGATGTAGCCATCGCGACGTGAGCGATGTACCCGAGCCGTATGCCATTCATTCAACTCGATCGGCTGTTCCGCACGGACCACCATTGGCTTGCCACCAAAGTCAAAGCGGAATTCCACGTAGCGATCCTTAAGGGAGAGTGCAATATAGTCGCCAGTTCCACGCGTTTGTCCATTGAAGAGCAGCAGACCGTTGGCCGATTCTGGGCGGAAGGTTATCTCAAAGTTGAAGTTGAATGAGGAGTCGGGCAGCGTGGGGAAGCTCATGTAGCTGAGCGGCTGCTGATTGAACTGCGGTATGACGCCAGTGATGCCCAATATGCTTGGGTAATCCACGGATTCGCCATCGCTATAGATGGCGGTGCAGATGTAGCTGCCGGCATCATTGGCCTGCACATCCTGCAGCAACAGCTTATCCTGTGTGATGAGATCAGGTGGAGAACAATTAGAGAGAAGGTGGACATCAGTTAGGCAAGCAGTGGAGATCAAGAGATCAGTTAGAGAGAAGGTGGACATCAGTTTAAAAAGAGGTAGAATCAAGTGGAGATCCGTTTAAGATGACGAGGAGATCGGTTAGAGAAAATATGGAGATCAGTTAGAGAAGCAGATCTGGTTATGATCAATTTGAGAACAAGCGGAAATCAGTAACTGATCAGTTAAGAATTAGGTAGATGTCGGTTAAAGATCAAAAGAAGATCAGATAGAAAATAGGTTGAGATCATTTGGAGATCGGTAAGATCTCAGGCAAAGATCAGTTAGCAATCATTTAGAGAAAAGGCAGATATCAGTTAGATAGAAGGTAAAGATCAGTTGCATACCACGATTTTGCTCTACTTACGCTGAGTATATCGCGACCCGGCTGCAGTTGTCCGTATTGGCGTGTCCAGCGATAAGTGGGCTGACGGCTCTCATCGGCGTCACAGTTGAGTTGGGCCCGGTCACCCACCTGGGCGTGCACAATCTTTGGACGGCGCAGCTCATGCGGCTGCTCCTCAATGGCCAGCTCATAGCTTGTCGTATACAGATCCCCATCATCCGTGCGGCACTTGCACACATAGTTGCCAGCATCCGCGGCGGTCACCTGCGCGATGACCAGACGGTTGCCCACTTGCTGTGCCGCGGCAAGAAAGTGAGAGAGAGAGAGAGAGAGAGAGAGAGAGTGTGAGAGTGGGTTAGGCCGCTGGACGGGCGGGTCACTCACCTGTACATTGGCGGAGAGCGGTGCACCATCGGAACGTTCCCAGATCACATCCGTGTAGCTGTTGTCCGAGGAGTAGCATTCGACTTCGGTGGATTCGCCGACGCGCAACTTCGATGACTGTTGATCCAGTTTGAGGCTGTAGTCGCGCGGCACCAGAGGCTCTGGTGGGGGCGTGGCCCTCGAGGGCGGCAGATATGCGCCCGGGTTGGGCATGCCCGCTGCTGAGCAAAACCATCAAGGGTGGGGCAAGGCACCACCACAAACACAGGGACAGCACAGTAAGCAATAGAGGAAGAGCAGGACGACGATGACGACCACGCCGACGACGACGACGACGGGGACGACGAGTTGAGGATGTTTCGGCGGTTGCAACGTTCACAATTGGCGACAATTCACAATTGGGTTATGTGATGAACAAGTGCACGTGTGTGTGTGTGTGTGTGTGTGTGTGTGTGTATGTGTGAGCGGTGAGTGTATGTGTGTGTGTGTGTCGGTGTGTTGGTGTTCGTGTTTGTGATGCGGCATTTGAGATGAGTAGGTAAGAAAAATACACAGAGAGAAAAAAGCAGTTAGCAAAATACATGTCAACAATGGCGATTTATACAGATACGTGATGCGATGTATATCGAACGCACGTACGTCAGATCTATCGATAGTTCCGACGCCCGTCTGCGTGTGTGTATATATGTGTGTTTGTTTGTGTGTGTGTGTGCGCATTCGATACGCATCACATTTTTTTACTTTTTTTTTTTAGTCATTTTATGTTTAGAATTTCGTTTCCTAGTTAGACAAATAAATACATAGAAGTTGGTTTGGGTGTGTAAAGGGGATAGAATAGAGCGGTGATATCGATACTAATAGTTACACAAAAAAAAAACATAGGTATATATATGATAATACGAGAATACAGCTACACAAAATATACTAAATATGGCTACTGTTTCGAATCACACTGAATACGAGTACAAATACTATGTGTAATGAGTGGTTGGGTTATGTATGCGATTGTTCAGTTTGATAGTTTCTTTTTTCTTTTCAAATTATTGATGAAAATATTTTGGTATTTTTTCGGTATTTTTCTGGTATTTTGTCGGTATTTTTGTGGTATTTTCAGCTTATTATGTAACGAATGACAACAAATGGGTTACCATTAGACCAGTACATTTTCATTGACATATACTTAGCTACAAACACATGTTATACAAATATATATATATATATATATATCGGATATATATGTATATATGTATATATATATATATATATATATATATACCTATATATGGGCTACCAATACAATACAAATTCTACTTAAATATCGTTTACACATGGTTTTATCCATAAGATTTTGATGGCAATTTGTTGTTCGATCGAAAGATTTTTAGTTCACAAAAATTTATTCGGTTTTTTGTTTTTTTTTTTTTTTCAATTTCAGTATGCTCTGTTATTTGTCTTGTGTGTGTATGTGTGCGTGTATGTGTGTGTGTGTTTATTTACAAAATTTTGTTGGTTTATTTTGATCAAAATTGTACATTACTTAACATACAGAGTTGGGTTAGTACAAGTTTGAATACCCACATGCATTGATTAACTCTACAAATCAGATACCATTTGCTTGCTTTAGAGTCGAGCCCGATACCAAAAGTTTTGCTGTAAAATTGATGCGATAAAACGGCGTTCGGGTGTTGGGCATGCGTGATTCGCCGGTTGCAAGCACTTTCGTGTTATCGTGTAATCGTTATCGTTATCGATAACACAACCGTTGCGACTTACGTACTAGCAAAACCTGCGTACAGTCAGATAAGCAGCTACCCACACACACTACTGCAATTTGTTGTTGTTCTTGTTGTTGTTGTTGTTGTTGTTGCAATTGCTTCATCTAAAGTCGTGTTGTTGTTGTTGTTGTTGTCGTCGTTGTATTTATTTAACTTTTATTATTTTTTATCTTAGTTTAAACGTGAGTTGAGTGCAAGTTGCAATTGTTGCAGGTTTTCTCGTTTTGCATCTAAGACTTGTGCGCCTACGAACGGAGTTAGAGGAGCCAAACAGTTGGATAGATAGATAGCCAGATAAAGATAAAGAGCATAGGCAGATAAGGATAGATGGAAAATAGCATATGATGAATAAAGATACATTTCTTTATGCTGCTGTCAGAGATCAGAACACGACTTTTAACTAGCAGCTGCATGTTAAATTTAACAGCTGCCTGTTAAGCTGTGAGTTGAGTGTTGCCAAACTGTTATGCGTCGCCAATTAACAGTTAGTTTTGGCGTTGCCACAATGCAAAAAAATGTAACAATAAACTTTGACAGCAACACAAAAATAAAAAAGGAAATGTGAGATGATAGAAAAAGATAAGGTTGGATAAAGAGCGCAGGACAGAGAGTGAGATAGGAGAGAGCGAGAGAGAAAGAGAGAGAGAGAGGGAGCGTAAGTAAGGGATAAAAATACAGATTGCAGGCTGCAGAAAAAAAGTGTGACAAAGAAATGTGAAAAACTTAAGACGAACCGAAGCTTTTTGCCAGACGCACAACTTGATGCTTTGCCGTCCAATCGCGATGCTTTCGCTGATCCTGTTTCCAGAGCTGTGAGCGCTTCTGCTTGCCGGCGTAGCTCTTCTTCCAGCGCTTAAAGCTGCCCAATCCAGTGCTAGTGCCAGTTCCAGTTGTCGTGCCCGTACCCACGCCCACTCCGACTCCCACTCCCGTGCCCGCTGAGGCTGCACCCCGGCTGGCCGTACAGTTGAACTCATCGGAATGATCTGTGCAATCGTAGATGCCATCACAGACCATGCTGGACTTGACGCACGTGTGCGGATGCGAGATGCACTTGAAGTCGGTCGGCTGGCAGGCGTAGGAGATGATCGGGGGACGGGCGGGCGGTGGTGTCAGTGGTTTGGCGGGCGACATTTTGTTCAATTTAAAATCTAATTTGCTCGCAGTGTTATTTTAGCATATGCAGGCGTTTTCAGATTTGGTATTTTTTCGGTATTTTTCCAGTATTTTTTGTTGGTATTTTTCAATAAATATATATGTATTTGATTTGGTTGTATAAAGAGCATAAAAGAAAAGATTAGCAAAATGACGCCTTATAACACATCAGCCGCGGTTAGTACAAATATCGCCCACTTTGTTGCCGCTACTGCGATAACGCATACGCACCGTTCGCCAACGTATTAAAATAAACCTAAGTTCCATCTAGTATCGTGCGTCAACATATATGTTGATCGAATGTTGTGTGCCGTTTGTAACAACCGTTTTTAGTATAATTTACAGGGGTAGGTAGCTTGGGGTATAGATGAATTGTGCTGTCAGATGCACTACGTACCACAAACGAAAAAAAAAAATACTAACTAAATACTAGCTAGTTATGCGGCAGGCTGGTTGTGCAGTGTCCCCGTGTGTGTGTGTGTGTGTGTGTGCGTGTTTGTGCTTTTAGTGGGCCGTCGGAGAACCAAATGATATTTTCTCTATTTCTTGTTTAGTTTAAAAGATCGTAGCTCGTTTATATACAAATTGTAGGACTAATGTTTAGTATTATAAAAAAAAAAAAAAACACGGCATTACAGTAATACAAAGCAAGTTTCAATAGATATAAGTAGTATAAATGGAAAAAATAATACACATTATAACATACTAAAGATATGCAAGTGGCTAATTTAAAAAACAAAAAAAAAAATACTCATACAAAATTATAAAAATCATAAAAATAATAATAAAAAGACTAAAAATATGGTTGGGCTGAAAAATGAATTTCATATGTGATTATTACGCGGTAGCGGTAACACACCTGCACATATATATAAGACCATGCAGGGGAAATCTTGGCCGCCCTTATACAAGCTCAAATTGTACTTATTTGCTAAGGTATTTCGTATATTTTTTTCGGTATTTTTGCGGTATTTATCAGTATTTATCGTTGGTTGTTGATGCAGTTGTTGCGGTTGTTGTTGCAGATGCAGTTGTTGTAGCAGTTGAGTTGATGTTGTTGCAGCATATCATATTTAGTGGTATATATATATATATATATGAATATATAATATATATACGTATATGTATATATGGATGATGTATACATGAGCATAATTCGGTTTTTGTGTGGTGTTTTGTAGTATTTTTTTGTTGGTATTATATCATATGCAAAGCGCCCAAAACAATACAACATTTCATAAGATATTTATATATATATATATATAAACATATATATATATATATATATGTGTGTGTGTGTATGTGTGTTTTTTTTTTTCATTTTGCATTTATTTTTTTTTTTTTTTTTTGCACAAGCGCACATGTAAGAGAAAGAGGGAGAGAGAAGAGAAAAAAGCAGTAAAGAAAGAGAGAAATAAAAAATATTTATCAAATAATTTGATATGTACCATTCAAGAAAAAAAAATTATATGCCCTAAATAAAGTTACAAATTCGTTAAGCGAAATTCTCAAAAATGTGTTTTCTCTTAACTGTTTTTTTTTTTTTTTTTTTTTGGTATTTTTTCGGTATTTTTCTTGAGAAAGAGCTTGGCAGAGCAGCGCGTAGTAAAGAATTTGGAATTTAGAATTGGAAATATATTCTTTTCGTTTTGCCAATTGGTATTTTGAATAGAACTTTTTCATTTTGGGAAACGTTGCTCAAAATAATAACCTCAAATTAGGTTAGGTTCAGAGTATTTCACGGATTCCATTGCTTTTAAACTGATTTTAACTTATTCAATGCAAAAAGTACAAATATACGAATATCTAAAAACAATTTACTGTGAGACTTTCAACTGGAGATTATTTACATAGTTATAATTGGGTACAGATACATGAGGTATTCTATTCATATTTTTTGGGGTGCATGTGCAGCTTGTGTGCATTGTGGAAGAACGGTAAGGGAGAGGGAGGGTGGGTGTAACGAGGGGGCGGGGGGGGCGGTGGAGCGGTAATAGAGCAAGAGAGAAGTGTGTGTGTGTGTGTGAGTGTGTGTGTGTGCAGTGCAATTATTTTATTTGTTGATCGATCATCTTTTTATGCATATTAATACAAAACACTGAAGGATACACAAGAATATCGCCGTCGAACAGGAGCACCACAAGGAACCACCCACAAACTAAAACAAAGAACCATTCGGGAGATGGGCACAAGAAACCGGAACCAGAACAAAAAATAGTAATCGAGGTAAAGGACAACGAACAAGGTGAATGTAACCGACACCAACACAATGAAAGAGCCCAAAAGAAAACGTAAATTAAACATCGAATAAAACTATAAACAAAACTCAAAGTAAATTTAGAAGATAAGATCGATCTTTGGCTTGCCAAAGTCTAAATACCCTTGCAGAAGAAATCCATAGCTATATATGAAGGCAGATATCGGATGCGCCTAGCTAAACCTAGGCATATGTGTAAAGTTGTGTATGATATAGTTCGAATTCATAAAGTTCTCCAGATCTAAGTATACAAAAACACGTATGACAACTCTGGCCAGGAGTGCCCGACTAGCAGATACCCTAAGCACGGCGGGCAGATACCCTGGCTGTGCTGCTTCTTTAACTAGCTTTACAACTTGGAGTCGGTGCTTACAGTCCGATCGTTTTAATATAGCAAGTAGCAGCATAGCCTTATGCTCAAAAAGCGATATGAGAATAATCGATATTTATCGATATTATAAGAGAAGAAGATATTGCATTAAGAATTTATAAATTTGTTCTGCGTTCGATATTGAGAATACATTATGAAAAATATTGCACGTTACAAGTCTCTGGTTTTTTTTTTTTGTATTTTCGATTGACGCTTTTGCACAGACGGAAAGCGGACATGACTAGATAAACTTAGCTAACACTTTGGTTCAAGAATATATATACACTTTATAGAGTCACAGATGCTTGCTTCTCCCTGTCACATAAGTTAACGCAAAATCAGTATACCCCTTTAAGACCTTTTCGAAGAGGTTGAGGGTGAGGTAAGTTAATCTTTACTTTTCAATTAAGTTCTTCTGCTGTCAACTGAAGCCTGGTTCAGATGGATCTCTGCAAGGGTATATATGTATCTATATACAATTAATAGAATGTTAATTAACGAAATAAAAAGAATATGTTACAATTGTTTTTGCTTTACACAAAATTTTTAATTGCTTGTGTAAAAATGTGTGTTAATATTTTTTGTTGTTGTTTTATTTGTCAAAAAAACCACTGCTGGGACTTAAGGAAAAAAAAAACCACAGCTGGGACTTATTATTATTATTGTATTAGATATGGCAGCCACTGTTAAGCTTAAATTTCATTTCTTCTTTTAAAAATAGTTATGTTTACGTAATATGCGTCAACTGCATTAAAATATATATATATATATAGGTATATATAAAAAAAAAAAGTATAGTATTAGAGGGTGGAGGAGGGGGGTTGTTTTTTTTTTCTGTTGTGGTTTATATAAAGTTGAATTGAAAATTGAAAAGTTGTTCCATCCAGATTTGGTTTCCAACTTAAGTTTATAAATTTCAAACGTATCGAAAAGGAATTGTTGGCTGTGTGCTTTCTTTTATTTTCTTTGCGTGGTGGGTGGGTGTGCGTGTGTGTGTACGTGTGTGTGTACGTGTGTGTGTGTGTGTGTGGTTCGTTTCGTAGGTTCGTGTTTTGTGGCTGTGGGGCATGCAGTAACTGTACAAGCCGAGTTAACATTCCAGTTGGTATTTTTCGGGAATTTTTTTTTGTTGGTATATTGTTTGTATTTTTGGTATTTTTGTTGGTATTTTGTTTGTGTGACTGTACAAGATGCTTGTGTGGCAGTTGTTTGTTAAAGAGTGTTGACACCGTCACCAGTTTGCCAAAATAATTCAGATACTTATAAGTACATATACAGATACAAATATATAAGAAATATATAATCGAGAGAGAGAGAGAGAGAAAGGTTGTGTGTGTGTGTGTGTGTGTGTGGGTGACATGTTTCCATCATTATTGTAGTGGATATTTTCGGTGTTCTTACAATTTAGAGAGTTACAATTGTTAGTGGCTGTGTTTTTGGCTTATTGTCAATATGTACAGAGTGTTTGGATACCCTAGAACCGTCAAAACCGTATCCTTTAAAACGTATTTGCTTAATATTGCTTGTGTGTGTGAGTGTGTCTGTGTGTTCGTGTGTGTGTATGTTTACATTTGTAGATAGTAAGATACTTGGTAAGTTAACGGCTCGCATATTTACATGGAGTTTTATCGAACATTTATCAGTTTTACAGGGTATATAGTAGTGTGTACTTGTACTATGTATATATATAAACGTATGTGTGTGCGTTTGTGTTTGTGTGTGTCAAGTTTAGTCAAGTAGTAAATACATACACATGTGGATATACATATACATATGGATATATTGGATATTGCTAGACACGTATCTATATAGATATATATGTATATATACATATATATACATATATATATATCGATATATATCTATATATATATAGTTAAAGTAGTGTGATAAGAACAAAGTAAAATCAGCGAGCGAGCGAGCGTTTCAATCTTTCAATCAGCTCTTCGGTATTCTTTTTTTCTTTTCCATCTATTTGTTTATTTTCTTTAGTTTTTTTTTTTTTTTTTTTGGTTTTTTTTTTTAATATTGCCAACAAAGCCTAATCCTTACGGAGGTTTTCTTTTAGATGCCTTACAATTCTTTCGATTTATTTGATTTCTTCGTATTTCTGTTAGTATATCTTCTTATTTTTTTTGGTATTTTTTTCTGGTATTATTTTGCAATTGAAATTCTCTGGCCTAAGAAACGTATATAGTTTGGGATCATGTGAGTGTGTGTGTGTGTGTGTGTGTGTTTGTATTTGTGTGAGAGATAAGAGAGATATTTCAGAGTTTCTTTCGCCTTGTCGGATCTGACATCTGACATAACCAAGGATATTGTGTGTGTGTGTGTGTGTGGTTGTGTGTGTGTGTGTGTGTGTGTGTGGCTTGGGTTTGGGGCTGGGGCTAGAGATTTACTCACGCTGTACACGCAAATCGATGTAGGTGGAGGGCACACGCTGTCGGGTATTGATGTCATACGAATCGCAGACGTAGCGACCGGCATCCTCGGCACGCAGCGAGGTCAGGATGAGCACCTGGCTTTCGGGACGCGCATTGTTTGGCAGCGGGCGTCCATCCTCGCGGTACCAGTGGAACTGCAATTGGGCATTATTTACATATATATATATATATTTATGGATCTCATTTCGATTAAATCATATTTCGACTGTAGCTCACCTGAGTATTGCTGCGCTGCTCGCCGCGCTGCGTGGTTACGCTGCAGCGCAGGTGAATGCTCTCCCCCTCGCGGCTCTCCTGCTGCAGCGACTGCGGCTGCTGTGTGTAGAAGGTCGGCGGCCTGACCACCACCTGGGCGGTCTTGCTAACGTTGCCATACTCGTTCGAGGCCGTGCAGCTATAGCCGCCAGCATCGGCCGGCGTTATGGCTATGAAGCGCAGTGTGGCTCCGTCAATGTGCACCGAGCTGTTCGAATTACATCAATTTGTTGTTTGTTAAAGATTCGGCATTAACAACTAAAAAGGCTGCTCCAGTCGGGTATATCCGAGTGGCATATGGCAACTGTGCTGCTTTTTGCCTTTGCCCTACTACTAATATATCTTGACTATCATCGGTGCTTGGAGTCCGATCTTTATGAAATTCAGGGCTTGATGCATACCAAAGCGCATAGCTCTCACATTTAACGAGAAAGTAAAGCCGAAGTTTTGATACCCTTGTGAAAATTTTTCTTACGCCTTAGCAAATACATATGTGAGAAGAGTGAAGTACGCAAATGCTGAGTTTGATTAAAGTATCTTGGAAAGGAGAATAGTTGATAAGATGTAGCTTATTTATAGGCAGCACATCGTTTTTGGTTAAGATATCTTGATTTACTAATAAGTTTTTCATACAAGCACCTGCTTTTCGACCGACATGGAATATTCTCAATCTGCATTTACTCTACACATCGAGTTTGGTGTATCTAGCTCTTTTAATTTTCGAGCTATGCTTAAGAGAGCTTGTTATGAAGTCGATATTTATCGATATTACGTAAACGAAGGGCGATATCGATTAAAAATGAGATTGATGTGTTTACACAGACAGACAGAAGACTCAGCACGTCTTTCTGATGAAGAATATTAACTTTATGAATCTCTCCTAAAGGCTTTCTTCCGCATGTTACCCATTAAAAGAATTAAGCGAGTTAGGCACAAAACCAAGAGCTGGGCTCATAATTGCTAAAGTCCAATTCCAACGATACAAAACTGAAGACGAGGCTTTGCTCGAATCATGAACCCAATTAGGGTGTTTTCTTTTAAGACCTGGCCTGGTGTCAAACAGTTTGAGGAGCTCACCTGGGCAGTGGTCGGTTATTGTCGGTGGCCCAGTGCACATTCTCGGGCCGGGCACCCGTCACCAGGCAGAAGATCTCCACGTTGCGATCGGCCTCCACTTCGAGCGGTATATTGGGACGGAACGTGATCTGTGGCAGCGGTAGCAGGACCAGTTCCCTAACCACATAGGTCACGACGGTGCCGCGCTGATCGATGGCATTGCAGCGATACTGTCCCAGATTCTGTTCCTCGACAAATGTGATCGTCAGACGATTGCGTTCGGAGTGGGCGTTCGCCAGCAGCGGCTGTCCATCGACACGTGCCCACTGGGTGCTCAAAAACGGTGCCAGGTCACAGGTGAGGGTTACATTGTCGCCCAGATTCGTTGAGAATCTCTGGTTGTTATCCGGGGTCGGGTACGGACGCAATGTGGGCGGCTGTGGGTAATACGGCTGCTGATAGGGATCGTGTTCCACATCGCCGTCAGCTGCAAAGAAAAAAGAATGTCAGCCAAGCAGTGTTGTTAGCCGTTTCACGGCCAGTGTTGGTCAGCCACTTACAGTCACCGATATCGCCGCGCTTGGGCTGCACATCGATGCGTATGGTGCGCTCATCGGTGCCCGCCTCATTGTTGGCCCTGCACGTGTAGACCTTGGCATCGGCCTGGGTCACGCGATAGATATTCAGATAGGCCGTATTCTCGCCCTGTTGCCGGCCGTCCAGCGATACGGGCTGGTTGTCCCATTGCACCGTGGGATTGGGCGAGCCGCTGGCAATGCATGTAATGCGCACCTCATCGCCCTCCGTGTAGCGCACCAGCGACTTGTCCGGTTCGATTTGTATAATCGGTGGCTCCACCACACGCAGCACGGCAATGCCGGTGGTGCGTCCAACGGAATTCTCAGCCACACACTCGTATTCACCGCCATCGGCGATCTGTATGTCGTCAATGCTGCACGAGGATAAAGGAGAAGGATTAGCACACTCTGCTGGCCAGATGTATAGAGGTTTACTTACAGAATGTAGCCGGGGCTGACCAGCCTGTGTCGGGGCGAGAGGGGCGTGTCATCGATGCGGCGCCACTGCACCGTCGGCTCGGGTATGCCATTGACGGAACAGTAAAGCATGCCCTGGGCGCTGACGGTGAACGTCTGTGGCGCCGCCGGAATTATATCAACGCTCGGACGCTCCCGAGCTGCAAGCAAGTAAATTATGGTGGTTGTACAGATTAGTATTAGGATCAGACTGTGCGGACCTATCTTATTACCGACTCCATTCTTGTGCACTTGCAATGCATAATCAAAATATATTTAAATATTACATTTGTATAATATAGTTCAAAATAAAAGTCATTTACGGTTAATTACGTTACCGAGTTTTTTGATTGAGTGGCAAGCAGTTAGCAGGAAGAAACAGATCAAAGAGAAATATTATGCACTCAAATTCTTTGGCTTTGCAGTTCTCCATCAACTGGTTTAGACTATAGCCCGAAGAGCTTTATGTTCAGCTGAGAGCTTCCTTCCTTGCCAGCTTAGAGCTTTGCTTATAGGTTAAGCATATGTCTTATGTTAGCCGTTTGGCTATCAAGTTCAGCTTAAAGCGCAAACGTATTTATTAGAAGCTTTAAAGCTTAGCTCCGGACACATCAGGACCTTGTAGTAGAGCTTTTGGCGCAAACGCTTTTATTTAAAGCTTTAAGTGCAGCTTTAAGTCTCAACTCTTGGGCCTGGATATTCTTAATTATATTGAAGCTTTGGTCGGAATGAAAGGTTTTGGTGCATGATTGAAAGCTCAGTGCTAGCTCTTAAAGTTAAGCTAAATCAGCATGTTTTAAAGCTCGTCTAAAAGCTTAAAAATCGGGCACAAAAGTTATCACAAAAGTACAAACTGTAAATTGAACTTGTAAACTGTGGCGGTTCGCTCAGTCAAAGTATGCTTTAAAGCTTAGGTGAGCCTTAAAGCTTACCTAGAAGGCTATAAATGAAACCTAAGCTTAAGAAGCTATAGGCAAGGCTTAAAAGTGAAGCACAAAAGCTCGACCTGAAAGCTGATTCTAGCAATTTGCAGATTCATGTTGAGATTCAAAGCTCAAAGAGAAGTACTTCAAGATAATTGAAAGGCAAAGCTTTGAAGCTTATCTGAACTCAATTTAAGTTTTACTCAATTTATGGAAAGCTTAGCAAAAGAAAAAAGCTCTCAAATGGTTCTCTTCTGGCATATAGCTAAACATGATGATGGCAAATACCAATAGCTGGACATTAGATATATCATATAAATATATAATCATGGTTAGGGAGCATATTTAGCAGAGAGAGACTTACGTTCAACGTCGATACTAGTGCTGGACTGATCTGATCCGTGTGGATTTTCGGCGGTGCAAACGTAGACGCCGCGATTATCGGGTATGGCATTGATAATGCGCAGCACATTGCCGGTTTGATGGACATTGGGGGCCATCGGTTCGCCGACCTTTATCCACTTGATGTTGGGATACGGTGAGCCGCTGGACTCGCATGTAATGCTAAAGTCGGTGCCCTGATCGATGGAGGTTTGATCGTTGAGTCGCACAATACGGGGCGAAATGCTGAAGGAAGTAAAGCAGGTGATTAGTTAGCTAATAAGTTTGTTCAAATTGTTAGACGACAAATTCTATTAAGCTTATTTCATACAAGCAGGCTATGCGTCCTCCCTTAGCTCCACACTATGTTAAATGCATTCCTAAAAAACTCGGTGTTTATCATCCGATCGGATAGAAGTTTTGTAGGATGTTAGTAACAAGGAACAAGACTATGCCTTTAAAAATGGATTGTCATTGGGAAACCATGGAGATTTACCCAAAGTGTAAAAACAAGTTCGGAATTTCGAAATAGCTGTCGTCTCTGGTTCTAACAAGATCCGAAGCATGTTTTTTATATCGATTCTTATCGAGTTCTAGAAACGGGGCACTCTCAGCGCGGTCTATACTTAGAGTTCTCGAGCTAGACCCTTTCAGACATACGGACGAACAGAGAGAGAGAAAAAGCGAAATAGAGTGTGAGAGAGAGAGAGAGAGAGAGTGATATGGCTCAATCTGATACTGACCAAACACATATGCATAGTAGACAAGAGTGAAAATCGGATGAGATTAGACCGAGTTATGGCGGTGGGAAAATTTGTCCTATGTCTATGTTAGATAGGATATTTGAGGGTATCAATTTCAGATGCATTTTAACCAAGAATATTGTTGCCAGATTTAATCAGTCAGTTTAATAAAAACAGTTTTATATATAGAGATAGAAGATGGATTAGAGGCTGTCTGCTTCATGTCAAAATTGTAATATCTAAACTGAACTTAATCCAAAAAAACATAAAGCCCGACTTCCCCAAAGTATTTTAAACGCTTGCAGCGAAGCAGTGCTTGCACCTACCCGTCGCCAGAGGGCGGCAGCTGACGCTGTTCAATATAGACGCGAGCGTCCTCCGTATAATTGCGACGTGTACGCAAATCGATGCCGACGCAGGTGTAAACGCCGGAGTCGCGTCCGGTGGCATCACGGATCTCGAGCGTGTCGCCGCTGATCAGGATGTTGCGCTGTCCGTTCAGTGGGTAGCCGTCGTGCAGCCACTCGTAGTGCAGCTGGGCGCCGCTGGTCGATTGGCAGGTGAAGCGGACAGTGTCGCCGGCCTCGCCGTTGTACTCCTCCGGCTGGATGTAGACGCGTTCGCGGACCGGCGGCGGCGGCTGTGGTGCATTGCCGCGCACATAGACCTGCACGTATTTCTCATCGGAATCGTATTGGTTCTGCGCCTGGCAGCGGTAGCGTCCCTCGTCGGATTTGCGCGGCGATTCGAAGATCAGGCGATTGCCATCGGTGCGCATGTGGCCATCCGCCTGGCCATCGATGCGCGTCCAGGTGACAGTCGGTGCGGGATTGCCCTCGACCTCGCAGCTGATCTCGTTCGTTTGATACTCCTCAAAGGTCACCGTGCTGGGCAGATTTATGATCTGCGCCGGCGAGCGTTGCGATTGATCTAGAGATTGGGAGATTGACAGGAGAAATGATTAGCATTAGGCATGAGCCGATAGACCAAGACGTATCCTCAATAGCTACCATAGCGTGCCAACATTTCGCTGGCATATCCTTAAGGCGATTGCCGCAGTAACGAGTTAGTATCAGAGATTAGCTTAATTTTAGTTGCGCTAGCCTAATGTTAATGTGGACACACTCACTTGATATGGTGATGGAGACCTTGTCCTCGAAGACGCGCGACGTCTGATTGTTGACCGCCTGACAGATGTAGATGCCAGAGTCGGCGATTTGCAGATTGTACAAATGGAGGACGCCGCCTTCGATCTCGGCTGTGTTGGGCAGTCGGCTGTTCTGTTTGTACCAGCTGACAAAGACCGGATCCTGCAGGGTAAACACAAGGCAATCAATCTCAATCAATCGACACGCGCATTCATTCATTTCCATTCACTTACATTATTCCACTTCATGCGACCGTTGCAGTGAAGGGACATGGATCCACCCACGGGCATTATGGTGATCTGTGGCTTCGATATCGACACTATGATCTGGGTGCGTATGTTATCGGGCTGTTCGGTTGGCGTTGGCTCCGGCGTTCCATAGTCTGATTGATTGTAGAATTATATCGATTAGATTTCCAGGTTCGGTTCGCATTTCAATTACACGTTAGATATTCAACTCTTTACAATTTGGATTAGTGACACGGTTGCGGTTTATTAACGCTGGAGGTTGGGTTTGGGAAGGGAGTTTCGATTTGATTTGATTTTCTTTTTTATGTTTTTTTTTTTTTTTTTGTATAGGGTATAGCTTTCAAGTACGCATAGTTTTAGGCACCAACTACTACATAGGTCATATACCAAATGCCAGCTAAAACTGTGTTTTAACCAGCTCAAGAGTACACTACAATAGGTTTTACATAAATATGTATGTATATAAATATATATGTAGATATATATAAATATATATATATATATAGTATCTTTATATTACGAGATACGTCCGTGATCTTAGCTCAAGGTGCGTGTAAATTTGGGGCTCCTCTTGAAGAGTTTGGTTAGTACGAGTAGCTAAATTTATAACCGACTACTTGACAGCGACAGCGAGTTCTAGTACTAGAGAGAGTATTCAAAGTTTATATATTTGTGTTTTCTCATACCCTTGCAGAGGGAACTATACTTGACTTCCTTAAAGCAGATATACTCCTAATTATCTCTGTAAAGTTCGTCAAGAAACTTTGTCTGAGTTCGTCTTTCGGTTGCAGGCAGCACACATGTCGAAATCGTTCGGATCGTACTACTATATCATTTAGCTAACATAGGAATCATCTTTTGACTATATAAATAATATAGTTATTTTATTGTTGTCTAGATATCTTCAACAAACTCCATATTTATGCGATCTAGTACGTTATAAATCAAATCTAATCAAGATCGTACTACAATAGAGTATATCTCTATCGGAATAATCGGAAGTTAATTGAGTTTTGGCTTGAACAGCTTTTCTCTGTTTCAAGATATTTCAAACGAACCCAATCGGATTACTAAATCATATGAATTCTGAGTCTAAATTGGCCCATCTGCAAGGGTATTTAATCTACGGCTTGCCGCAGATAGCTCTTTTTTGTACTTTGCCTACAATACGAGTAAATGTTTATACACAGAGTTATCGAACTATGAATACATAGCATAGCGATGAGACACACAGATTTTCTTTATACACAAACAAAATACATTTTAAGGAGGTGCTAAAAAAAACTAAAACAAATTAAACAACAACATGGGAGTAGAGTTGAAGTCTAGGTTTCTAGAATTATTCAAGAGCACCGAAAAATAAACGCTGAGCGATTGAGCTTTTACAGCGCTCTGCGGACAGAAACACATAGTAGGAGAAAGAGTGAGAGAAAGAGAGGAAGGGAGAACGCCTACAACAGTGTATACATAAAGGGAATGGGCATAGAGCAAGTGAGAGTACACAGCCACAACAACGCAGGGTTGCATTTGTTTTCTGCACAAAACGAGCTGGCAACACCGCATTCGTATTTTATAATGTCGTGTGGCAGCCTTGTTGCTCCTTTCTTTTACTTTCTTTGACGTAAGTTTCTATTGATGTCTTCACTTGTAAATGAATTGATTAAATACAAATATTTCTTCTCATTCGAATCAAATCTAAAAGGATTGATGAGGAGCATTCCTCTATACTGTTTTTTTTTTTTCAATATTAAAACATTTTGAAACTTTTTTTTTAAATATTAGCAAATATGAATTTGAATTATATCTCGGAAAACGCTTGAATTTGACTATTTTGAATGTATTCTATCAAGGTTTAGTTGCGGCAATGTACACACTCTTATTTTTTGCACAGTGTAGTGAATTCTTAGCTAGTGTGAGAACAAGTGAGTAATTGATCAAATTTTACTTGAGTTATAGAGCACATTGGGGAATAAAGAGGGGAATATTAGGAAACGAATGGTCTAACAGATGGAAATGTGAACACGTAAAATATGTGAATTGACTTATGGTACGTGATGGATTTCTCTTTCTTTTTTCTTTTTTTTTTTTGCAGTGTAAGAGTAGTTTACAACAGCTGATAAAGGGTAGACAAAGACAGAGCGATAGAAGAGACAGAGAGAAAGAGAGACAGGGAGAGAGAGAGAGAGAGAGCAATAAAGGAGAGACAGAGAGTGGTAGTTGTTGTTGTTGTTTGTTTGTAGTGTTTGTTTGTTTGCTTGTTTGATTGATTGATTGATTGACTGATGATTGGCGAACCTCGCTGATGGCAGCCGTGGCGCAGTTTGGTTATATTTCCTATAACTCTGTTGCCCTTAATTATCTGTAGAGTGTCATTATACGATATTGTCTCGTTGGGCTCAATATCGAACCGAAAGCCGTTGCAACAGAATCCCCTGCTAATATCGCATATCTTGGGCGGTTCTTCAATAATGCGAGATGTGTCTAGAATGTGGATGGATTGGATGTTTGTTGTGATGATTTCGTATATTTCTCGAAATTATATATGATCGTAGAATTTTTTGTTGTTTTTTTGTATATTTTTTTGTTTTTTGGATGTGGACGGATGTGTGGTGAATAAAAAATAAAGTTGAAAGATATGTAGAAAATTGTATATAAAATGAGTGAGATCAGCTAGCTTAAAGTAAGAGATATATATGTATAAATATATATGGATAAGAGCGTTGAGACAGCGAGAAAGGGAGAGGGAGAGTGAGAGTGAGTGAGAGAGAGAGAGAGGGGGGCGGTAAAAGCAAAGATCATTAGAGCTGGATCATGAATCAATTGAGTTCAAATAGAACAATGCGTGGGTTTCGATTGGTAGGGCAGGGAGTCTGGTGCCCATTTAGACCAAACTTCATATTAATATATATTTATTTATTTTGCTTTATTCTTGTATATTTTTAATTATACTTATGCTTGGAGCAACTACTCACCGAAATCCTGGCAACGATCGCCTGTGAAACGTGCCTTGCACTGGCATTCGACATAGCCGCTGCTGCCGAGATAACAGCTCTCCGTATTATCCTCCTGGCAGGGACAGGCACGGCACTGTCCGCTCTCTTCACGGTAGTGCAACGGGGCGCAATTCTCGCACGAGTTGCCTGTATAGGCAGCTGGGCACTGGCAGAGCTCAATGTCGATGGCAGGCTCGGCGCCCGGCTGCGCCAGCTCCACGGATAATTCCAATGTCACGTCGCTTATCGAGGTCTGTGTGGTGGGTATTTTGGGTGTGGCACGTATCAGCAGATGCTCCAGGTTGGTCAGCACGCTCATGATGTCGTTACGTGTAGCCGGTACGGCGCTGCCGCTATCCAAACGCTGCCACTGCTCCTCCTCGCTGAGGCGTACGCTGTACTCATCGAGATGGGACTCAGCGTCCGGTCGGGACCAGACCAGGCGTATTCCATTGCCAATGAGCACCACATCGTTGCCGGGCTCATAGTTGCCGAACGATTCCGTGATCAGAGTGTAGTTCAACATGCCGCCATAGGCATGCAGCTGATTGCCCTGGACATTGCCGCGCAGACTCCAGTATTTGGGCGAATAGGATTGGTATGTGTAGGTGTACGTATTTTTGCTGATATCCTTGTTCAGATTCGTGTCATCCATCTCCATCTGTTGGCCGTATTCGTCGGTGATGAGCGCCTTGTTGCTAATAAAGTCCACGGCGATCAGCTGGCGATAGACGGACGCGGAGCGGCATTGGGTTGCCTGGCCCGAGCAGTAGCATTCCTTGCAGCCATCTGGATGTAGGGGCGACAGACCGAAGGTACCCGCGCGGCACTGATCGCAGCGACTTCCCACCACGTTCCGCCTGCAGTAGCAGACTCCACCGCGGCAGTCCTCGGTGCCGTCGCTGTTGCACCAATGGCAACCACGCTGATTGTCCGGCTCCGGCTGCGGCGGCTGCGGCGGCTGTGGTCCGTTGTTGTCCGGCCGGCAGTCGTAGGGTGTGCCACGGCTGGCATCGCCAATATAACCGCCGACACAGCGCTCGCAGTTCTCGCCCTCAGTATTGTCCGCACAGTTCTGTTTATGAAAAAGAGGTTAGGTCATCAGAAGCGGGCCAAGGTTTAACGGGAGTTGCTAGGCTTGAAGTCGCTAGAAACAATTGTCTCCAGGGTTTAAATAGTTTGGCCATATTTTGTATATACTGTTACTGAACCAGCCAACACGATGAGTTGACGAACTTGGGTTTGAACCGAAAACTTGGCGCATATATGTGGAAGATAAGGCTCGCGAAACGAACCTTGGGCCAAGGCATTAGTTTGAACCGCAAACTGAACCCACGAAAACGTTTCTACGAAAACTCTAAAACCACAGGAACACCTTTTCTATCTTTACATATACTTGTTCTTTTCTTGAGATATGCGAAAACCTTAACTTCCATTTGAAATAATTGTTTTACACCCAAGTAAACGGAAGTAGAGTCTAGGTTGGTCTAGGCCATGCCAAATTCTAAGGAGAAGCGTATTAAATATTGATTCTAACAGGGTACTACCTTAGACTTTCCCGTGCTACCTTGCACTAACACAAGCTACCCTACACAACTTGACGCTACGCTACACAGTCTGCCATTATATATGGTGAAACCTACATAAGAACATAGTATTCCATTGAATGTATATCTTCTCAACCCCCTATAGGTAATCCAATAAAAGGAGGCAGATTTGCTCCACTGCAGTGTGATAAGAATCCGGGCCCGCCAGGATTTTGCATTGCGTGACCCTGTTCTTCGAGTTTATAGACACCCTCAAAGCAATCGCCAGTTGTGCGTAAGGTTTTTCTGCTGCACTTACCAGGCACTCGCCAGTCTCGGCATCGCATTGGGTGGAGTGGCCATTGCACTCGCAAGGCTCGCACAGGCCCAGATAGAGACCCTCCTCGGGATTGCGTTTGTAGCCGGGCGCACAGCGTTCGCAAGAGAGTCCAACGTAGCCCTGTGGGCAACGGCATTCCTCAACCTCGTAGGCGCGCTGAGTGCCCAAATTGTTGGCGGTGGCAATGTCCATGACGACCTGCTTGAGGGAGCCCTCCATGGTGCTGGTCGTGTACGTGGCCTTGATGTAGATGGCATCGATCTTGCTGAGCGCCATCAGTAGATGCTCGCGATTAGCCACTTGGCCATCGATGCGCTGCCAGGCGCTCTCAATAATGGGCACCGCATACGAGCTGGACGTGCTGGGGCTGACGGCTGATTTGCGATAATGGATAAGGGTTAGATCCTCGCCGCTCTTGATGACCACATCGGGTGCACTGTTGCGCGACATCTGACCACCAGGCAATGGACTGTAGCTTAGGGTATAGTTGAGGCGTCCGCCATAAGCGGTCAGTTTGTTGCCCAGGAACGGTACGGGCAAGCTCCAGTACAGGGTGTCGGCACTGGAATCCGAGCTAGATCTGAAGCTAATCTCGTAGGCAAGCGTATCGAATGGCACGGGCTGTGGCGTTACACGGGTATAATCGCGCACCAGCTGGAAGCCGTGCGGCGCACGAGAACGTCCAAAGCTGCTGCTGACCTGTTCGCGATTCCAAGAGGTGCTGGTACAGTCCGCCTGCAGACCGCTGCAGAAGCACTCAATGCAGCCGGTATAGGTGAAGGAGTTCAGGTGGAAGCTCTTCGGAGCACAGCTATCGCAGCGATCGCCGGTTACCAGGGCCTTGCAGTGGCAGCTGCCATTGCTGTATTGGTTGTAGGTGCCCTCCACGTTGCATGTCGACTCGGGTGTTCGGTGGCAGGCACCGCCAGGTGCTAGCGGGTTACCCTGGTAGCCGGCGGCGCAGCTCTCGCAGCGTCTGCCAGTATAGCCTTCATAACAATTGCAGATGACATCGCCGTCGGGACTCAGCTGGCAGCCACTGGCAAAGTTGTTGCTGCCGCTCTGGGGGCAGGGGCAATCGCGGCAGGGCACACCACGGCGAGGATCGCCATAGGTGCCGGCCGGGCAGGGCTCTGGCACGAAGGGTACACAGCGACCCAGCCAGGGACCGCCCGGCTGGCGTACATAACCCGGTGCGCAGCTCTCACACGAATCGCCAACATAGCCCGGCGGGCAGTTGCACTTCTCCACAAGGGAGGCGCTGCCCAGACCCTGATCCGAGGTGCCGGCCGAGTCCATGGCAATGTTGGTCAGCTCCACCTCACGCGCCACAGCATCAATATAACCCAAGCGTATCAGTATATTGTCCACATTGGCCAATATCATCATGATCTCCTCGCGTGTGGCCTTGCGTCCATCGGGCTTCTGCCAGTTACCGGGCAGGAAGCTGATCCTCACCTTGTTCGACTGATTGGGCTGGGTGCGCACGCGATTGGTTAGTATGAAGCCGTTGCCCGTGATGATAACATCCGGTCCAGAAAGTGGACGTCCGTTGCCCAAATAGCTGATCTCATATTTGAGCTCGCCACCGTAGGACTTTAGCTGATTGCCCATATAGTCGCTGGGCAGGGCCAAATAGGGTGTCTCGCGACTGTTGTACTGGACATCGGAGGCACGGAACTGAACGCCATGGTGCATGGTGAGCAGGCTGTGTCCTGTACCCTCGTTGATCACAATCTGCTGATAGGGACTAAGATCGACGCTGACCACGCGATGCGACAGTATGGGTGGCTGTATGGCATAGCTAAAGAGATTGGCGCTCTCGCAAGAGTTGGCGACACCAAAGCAGAAGCATTTGATGCACTCCTCACTGGAACGGGCCAGCATGTTGAAGAAGCCAGCGGCACAGAACTGATTGCGGTCGGGTGTCACCTTCACAATGGTATCGGGCACCACGAAGTGGGTGCCGCGCGTATTTATGATCTCGCAGGAGTAGGCGCCGCTTTCCTTGTACTGCATATTGGGGCAATATAGATCGCCGCGGCCGCCGGCGCTGGTGGACACACACTTGTCGGGCACATGGCCCCAGTTGAGGCGCCAAACAATTGTCGGTGTGGGCACACCCGTTGCCGTACACGTCAGATTGAGGGCCTGACCCTCCAGCAGGGATTGCATGGGTGGCGGTGGGCGAATGGGCACGGGCTCCACTGTAATGGAATTTATGAATATCTGTTTTGCTCTGTGGATTACGCTATGCGGCTACTTACTGCAACCGAACTCGTCACTGCCGTCGCGACAGTCGTTCACATCGTCGCACTGGAAGCTCTTGGGTATGCAATGGCCGCTGGAGCATTGGTATTCATTGTAGCGACAGGGCGCACCGCTGGGCTCGGGATCGCAGGACTGCTCGTCGGAATTGTCACCGCAATCGTCTTCGCCGTCGCAGCGCCAGGTGCGCTCCACGCACTTCGAGTTGCTGCACAGGAACTGGTTCGGCTGGCATCTGCGTCCCTGGCTGCAGCTGTGCTCATCCGAGCCATCCGAGCAATTGGGCACACCATCGCATATATCCGACTTCTCAATGCACTCACCGTTCATACAGGTCGCCTGGTACTCGCTGCAGGCTGTTTGCGGGCGATCGTGTTCGACAGTGTTAACTGTGGAATAGAACAACGCCAGGAAAATGCTATAGAAAAGGAATTTCAAATTTTGCACATAAACCCTCTTACCAATAAAGTGGCCAGGCGGCATTGGGAATTAGAGAGAGATTGTGTATTAACTTTAAGATCTATCTACGTTCAGGAGCTGGAGTTGGTCTAGGCTCTATAGAAAATATTACAGCTGACTGACCGACTGGCTGATTGATTGACTGATTCATGATCAACGGAGAGCTTGAAGATTAAATTTTTACTTTAGCTATAATAAGGCGTAACATTCACTCTTTACAGTGAAACATGGGTGGAAGACACACTTTTGCTTCAAGCTCTTTATTAAAGATATGTCTAGATATGTCTAAAGACGTGCGAAAATCCATCAAACTGACTGAAAGCTGAGCGTCGTAGCTCCTTTAAGAACAAAGAGGATAAATGCGGGTTTACCCAAGGTTCGGAAAATGGGTGTAAAGTTAAATTCCAAATAAATAAATAAATATCTTGACACGGGCCAGGCCGCATAATAACCGAGTATAATAATCGTGGATATTGCTATTATTTTGAGAAAGCACGAAACTCTCATCAATAATTTCTCAAACTTAAATAATAAAATCTCTAGGTCCCTAGGTCTACGACGTCTGGGTACAACATGCCTTAGTCCTGTAAAATACTTCTTAATAGACCCAGTCCAGCTCCGTACGCGGTTTACGAAATGTTGCGCGCTTTTACCTAGACCAAAGAACTCAAGATCAATATGCGGCACAGTGCCATATTTGATGCGTTTCGATTTGGGCTCCTCGTATTTGTGCTCGCCCCAGGCTGCGTCCAAACGTATTCGTTGCGAAAGAGAGCATTGAACAAGAAAACCCAACCGAATTCCCAGGAAGCATATCGAGAATTACTTGGTAGCGATACTTACAGCGTTCGACTGTCAGATGGACGGTGACTTGTTGACCCTGAACGTAGCTCGGATAGCCAACAGCTTCGCACACATAGGTGCCAGAGTCCTCCAACTAAAAAATATGTTAATGCATGATTTAGTATACTTAAAGTTGAGTATTTCAGAGAACAACTTACGCGTATGTTGGGTATTTCCAAGCGTCCGCCCTTATCGGTGAAGCCCACGGGCAGGGGACGACCGCCGGGACGTGACCACCTAACCTTGGCGCGGGCTGGACCCTCATCACGGCAACGGAAGATGACCTCGCGTCCTGCATGCCACAATAATTATCATTAGCCAGGTATAAGCACATTTTTATATTATGGAGTACACAAATATCGGGAGCATTGCGAGCAAATTACTGGATCTAGTTGGGACTATCATACATATCGCTGCGGGAAACGTGGGGTGTGTAGTTGGGAAGGGGGGATTTACAAATTGCGTTTGTGGTCTAAGGTTTCTAGCGGGCGGGTGCTGACAGAACTAATAATACGAATTTCGACAGAATTGTACAACGCCGGACCTGTAGCCAATTGCTGTGGTGCAGTGGTGCAGCGCGGTACGAGACGAGTGTCTACTATTTATATTGTGCGTGTGTAGTTAGGCCAACTTACCCTCCCTAATATATCCTGCAGGTATTTAATTTATGGGTTATGTCATTTTGGTTGGGTTAAGCATTAAAAGTAATGGTAGAACATTATGTAGAGTCAAAAAAACGAATGGAAACAACAAAAAAAAAAAAAACGTTCTTCGTATCCGATCGAAGCTTAGTTAACGCCTTGCAAAAGAAAGATCCTGAGTGGGTGGAGCTGTGTTTTGTTGAGCTGCCAGAGTAGCTGATATATCGATATCTTGTATCGATTACAGACCAGAGGTTATCGGTATTTGTTATCAATTACCGACGAGTTATCGATGCCAGGCAAGTAATCGATAACAGACAATGCGCTTCTTATATCGCTGAGGATAACAGGCAACAAGTTATCGATACCATTGATCAGAGTATGTAAAGAGCTATCGATACCGTTGGTTGATAGCATACATAGAGTTATTTATATCATTGATCGATAAGAGGCAATGAGTTATCGAGATCATTAGATATCAGACGGGGTATCAATAACTTTGATCGAAAGCAGACTAGTTACTGATATCATTTATCGATCACAAACAAGTTATCGATACGGGTTGATCAACATCACATTAGGAAATATTGTTTATCGAAAGCAGACGCAAAATTATCGATACTCTTTGATAACAAAAGGATGACTTATCGTCAAGAGACATCTTTAATAATGCGTCATAACAAACATAGCACAGTTGTCGCGATCATCAAACCAATTGTTATCGATATCGCTTATCGATATAAAATCAAAATTCTTTCTTTTGCCAGGCATTCTTAAAGTTTGCTTTTCAAAAGTCCTTGCCTTTAACCGTGTTAAACATAAGTTACTATCACCGTTAAAGGACAGATCCATACTTACTTTCTTTGATGATCTGGCTATCGGGGTAGGTCTTCAGGTTCAGCTGATTGCGTCCGGCTGGCGACGGGTCGGAAACTGCCAAGAAAGAAATGAAAATCGCATGTCAGCACAGTGTTAAATATTGGACTACAAAAGCATAGTTAAAGGTCAGTATTATGGGTATTATCGAAAGAATAGAAAATATATATTATTGTAGTCTTAATAGCACTGCGGCGCCCTTATTCGTTTAGTACGCTTTGGTCGATTGGTTAGCTTGATATTGTGAATTATAGTTGTTGGTAGTTGTGGTGGGGTTTTTTTGCTGACACCGTTTTGCTTGGGTTTGGTTGACAGGTCGATGACCACTTACTATCGATCTCATTAGTGATGGGCTCGCAGTCCAGCTCATCGCTGGCATCGAACTGACAATCGATAACACCATTACAGCGCAATCCGAGCGTCAGGCAAGGACCGTGCTCACACCGGAACATGCTCGGTGGGCAACTGATGCGCTTTCCACCCACCGACATCGTTGTGATGGGCACCACAGTTGTGGTTGTGGCGGTGGCTGTTGTTGTGCTGCCTGTTGCGGATCTGCTGCCAGCTAAATGTTGATGATCGCATATTGATCAGTGATCAATCATGATGATGATGATGATGATGATGATGTTGATGATGATGATGAAGCAAGCCGCTTGCCTTTGCCTAAGGGGCCATGTCGCAACCGGCTACTTACCACAATTGTGCTCATCAGAGCTGTCCTGACAGTCGGTTTTGCCATTGCAACGCAACGCCTGGTTGACGCACTGGCCGTTCCGGCAGCGGAACTGGTTCGGCTGGCATTGCATTATGTCGCAGTTCTCCTCGTCGGAGCCATCCATGCACTGGGTAAAGCCGTTGCAGACATCGGTCTGGGACACGCAGTCGCCATTGCGGCAACGGAATTGATCCGCAGCGCAGCCTGTCAAAGTTATGAAAAAATCCGCAATTAGTAACTGGCTTTTGGAACAAGATCTTTTCGGACTTCTCTACAGCTGGAAGCTAGACATTTTTTAGGAAAAAAGTATAGATAAATATAGTCAATTTATGTTTAAATAATCAGAATTGAAACCAAAGTATTTTCTTTAAAGAGTGCATACACATGTGTAACTCGTAGAACTGGCTTAAACGGGGACTAGAATATGTTTGGATAATTGAAGTTTTTAGCATGCAATTGGCTTAGATAGAAACTAGGGGGATTACAACTAGAACTAAAGACTACTAACTACATTACGGGTATAGGCAAAATGTGAGCTTTGAAAAATTTGCATAAAATATTATTAACCAATACAGTTCTGTTCATCGGAAAAGTCTTTGCAGTCGTAGAAGCCATCGCAGTGCTGTGTTGCATTTATGCAAAACTGTCGATCGTAACAGGAAAACTCGTTATCCTTGCATTGAGTACCTGTTTTATTTTTTTTTTTTTTTAACATTTATTTATTATAATAATTGGTGCAATTTTGCAAACACAAATTTGGTTAAAAGCGAAAAACCAAAAACAAATAGAAACACGTGAGAGATAGGTAAGAGAGAGAGAAAGAAAGAAAGAGAGCACAATAATATACATTGCATTTAGATAAATTCATATAAAAGGTGAATGTAAGCCAGTGACATAGTAAGAGAGAGAGAGTGAAAGAGAGTGTGTGAGAAAGATAGAGAGAGCGAGAGAGAGAGAGGAGAGAGAGAACAACATAGATCAGCAACTTAACACATTAAGCAATACGATTACATCCATCAATAACTAACTCAAGGTGCCTGTGCCATACTAGAAATGCAATCAACAAAAATATTCTTTGCCTTTGCCAAATACATATATTCTGTAATCAAAATATCGATAAATATCGCTTGAGTTTGGTGTATAGAGATTTTGTTCCCTATTTCCCAAAAATGTAAAAATAAAAAATAAAATTTCATAGAGATCGGACCTCAAGCACCGAAGTTAATCTAGAATGATTTTCCCATACACAGAGTGGGGCAAAGGAAAGAAGAAGCACAGCCGGCGTGCTTGATTGTGTGTGAATTTCTTTACTACTAAAAAAGGGTATCTCCTCGTCTGGCACTCCTATTCGTTTTCATACAGAAAACTTAAAATTTTTAACTTTTGTAGTTTAAATACCCTAACATTGTAGGCTAACAGTAACATATGTTAAACAGAATGCATTAAACAATGGAACCAAACAATATGCCTGTTGGGCTATTGAAGGAAAAGTTAATTGTAGCTTAGAAAGAAGTTGTTTGTTTTTAGTATGACGTTAACAATTTGATCAAAATTGTGTGTTAAAGAATACATAAAGATGACGCACATTGAGGTACAAATGCCAATGACAGCTTTATGATATGTGAGTACATTAATGTCAACATGATTTAGTTCAGATGTAGGGCTCGACTTTCTTTCCTATTTTCTACTTTTGGAACTCATCATCTAAATGGCAGCCATATGAACTGCTGCTTCAATCTAGCTTATTCTGTAATATAAGCTGCTTGCTAGCTAAATGTATCATCTAGTACGGATAGATAGACGGAATCGTTTTGAATATTGTCATATGCCCTACAAGTGTAGTGTATTTGAGCTAAATATAACTTTCATTAAGCATGTTCAATGCTTATTTCAAGTATGCATATTCCAGTGGCAAGTATTTTGTTCTTAATTCAAGCAGTTTTTTTTATACTTTTTTTATTAGAAGTCATCTGAAGTCATTTAAAAAAAATCTATTACGTATTTCCCGAGCTCTTAGATCGTAAGTAAATGTTCCCTTCTTCAATCCATTCAGATTCGGGATATAACTGAGCTACCCTAAAGATAAACATGTATCTCCAGCTTAGTTCTTCTCTATGCAAAACTATATTCCTTTTTTTGGAAACATAGCTCGAAATCCAACAGATCTTTATGAAACTCGGATTGTAACGAAGTATTTCCCTTAACAATCTATTCAGATTTGGGATAAAACTGAGCTGGAACAGTCCTAAAGCGAACTCCCCTTATCAACCGTGCTCAACTAAACTAACTTTAATATTATTATCTCAGGCTTGGTCACACTTTTTTTTGTTACCCCGTTTTTTGAGCGTAGTGCATAGCCCGTTATGAAACTTAATGAGTAACGAGATTTTGTGTGTGATTCAATGATTGGAGTTAAGATTGAAAATGAAATACTCACAATTGGCCTCATCGGAGCTGTCTTCGCAATGACGACGGCCATCGCAGCGTTCGCTCTCCGTGTAGCACCTGCCACTGGGGCATGTGTGCTGTGGACAGGGCAGCGGTTGGTACGATGGATGACGTGTGGTATGCAAATGGCAGTCGCGCTCATCGCTGCGGT
Organism: Drosophila littoralis; assembly: GCA_018903485.1. Classification (NCBI taxonomy): domain Eukaryota; kingdom Metazoa; phylum Arthropoda; class Insecta; order Diptera; family Drosophilidae; genus Drosophila; species Drosophila littoralis. The sequence goes on from JAEIGF010000591.1 coordinate 6,545,892, forward strand.
CTGTGCAATCGATATGTCCGTTGCAGTATATCGAACGATCGAAGCACGACTCATCGCAAAAGAATTGATCCCGGCGGCAGTCATCGGCGGTTAGCCGATTGGTGGCTATGATTGCGAATGCGATTGCGATTGCGTTTGCATGCGATATATATTGATGATTGTTTGTGTGTGGTGTGAGGTGTGTGGTATCGTTATCGATCCCGATAACAATCAACGATTATGCGTGTTCGATTTTTAAGCATAACAAGAAAGAGAGACAAGAGAACAAAGTGAGCAACGGCTTGTTAAATGGGCAGCAGTTGAGATTAATAAAGCGGCGCTTTATGCAAGTACAAACACAACCTCACTTAGTTAATACTTTATAGACGTATACAAACCTGTGCGATATATACATATATATCGTTATCGCTGTTATCGATACCTAACTTACGGCTATGCACTTAGAACTAAAGAGGGTAGGTTGTTGGATCATTTTTGGACTGGACGGCAATTTGATTGGTTCGTTGGAAAAGTTGACTGGTGTTGGTTGTTAGAGGGGAGGGCGTGGGGTGGAGGTGAGGGTGAGGGTGGCTTGAATTGGAATCGTGTGTATCGTTACCCTGTCCCAAGCAATTAACCGGCAATTCATCCGATTCGTCCGTGCAATCGGCATGTTTGTCACACAAAAAATCGGCGTTTATGCATTCAGAGTTCGCGCATTGCCATTGATACGGTTGGCAGGTTTTAATTCTGGTTGTGTTTCTAAAATTGTTGTTGCCAGCTGTGTGGGTGTGTGTGGGTGTGTGTGTGTGTGTAGGTGTGTGTGACGTTTGTTAAAACAAAACAACAAAAAATAACAAACGTAAAAAAAACGCATGAGCATTACAAAAATTATGCAGAATGTTTGTGAGTTATGAGAGCAATAGACAGAAAAGGAGAGAAAGAGAGAGAGAGAGAGAGAGAGAGAGAGAGAGAAAGCGAGAAATGATTGAAAGTGAGTAGGCGCAAGATGAGTGTGAAGTTTATGCAAGAGTGCGAGCTCCAATAGAGCTGCCAAAAAAATAATCGATATTTATCGTTTTTTATTAATCGATGCTTATTTAAAGGCTTGAAAATGGTTCACAAAAAAATATCAAAAAATGTCGCTATGCTGTTCTAGAAGTTATCGATAGGCAAGCGAAAGTTATCGATAACATCAAGTTAAAAGCTATCAAAAAATCGTTTGTGTCAAAGCAGAATGCATAATCTTAGCCATAGCAGAGCTGCTCGAATAGTTGCCGATAGCAACAAAAAATGTCGATAGCAAATAGTTGCAAATGGAAAAACATGTAAAAAGTAAAATATCAAAGTGTTAAAGCAATGCCAAATAAGAGCTGTCACTGCATAAATATTTATCGATAGTTATCGATTGGCAGAAATCGTAAGGTTAGAAATATATATTGAAAAGTCTGCGCAGATAGTTGCAAGTAAATATTGAAGCTAGAGATAGATATGTATGTATGTATATGTAATTGTTACCCGGACAATCGCGCTCATCGATGCCATTGTCGCAATCGAGTTTACCATCGCATCGCAGCGACCAATCGAGGCAGGCGCCGTTGCAGGCAATCTGATAAAGCATACAGCCGCTGCCTTCAAAATTGTCATATAAATCAATGAAAAGATTGTAAAAGTATATTTTTTAAAAACAAAAAAAAGTAATCGCTCTGCGCAAAAACTACGAAACTACTAAGTAGACAAAAACAAACTACAAATTCGGCAGAGATCTAGAAAATAAAAGCGATATTCAAAATAAATAAATGTTGCTACTTCTACGAGCTACGGGCTACAGTTGCAGTGCTGGGGGATATCTGATATGGGGTAAGGTGGTAGGGTATTGAGAGGTCTTAGTAGTTGGTTTTCTTTGGTTTTTCGGTATTGTTTTGTTTATGTGCTTACCACAGTTGCGCTCATCGCTGGCATCGGTACAGTCAGCGATGCCATTGCAATGCAGCTGGCTGGCAATGCAATCGCCAGTGTTGCAGCTGGCGATTGTGCGATAGGTTTATCGATTGGCGATAATGTTCATGATGATGATGATGATGATGATGGTGACGCAGACGTTGGTGATCGTGTGCAATTGTGTGCGTATGAGTGTGTGTGTGTGTGTGTTTGTGTGTGCATAAAAGAATATATATAAAAGAGTTTAATGCGAAGGGCTAACGATATTGTTGCTTGAGCAGCCGATATCGGAACATCTCTTACAGATAGGCATCATTGCGACAAGAAGTACAGTTGCGCTCATCGTTGCCATCGTTGCAGTTGGCAATGCCGTTGCACAGCTGATCGCGGGGTATGCAATAATCATCGCACTCGAACTCGTGCTCTAGACAATGTTCTGCAAAATGATGATGATCACGATTATGTGTGTGAGTGTGTGTGCGAGTGTGTGTGTGTGTGAGTGTGTGAATAACATAAATTAGAGTGGACCAAACTGTACACTCTAAAGCTGTGTTAGGCAAGTGGCAAGGTGTTTGTTTGGAATGTTAGCGAAGCATTTCTTAACACAATATACAGTACAGTAAAACCTCGCTTCTTGTGTGTATGTGTGTGTGTGTTTGTGACATATATGAGTGTGCGTGTGAGTGGATGTGTGTATGTTTACCTGTAAAGGCCGGACAATCGAGCTCATCGGTTTCATCTTGACAGTCCGCATAGCCATCGCACTTCTTCTCTAAGGGTATGCACTGGCCAAAGTCACACTCAAAATAGTACAGATCGCACTCATTCAATGGATCATTGTCGGGGTCTGTGTCTGAGTCACTGTCTATATACATATATGCGCGTATTTGTACATGGGACAATGTGTATGCAAAGATGATGAAAAAAAAAAAAAAATAAACAAATATATAAAATATAAATGTAGCGTCAGTTATGCGAAAACTCGCTTGCTCCCAATTGGTCTATATCTCAAGTTAATTTTGTTTTGGTTGCTTTTTTTGAGGTTAGTTTCTCGGTAGTACCATAGTTCGTCTCGTAATTGATCAGACAGTTGTACTCATCGGCGCCATCGGCGCAGTCGGTGATGCCATTGCAGCGCTTATAGCCGGAAATGCAGCTACCGTCCCCGCATTGGTATTGGAAGCTCTGGCATTCGATGATCGGGCGGCTCAGATTGAATTTGGCATGAAAGTCTGATGGCATGATGGTATTTGTATGATGGTATGACGGTATGACGGATGGTTGTTGTTTGTTGTGTTTGATGTTTGTTGTTGTTGTTGTTGTTGTTGTTGTTGTTGTTGTATACAATATGGAGCATAGGCCACAGAGAGCGAGACAGAGACAGTGAGAGAGCGAAAGAGAGACGACGATTTTACACAGTTCAGATCGCATATATATTGGGTTTTATTTTTTTTTTTTTTTTTTGCAGTTTAAAGCGTGGAGCGTAAAAAGAAGAAGAGAAGAGAGTACAGTTAGCGGCATGAAAACTAAATATGTTTTTTACTCTTCGACAATGTTGGCGAGGGATTTTGGGTGTGGGCGGTAGGGTATTGGGGGGGCGGGCGTAAATTTGTGGCTGTGGTGCAATCATATATTTGGCAAAATTATAAATACTTAGTAGGTTATGCTTAAAAGTTAAAAACTCAAAAATACCAAGCCAAATAAAGCTAGTAAAAATACTAGAAAATATATTTAAAATAAAATACTTTCAAGAAATTTATGCGTAGCAAATTAATTTGATTAATTAGATAAAATAAACATATTTAAATCAAATATTAATATATTATAATTGATTATTCATTTTTAATTAGATAAATATTTTTTTTGTCAAAGGTCAGCTCTGCTGAAGAGGCGCACGCGTCGTGTCACGACAAGCGCTCATCTCTAAGCGATATGTAAGATTATATAATATTAGAATTTATCCATACCCAACAGAAATATAGTTTAAGTTTAGTTAGTTAGGCAATTAGTTCGTTTCACATAGCCAGGCTGGAGGTGCGAGTGTGACCAGCTTGGGGTCATGGGGGGTTGGTATTGTGCGTACATGGGAAATGCGTGAATTGGTAAAGCAGAAATTCAGTGGTTTGCTACTTACGGCATGCGCTCTCATCGCTGCCATCGCGGCACTGAGACTTGCCATCGCAGACTTGGGTTTTGGGTATGCAACCGCCGCCGCGCACACATTTATACTGAGAAAACACATGTATTGTTTATGTATGTGATGTATGTGTCTGCGTTTGCGTCTGTGTATGTGTATGTGTGTGTGTGTGTGTGGGGGGTGTAGTGTGTGTGTGTGTATGAGGGATGGAACTCACCTTGTCACTGCTGCAATTGCATAGTGCATAATCCTCATCCTCATGCTCTTGGCAGTCGGGAATGTCATCGCAGACGCTCTCAATCGGAATGCAATCGCGATTGTGGCACGCGAATTCAATGTTTTCGAGGCAATTGCTGGGCAATGATGATGATGATGACGATGACGATGATGATGATGACGATGATGATGAGCTGTCTATAAATGGTGTTTGGTTTTTTTTTTTTGATGTGTGGATGTCGGGGTCGGTGTTTGGCAAGACATATTTTTAATAATACGAGCGAGCAGGTACATAAATAACATAAAAAAAGAGAAACAAGAGAGTTACAGTGAGTGCATGAGACAGAGAGCGAGAGAGAGAGAGAGAGAGAGAGAGGGAGTATGTATGTGTGTGGCAATTATAATAAAAGAAAAATAAAATAGTGGGGGAATATTTAAAAAAACCGTAACATTAAATGCTAAATTAAATGCTTTACTTTATCTAGTTGATTGCTTTTGTGTGATTGTGTGTGTGTGTGTGTGTGTGTGTGAGCTTAGCTTAAGTAAATTTCAATGTACAATGCTAGAATCACAAACATGGCATGCACTTTGTTGTGGAACCCGTCTTAGCTAACGAATTACACCAGCACCCAAACGGTGAGCGCAGCGCAGCAACTCATCACTCTTTACTCGCTGCGAATAGCTCGTTACTCGCTGCTAGGAAATCATTACTCGCTGTTAGCAGCTCGTTACTCGTTACTGACTGTTAGCAACCAGTCACTCGTTACGCGCTGCAAGCAACTCGTTACTTCCTGCAAGCAATTCATTACTCGCTGCTAGCAACTCGTTGCTCGTTACTCGCTGTTAGCAACTCGTTACTCGCTACTCGGTACTAGCATTAAACAACTGACTGGTTGCTAGCCGGTTATTTGTTTAACCCAAACATTTAGAGCTGCAAAAGCTCGCTGCCCGTTACTCGTTACTTGCTTACTCGCAACCTGCTGGACGGTTTTTCGTTTTACCCAAGCATTTAGAGAAGCAAGACAACTCGCTATACGCTACTTTTAGGCATAAGACACCTACTCGTTAGAACTCCTCTTGTTGTTATTGGTATTGGGTTAGTGGTTGGACGCGTGCCTGCTGTTACTTCGTATGGTGATTGTGTCGTCTTTGTTGTCTGGCGCTCCAGTGAGGCCGGCGGCGCCGTTGCCCAGTAATAGGGCGTCGGTGCGGCCGTCACGGGTCGCCTGGTGGTTGTGGGACGCTTATAGCGATCGCAATTATCCTCGTCGCTTTTATCGTTGCAGTGGTAGCTGCCATCGCAGCGCAGATGGAGCGGTATGCAGACTTTGTTCCCGCATTCGAATTGATTGGCGGCGCACGGATTTTGGGGGCTTGACTTTTCGTATAGGTCATGGGGAAAGTACAGTGAGAACTCTTTCGCATCGAGCTCGTGCAGGCCGGTTTGGATTCTGTTATCGTTATCGTTATCGCGGCCAATTTTCGGCGGTGGTCGCGGACGGTGATGGTCTGCATAATTGCGTATAATGCCATTCCTATCGACGGTATCGGATTCGTTATCGTTGACATCGTTCACATCTGTGAGCCGCATGCATAAGTCGTTGTTATCGGTTTTGGGGGTCGGGTAAGGATGTGGAGGTGGTAACCGCATGCAGAACCGTTGATATATATGGATACGGGATTGGGATATTTGTGAGATGTATTGGACATCGTTATCGATTTTATTTTATTTTTTGGTTTGTTAAGTTTTGAGCATGCAAATTTTGCAGTTGAGCCAATTGATGTTGTTGTTGTTCCAGTTGCGGGGAGTTGGATTGTAGTTTTTGTAGCGTGCAATTAATCGATTAGTTTTTGGACATTCGATAACCACAACCACAAACGTTCAAGTTTGTTCACATATTTTGGAAATTTTTTTCGGATTTTGTTTTTGTTTAATTTATTTTTTTTGTTCAGGTTGAATTGGGAAAGAAGAGAAATAAAATGTAAATTTGTTAAGTAAAAAATCATAATTTTTGGCAGTTGACACGCATAAGAGCTACCACAAAGACGCGTAAGCATTCGATAAATAACTATCGAAATAAGAAGCGATACACAGAGAGAAACACATAGGGAAGAGTGTTGGAGAAGATATTGAGAGAGTCGCTGTAAAGATTGAGCAGTCACCAAGAGTTACCAAATATAAACAGAGAACCGCAGTAAGCAATACACACAGAAGCTTATTTCATAACAGAGACGCTTATCGATAACAATGCCAGAGACGGAGCACTTACCGCAGTCTTGCTCGTCTGTGTAATCGTTACAATCGTAGATGTTATCGCACACCTGACGTACCGGTATGCACTCACCGTTCCCACAGCGGAACTCAGTAAAATGACACTGATCATCGGCATCGTAGCCACCTGAGTGTTGTGTAATGTGTTATCGATAACCGATAGTCGGCAATGGGTATGGATATGTCTATGGATGGATTAGTGATGCGCTGTAAATGTGGTGAGTGTTTCGAGGAAGTGAATTGGAATCGTCGCTGGGGCTTCGCCTGTAGCCTGACAGCTAACAAGGCACAAATCGGTAAGTGCAAGACAGTGTTGTGTGGCGATAAAAAGTGGGATGGCGTAGAAACAGCGTTGACAGAACGCGTGACCAACTTACCTGCGAGTGTGCACACACTCCCGAGCAACTACTACACATGCACGCACGCACACATCCAGACACACACATTCACACACGCACACACACTCACCCTCGCAGTAGCGCTCATCGGATATATCCTCGGGGCAATCGATGTTGCCATTGCAGAGCATCTCCTTGGCAATGCAAGTGCCATCGTCGCATTGCCATTTGTCGTACAGACAGGCTGCATGTGAGCAATGGGCGAGAGAGAGAGAGAGAGAGAGAGAGAGAGAGGGAGGTGAAGGGGGAAGGCAGGCGAAAAGAAGAGAAAGCGAGAGAAAAAGTACGCAATATACAGCACATATCAAATTGTGAGAGAGGGTGTTAAGACATACGGCAACCCTCCTCGTCGGAGCGATCGTGCGGACAATCGGCGCGTCCATCGCAGCGATGCACAATCGAAATGCAGCTGAGATCGCGACAGGTGAATTTACCCTTGGGGCACGTGTAGCGCAGCTTTGGCACAACTGAGCAGCATGGCGAAAGTGTGCAAAGAGAGAGTGTATGTGGAAAGGGAGAGCAAAATAGTTATGAAATGAGCATAATGCAAATGATTGATTGATTGATTGATTGATTGATTGATTGATTGATTGATGCATGTGTGCTGATGTACACACTAGATTTCAAAAGCATAAAGCAATTTTTATATGATTCAACATTTGAATTTGTCCTGAGTAGAAAGCTCTGTCAATCATTAGAAAGCACAATACATAGTCATCGTAGAAACTAAATGATTGAGCTTGTTTGACAAATAAATAAATAAAAGAGCAATAAATTGCTCTGCCTAAATACTCTGCTTCAGACATCTGGCAGCACCAGAAATAAATCATTTGCATGTTAAGTTGGCTGCGTTATGTAACTGCTTCAATCAAATGTGATTGACAGTAGCAGAGACCGACAGAGTGAGAGCGACAGCGAGTGAATAGTTTTGACAAAAGACTTTAACTTTTGGAATCTGTGTGTTCAGCTAATTGATGCATTATTTTTGTTTTGATGAATTGATTGAATGATTGATTGATCTTCGTCCGGCAATGATGGATACTCACTTCCATCGCAGTGCTCCTCGTCGTCGGCATCGTTGCAATCGGCATGGCCATCGCATTGCTGGCTGGCGCTGATGCAGCGGGTGCCATCGCGACATTGATACTCCATGCCGCTGCAGGCGGCGGCTGATGTGGGCGTTAGTAACGTTGGGCGTATAACGGTAATGGGTTTTTTTTTTAAATTTATTTATGTGTTAGTTGTTGCCCCCATTCGCGAGCGGGCGGGCGGTTGTAAGTGAGAGAGAGAGAGAGAGAGAGAAAGCGGAGAGAGTAAAAATAATTTGGTTAGTGGTTAGTGGTTAATAACTGTGGTTAAACGTTGTGGCTTATGGGGACAGTTACCGTAAGCAAACTTAGGCTAATACGGGAAGATTACAATGGCTACGACCGGTTGCCGCTATAGTAATGTTTATCGGTTATCGGCAATCGGCAGCGGTTATCGATTATCGACTATCTAAATGGCTTACAGCTAAACATCTTAGTCAAACTTATTGTTAACGCATAGACGTATCCAAAATACTTTCGGCTAACGTCTACCAAAAATATACGTACATACATATATGTGTGTCTAGGGTGTGTGTGTGTGTGTGTATATAGGTGTGTGTGTGTGTGTGTGTGTGTGTAGGGTTTTTGGCATTTAATAGATCTGTTCTCAGTCATCAACTTACGGCATTCTTCGCCCTCATCCTCGCCATCGGGACAGTCCTTGACATAGTCGCAAAGCTTGGTGGCCTCAATGCACTGTCCATTGCGGCATCTATATTCGCTGGCACTGCAATCTGAAAGGGGCATAAGAAAGGTATTCGAGTTTAGATTTATGCAAACACACATATATACCCTGTAAATATGAGTGAATGAACAACATAAGGTTAGCATACAAGTTGTGCTGTTGCATGACACAGTCGGGTTTAGCTTTTTGAGTTAACCCATTGAACTCGCGTATTATAAGACCGATTGTTGGCAAATTTGCTAGGGGTCTTCCTTTTTGTGAGTTGCAGAAACATACTTAATATTTTAGTACTCCGCAGAACTGTTCTCGAATTTGTCAAATAAGCATTCTTAATATTTCGGAGACTTTAGGTCCGATTGCTGGAACATTTGGAATGTGGGTTTCTTTTTATCTCTGTCCGAAGCATAGTTTATTTCTTGGTAATCCGCACAGCTTTTTTTGGATGTCTATGAAACCCATTTAACTCAGAGAATATGGAGGCTCGGTATACCGAATTTCGTATATACATATGTAGTAACTTTTGCTTATCTGGGTTTGCTTCAACCAAATTGCAGGGTATTAGGCGGCACAGCATTTTTATGTGGCTAATATATGGGTATATAGTATATTTTGGAAATATATATTTTTGGACTGGCAATGGTGCAATTAGCCCTCAACCGGATGCAGTTTAACAAGCATTTCCCACTTTTTCGTCAAATTTGTCAGTTGCCAACTTGAAAGCAAAAGTTTGTTAGGTGTCTGTCTTTGGCTGTATGTGTGTGTGTCTGTGTGTTGTGTGTGTGTGTGTGTGTGTGTGTGTGTGTCTGTGTATTGTGTGTTGATAAGTTGATAAGCCTGACAACCTACTCGCACTGACACAGCGACCATGCCACACCTCCAGCTCCGGCTACAGCTCTGCTAAAGCATCGTTAGCCACAGTTTCCTGTGCATGCTTTTGCCTTTTTGAACCCTTTTTTCTTTCTGTGTGCCTGCCCCGCCCACTGCTGTTGTTGCTGTTGGACAGGACGCCGCCTTAAATTCCAGTCAACTTAAGCATTTTCACAAATATTTTTCACACTTTTCATTCATCTTCTGCCGCCTGTTGTTGCCTTTGCAACACAAAGTGGCAAGCAACGCGGATTTGATTACAAGAGAGCGAGAAGTTTAGCCAAAGGGCGGGGGCGACAGAAAAATAAAAAAAACTCACACAGAAGGAGTTCAAGGCTGGTTGGGGAGGGGGGCAAGGGGAGGAGTGGCTGTGTAACAACACAGAGCAGCGGCTAATTAAAAGCAAAGCCAAGAGGCGCACGCCAAAAACTGGGGGCGTGTCACTTGGCTCAAGTGTAATCAGAGCTAGCCTCCAGTTTTTTTCAGCTTCAGCTGCCTCAAGCCAAAAACATAAGAGAAAACAGATATATATATATTCATACGTATAAATATATATATGTAGGTATATATAATTTGCAGATTATAGCAACAATTAGCGGGCATTTAATTTGCAACAGATACTTGGTCTACAACAAAATGTCAAAGGGAATGGAAAATGGTCCAAATTGAAGGGCTTAAATATCCACTGCATACTTTTAGGGGCGGCATCTAAAAATCGTCTAATTCAAAGATATTTATAGCTTTAAATAGAGCCTATTTAATTTAAGTATCCAACTGATCCATCCAGCTACTAAAACAGTTACAAGCTGGGCATAGATCTAGGCCTTATCTATTTGACTTCAGTATTTCGAGGGTAAGTTAAAGTCCAGCTAGTTGCTAAAAGCTATCATATTTATACTCTAAATTAATTGAAAATGGGTAAACGGGTATCATTTATTGTGCAAGTGTAGAAAGGAGAAAGCATCTCCGAACCCATATATATATGTATGTATCGGCATCAAAAGCCGAGTCGATCTAGATATGCCCATCTGGTTGTCCGTCCGTCCGCCCGTACGTATGTATGAACGCAAGCATCTCAGAACCTTTAAGAGCTAGAGACTTGATATTTCGAACGTACGTCCTCCTAGTGCCCACGCAGTACGACTTCCGATGGTCGATAACTTGCTCCGTTCTTAACTAAAGCCTTCTGTTAATGCCCTTGTGTAGTTTTGTTTGGCTTTGGCACGAAATGTGTCGAAGTAGACATTTCCCAGCCCATATATATATTCCTGACCTTTGTGAAAAGACGAGCTGTCACATCATCTGCATATGGCATATAAGAGTCGCAGACTTGTATTTTGTTTCAATAGCTGCTCCCAATTTCATAATATCGATAAATATCGATTTTGAGACTTGGTTTCTTAAGCATAACTTGAAGATTATAAGAGCTAGCTACACCAAACTTGGCATACAGCTTCTCGTAGAGTCAACACAGACTGGAAACAGTTGACTTTTTGGATACCCTCCTAAATTGGAAGAAATCTCGTTTATAAGGTTAGAGCCTTGCGCTTTGGTATATACACATAGTTCCAACCGATATATGGGCACTCAAAATATTATGTAGATCGGACTACAGATACCGAAGATAACCAAGAACACATTTCCCCCATTCCGTGCGTACGCCTAGAAGAGGACTCGAGTGCTTGCAATGCCAGCCTGGCGCTGAGTGCAGGGCATCTTCTGGCCAGGCAGCGCACGGTTGTCTGCTTTTGGGCTTAACATATTTGTGTATTTGTTTTGGAAATGTTTACTTCTGCTTGTTCTTCTGTTGCTCTTTTCCATCTGATTGCCTTGGCGCATTCAATTAATGCAAATGCCTTCAGCTGGCTTCAGGTGAGGCTTCGCATTGGTTGGCTTGCGGATTTAGGCTTGAGGCGGTTTTTTTTTTCCTTTTTTAGGGTTCATTGGGGCCATTGGCCGCCATAAATCAACAATTGTCGTCGTCGTCGTCGTCGTCGTGGTTAACTGCAGCGCGAACTTTAACTACTTTTTGGGCGCTCACAAATCGCTTAAGTTTTGTTTCTTGCTTTGCTGCTTGCAATTTGCAACACGAAGCTGGCAAAAGCGTTTTCTTATTATTATTGCGAAGTTTGTCTATGGCGCAATTGGCACGCCCCCGCGCCCTGCCACGCCTACCAGGCCCGAGAATGGGCTTTGACAATTCCGTTTGCGCCTCAAAGCATGCAACTCAATTTGCAGCACAAGCAAGCGGCGAGAGGCGTGGCAAGCGCCATGTGGCAAATGGCAAATGGCAGGTGGCAGGTGGCAAGTGGCAAGTGGCAAGAGGCAGGCACAAAGGTGCAGACAGAGAGAAGCAACAAAGCTTTTGCTTATTGACATTAAAGATTCAATAATGGCCAACATATGGCAGCTGCCGGATTTGGCTGCCAAACTCATCAAATCCAACAAAAAATATATAAAAAAAATATGGCAAATAGCCAAAAGAAACAGGCAACAGGAGCTGCTTGTGGTCCAGAGCGCTCGACTGCAAAATACCCTGTGTTCACCCAACTATGGAGGTAAATATCTGGTTGTGAAATAGATGCTCAAAACAATTGGAGAAGCTAGATAAAACTATACGTTGTCTATACGTCCGAAAGATAAATGCACTACGAAGATAGATACACAATTAAGAAAAAAATAATATATATATATTTCTTTATATATATATATGGATCGTTAATTAAATACATTAGAAATTGGAAAGGGAGATTAATAAACGACATCAATAGTAAAATGAGCAACAAGATATTACAAATAAATAGATAAATAGTTAGATAGATGAATAGAAAGATAAATTAATATATGCTTGGGTATATCTCTGATTATTGAGTTTATAGATATGGAGACTATCTATCCATCTATCCATCTATCTATCTATCTATCTATCCATCTATCTATCTATCTATCCATCTATCTATCTATCTATCTATCCATCTATCTATCTATCTATCTATCTATCTATCCATCTATCTATCCATCTATCCATCTATCTATCTTTCTATCTATTTATTTATTTATTTATCTATCTATCTATCTATCTATCTATATATATATATTTCTACTATCTATCTTTCCACTATCTATCTGTCTGTCTGTCCATCTATCCATCTATCCATCTACCTATCTATCTATCTATCAATCTATCTATCTATCTATCTATATATCAATTTATCAATTCATCAATCTACCTATATATCTATCCATCCATCTGGCCATCTAACTATCCAAAGGCAAATATACACCTCATATAGACAGCTCTGAGTGCCGATTCGTCCGCCTGTTACACACCAAATGCTCAATCGTATGCTAGCCTCTTTTGTCGTGCCCATGCAGACAGGGTATTTTAAAGAAAGGCTTCCAATTATGTGCTAGCCTCAGACAGAGAAAAGAGGCGTGGTACGGGGGCGGGGTAGGTAGCGCGGGGGGCAGCTGGTAAGCCATTTGCCGGCTCGTTTGATGCTCAGGACACAGGTAAACAAATTACGTGCAGCATTTATAATCCGCCCGAAACCCACCCAAAAACAAAAGAAAAAAACACAAAATATAAATAAAATAAAACAAGATGAAAAGGCAAAGGGAAAAAAAAGCATCTCACAAATTGGGCAAGAAGCAACAGGCAAACAGCAATTGGTAGCAGACGCATTCAAATCACAGTTGCAGTAACTTTTGCAAGACACACACACACACACACACATACTAGCACACACACACACACACAGAGAGGAGCAGCAGCCACAACAACTGGTTCAAGTGTCAAATGGCCGTGTGGAATTTCTCTCGCTGCTTTCCTCAGTTTCTCTCTGCTGCTCTCTCTCTCTCTCGCTCTGTCGCTCTATCTGCTGAAATGAGAGCCCTGTCAGCAGGCGCACAGCAGCGCACAAGTGAATGAATTGAGTGCATACGAGTGTTTCGAATGCGTGAATGAGTGAATGAATGACCAGCAGCTCGTTGCCAGCTCCTGCACTCGTTTGCACTTGAACTTAAAACGCGCCGCCTGCAAGTATGCAACGAAAATAAAGAAAAGTAAAACAAAAAGACAGACACACACACACACACACACACACACTCGCAGGCAGGCACTAAATTCGAGACGATAATTGATACGCGGCGCATGGAAAACGCAAAAGCGCAGAAGCCAAAACCGCAAACAAACAAAGTTGAGTGTGGCACGAGTTGATGCTGCCCCTGCTGCTGCGAGGGGCGGCTGGTGCGAGTCATGTATGCCTGGATCCACGGTTGCCCGGCTGCCGGGATGTCTGGCTGTCTGGATGTCTGGATGTTGGGGTTACGGTCTTATGGGGTACGCTAGTGAAGCATGCGGGCTAGCTGCAGCTGACAGGAGAAAAGGGGGGCGTGCTAGCAACATTTTCACTTTGCGGCATCGAGTGTTACAAAATGAAAATTAAAAAAAGGAAAAACACATCACATAGAAATGCCCGACTAGAAAATACCCTCAACACAGCGCCAAGCTACCTTGACAAGCATGCCAGCTGCCTTCTTAACACGCAACAGCTGTGCTTCTTTTTTATCTATTACAGTTTACCAGATCAACTCAGCTCGTCGTCCAGATCAAGAATATATATATTTCATGGCTTTTCTTCTCTTTTCTTTCCCCTTGCCTCTAACGTACATTGGCACATAATCATTATACCCTTTTAACGCTATTTACATGGGTAGACAAACACAATACACAGCAAAAAAAATATATATATATAAATGTAACGACTCGCGAGCTACCCTGTAAAGCGATTCTTATAGCTTTTTATACAGTGGTCGTTCGTTAAATTTGGAAGACTTCAGACTTGATGAACCATATATAAAAGACTTTGTCCTGACTCACTGCTTGACTAAATGACAGGCTGACTGATTGACTGACTGACTGATTGACTCTCTGATTGACTGACTGACTGACTGTCTGACTGACAATGAGGCAGTATTGAAAGCACAGGCCGTGAAAGGAAGCTGAACTTTTCAGTTCACGGCAAAAAGGAATCTTAATTTCACCCATCACAGTGGAAAATTAGTGGAAAGCTTTTGCATGCTTGCCTTGACTGCCTGATTGGCCCCAACATGGAATCTGACGAAATTCCTGTCCTGACCTGAGTGATAAAATATTTGTATGACATTTTCAAGTTTTTTTTTTTTTTTATTATAAAACATTTTCTATTATATACTTTATAATCTCTGTCAACTTATTAGACTGCATGCTGTTTTTCACTGTGAAATATTAACAGGGTATTTAAAAGAGTGTTTGCAGTAGTCACATCAACATTGACATCAGAATCGACAGTGTGTGTGTGTGTGTGTGTGTGTGAATTGTTGTTGCTGTCGTTTAAAAGCGTTTTTTAGCAGCTTAACAATTTGTTGCATTTGTTGTTGTTGTTGTCATTTGGTAATAATAAAAAGTATTTTGATTTGATTATTGCTCGTTAGCGCAGCGCCCCCACTCAACCACTTTGCGGGCTTTCACAGTCTGCGCTGATCGACTCATTAACTCACTTATTTGCCGCAAAGTGCTCACAATAGACCATACCCCCCCCATTCCTTTCCTTTCACCCTGCAGGGTATAGAAAATGTCCTTGACGGGCTTTAAACCACGCTTTGGGCGTCTTCTAGCGACATTTAAAGGCGGCCACGCCAACTGACAAGTTTTGTCGAGCCATGCAAATGAGTTATTAGTCAGCCCTACACCCCCCCCTTCCCCTCCACCCCACGCTCTGCACCGCTCCACTCTACGAAATGTTGTTTTAATTAAGCAAAAAACTATAAGCGATAAACATTTTGCCGTCAGGTCTATAATCGATTTCCGTGCGTTGCACGTCGCGTATACGCAACATTTTGGTTGCGCAACAAGAAGTCGCACCTATAACTGTAAATGTTGATGTAAATGTAACGGTAAATTGTAAAAAGCTAACATTTACATGTAACTGTAATTGTGTGACGTCTGCTCGAGTATCTTGATGGCCGTGTGAGTAATTACAGCATATTCCGAACGTTCATCGGAAATTAAACAGACCGGCAGCATTAGCTTCCCAACTTCCCCCCTCCCCTTTCTCAATCAACTATTGCCTCATAATTTCCCCACAGGCCCAAAACTATGGTTTCTGAGCTCTTAACAGTTTCAAATGAAATAAATTGAAACCTTTTCTAAACAGTTTAATTGCAATTTAACGAATCTCATGAATATTAATTTTATAAATAAAACAAACTACATAAGATTACGCAGCTCGAGGAATAACATTAAGAGAACATTAAGAGTGCCTTGTAAAAGATTTAACAGTTAGTTAAACTGGCTGTCAACATGTTGCCCTAGCATAACACGAAGCGGGTTGCAAACGCACCGGATCGTAGTAGGGGGAATTTCTATTTATTCATTAAATGAAAAACTGAAAAAGGAGGAACAAAGATTAGAACAAAGGTCTACAAGAGAGAGCGCTGGTTCTAACTCTTATTATCATTCCTTTTGCAAGTTAGTTAAAACTCAAATCTGTTAAGGATTGGAAACTATATAAGGGTTTCTGAATTAAACTGAAATCAAGGCTCATCGGGAAAACCCAGATTGACAAATCGAACCTACAAAAGGCAGCAAGCTGGTTCTAACCGTTAACCGAAATAACGAATATTTAATAGCTCTTACTCCTTAAAGGTTTTTAATTCGCAAAGTTCGTTATCAAAAAAATGTGTCAAATTCGTATCAACTAATTGTAAGTACTGTGAATAAATTGAATAAATGCACAGATTTTGCATGTGTATTCAACTAGTTGTGAGCTACACATTCCTCACAGTGCTGGCAACACGCTATAATAATAGAAGAAGCTAAATTATATTCCTCAATAATGGAAATTGATTCATAAGCATTTGTTTGATGACATGTATTCACATGATTTATGCTCATGAGTACTTTTTGCGTATTCAGTCATAAATACTAACGAGTACTGCGAATGTCGGTGCAACAAAATGGAATCACTCGTTTGCCAAATGAGTAGTTAAATTCATAATTTGCAATAAGCTCGATATGAAGACGAGCCCAATGTGGCAGCCATTTTATGCTTGCCACTTGCCACTTGCCACAGGATTCATGTCAAGTGTCTGCTGTCGTGACTGTCGTTCGTCGTCTTCGTCTTCGTCTTGGCTTGGTTTAAGCAAACGAATTTCAAGCTGAGTTCGACTGACGCTCGCTTGATTGATTGTCATATTCATATTCATAATTATACTCATGCTCATACTCATTGTCATTCAAGTGCACTCGTTCTTCCTCTCCCTCTCCCTCTCCCTCTCCCACTGCCTTTCTCTTTCTCTGGTTTTTTGCTGTGTAAACACTGGCAGGCAACGTCAAAATGGCAGCTTAACACGAAGCTCCTCACGTCGCTTAGCTCATGAATATGCACACATACAGTGCTCAGTGTGTGTGTGTGTGTGTGTGTTGGTGGGCGCTGTAAGCAGACCATGCCCCTTGTAGGCGGTTGCAGCCGCAAGCGCGTTATTTAATGAGTCATTAGCCGGCGGGCATTCGGGGCCAAAAGTTTGGCCTGGTTGCAGCGACTGTTGATGCGCCGTGCCACACACACACACACACACACACACACACACACGCACACAGGTAGAGGAGGGGGGGTAACCGTGTCAGAAAGTAGCAGCAGCAGCTGCTGCGACAGTTGTCAGTTGTGTCTGTGTGTGTGTGTTGCAGCTGCAGGGGCGACAATTATGTGGCGTCTGCAGTTTTAAGTGCCCCTTTGCATGTGGCGCTGTTTGCGCAGGGGCGCACTGTCCGGGCTGAGGTGGGGGTGGGCAGGTCGCATAGTAGCAGAGGACATAGGCATTAAGCACACAATGTAAACATTGCATAAATACTTGTAAGCCAGCGTCGATATCAGTGGCAACTGCCAACTTGTTGGCCAAATTCCACAACTGCAAAGCTCAAAGCAGATACCCTGTAATCAGCAAAGCGTTGCCAGTGGGCAGTTTGTGCTTGTGGCAATGTTAACAGTTAGAAGTAACATTTAAAGCATATATATATATATTAAGTCATACAGATACTTGGTAGATATTCTCTTTCTACAGACAACCAGGCAAAAGGTTTTGAATCTCCCAGCAGGGTATGTGTGCGTCGTGTTAACTGAGGCGGAGACTATAGTAAGGAATGGCTCAGGTATATAAATACGGTAGATAGCTTAATTCGAATTAACGGACTTGAACCACCGGGTCCGAGTCCCTGGGGATACGAGCCTAGGGATTCGAGCTCGAATGGAATCTGCGGGCTTGAAGCCCCAGGTTATAAGTTCCGCTTGAATCCTCGAGCTAAAATCTGCGGGTTCAAATCCCCAAACCCGAATCCCCAAGTTCGATTCCACGAGTTTGAATTCCCGGCTTAGAACCCCTGAGCTCGAATCCCCGGCTTCGCTTCCTTTCGATCTAACTTCCGAGTTCCCGGGTCAAGATATCTGACTGGAAGCCCCCTAGTTCGCATGCCCTGGCTCAGACAACAGAGCTCGAGTAACCGAGTTCGAATAGCCGAACTCGAATAGCTAAGTTCGAATCCCCTGGCTTGAATCTGCGTCTTTGAATCTTCAGCTGAATCATAAACCTAGCCAAAAAGCACAGAAAGTAGTCAGTTTAAAAACTTATCTTAAGAAGTAATATGATAATACGAAAGCGACCAAATCTCATTAACAGGGTATATCTGCTAGTCGGCGACTTTTGCAGTGCCTTCTCTTTTGGGCTTTCGGCTCGTCTGCCACAACAAAATCGATGAAATTGTTTGACGCTCGCGTGTGTGTGTGTGTGTGAAGACATACTGTCTCTCTGTCTGTCTGTCTGACTGACTGCTTCTCGGCTGCCTACCCCCCCCGGCCCCCATTTATCAGTCGTATCACCCAACCCCCTCGGAAAGTTAGCAAGTTGTTGCCACTGATTTGTCGCATTCCCTGCGCAATGTGACAAACGTTAATTTTTGTGCCTTGTTTTGCATAGAACAAAAAACTTTTGCTTGGCCAAAGCGTGCCCTAGCTTTGTGTGCTGTGTGTGCAGTATGCAGTGTGTGTGTGTGTGTGTGTGTGTGGTGGTTGGAGCTGTTGCTGCCACGACATTGCGTGCGTCGTCTTAGTTACTTGAGCAATTTATGGCAAATTAAATAAATTTATCATTGTGGCCAGGTCTAAACCAGCCCCCCCCTGCAAACCACAAGTCGCAACCCGCCGTCCGCCAGCCAGCCAGCCAGACAGACAGAGCCTGCCGCAGAGACAACAGTCCAGTTGCAGCTAACCGCAAGGCAAATAATTGTCATTTGCTGCTCGATTGCTGCCCACGTAAAACAAAAGAATTGTCGTCGCCTGCGACTGCAAATCGTTTCTTCTTCTTCTTCTTCTACTTCTTGTTGCTGTTGTCGTCGCCGGCTGTCGCCCCGCTCTGTCGTCAGCCATGCCCCCCTTCCTCGCTGCGTTGGCAAAAGGTAAAAGTGTCAGCGTGTGCCTGGCACCAACAAGCCAGCCCAAGTTCCCATTTTTTTTTTTGTATTTTTTGCAGCCAACTTTCTTAAATACTTTTGCGGTTGCCCCTAAAACCAGCAACTGCTGCCGCGGGCAAACGGCGGCAGCAACCGGCGCCCAACAACAACCACAATTAATGCCGTGTGCTCTGGAATTGGCCAAATGTGCGCGCACTAATAAACTCAGCCACACACACACACACACACACCAAGTGTGTGCAGTTTTGTTTGGCAAACGCGGCGTATGCGTGATTTTGTATATCCAACGAAAATTACACTGGACTTGAAATAAAGCACAGCTCGGTGCTTAAAGTCCGATCTATATTTAATGCATATATAAATACATGTAGCTATCCAAGCGCCAGGCTCTATCAGAATTATTTATCAATTTGCAGGGGAGCGTGAAATATGTATACCCTGTGCCCACCACAAATGTGTAAAAGGGGCAAGATAGCTGCGAGCCAATGTATGCAACAGACAGAAGGAGGCAGCTGCAAGCCCTTCAGGCACATGTATATTCATGATCAGCAATAACCCCCGCTTCGATTAAGCCATATCCGTCAGTCCGTAGGAATAAACGCATCGAGCTCGGCTTATATAAGAGCTAGAGACTTGAAGAGACTTAAAATTTGGACTTTGGAAAGATCAAGTTTATTGAAAATAATCGATAACTCGCACCTGCTGGCATAAAATCGATAAATATCGTTATCAAAGGGAGTTTGGGAGTTCTTGAGCATGTCTTGCAGTTTACAAGAACTAAAGACGCCAAATTCGATATGTAGACTGTTCTTCTGGTCAGTCACAAAAGCAAATACCATAATGTGGGTCAAAGGGGTCAGTACAGGGTAACTGCTAGTCAAGCACAGCCGAATTTGGCTTCTTTTCAAGCTGCTGACAGAAAAAAAAGTGCAGCAATGCAAATATTGTTATACTTTATATGGCATATACTATATATGCTATGCCACATACATATATGCTCATCTTTATGTATTTTATTTAATTTCGAGTCTTAAGCCCAAACAAACCACACCAAAAGCACCCCCCCCCTCCCCACCCCCTAACCCCTTCCCTCCTGCAATTGGCCCTCGCACGCTCATTTGTTGCGCTATCTTGTGATATATCGCAGAGCAATTAAATGTTATCGGCCACAGAGACGTCCAAAAAGATAGCAGCACGGACAGGCAGCCAGGAGAGAGAGATAGCTGGAGAGAGAGTGAGGGAGAGAGAAAGAGAGAGGGGGGGAAGAGCAGAAGATAGCCTGTGGAAGTGAGAAGGCTGAACAATCAGAATCACACGGACATGGACACGGCTACGTCCGGAAAATTGTCATTAATCATCGCGAATGACGCGCGCTGCACGCAATGGCAACAACAACAACAGCAACAACAACAGCAACAACAACAGCAACAACAGCAACAACAATCATAATAACAATTTGTGGCCAAATATTTGTTGGGCCTTCGACCGCAAATTTCTATTGCCAACTGCCGCCCGACATACACCGAGAGAAACAGCCGGGAACAATGCTCGGTCCAATAAAAGCTTAAAACTCCCGAAATTGTAGAGGGTATTATGGCTTTGTGATGAAGTGTGTAACGCATAGCAGGAGACATCTCCGAGCCCATAGAGCATATGTCTTCCAGATGAGCAGCAGCAACAGCCGAGCTGATATGGCCAAGTCCGTCTGTCCGTCTGTCTTACGTCTTGAAACTGTGTTGCAGGCATATGTCGGAGCCGGATTGATGCCGGATCGAAACACTATATCATATAGATGCCATAGTCGTTCGCATTGGGCGTGGCAGAGCATGTTTGGTTCGATCTGGAGAGGAGATAATCGCTGGTCTACTGCAAGGCCTGGCAAGTCTAGTTTTAAGACTAAAGTTTTTGAGCATCCCCTAAAGTTATCTTCAAAACAAGACTTAAAATCAACTTGAGTCGAGTAAGTTCCGTCTTGAAAGAGACGTTTGGCCTGAATTGGCTGGCTTCAAGCACCAAATTCTTATTTTAAGTGCGAAAAACTTTTAAAAACTTAAAACAAGCTCCTCTTGCTTAAACGCAGTCGTTGACTGCAGCTGAGAAATGAGGCATAATGTAAGAATTTTTGAACGCTTTTGTTTGACAGCAAAGTTCAAGCACAGACAAACTTGTTTCAAGTCGTTTGAAACTTGAAACAAACTAAGATTTTTCATGACTTTTAATAGCTTTAAATAACTTCAAATAGCTTTCGCTTTTGCTCGTTTGCAAAGCTTTCTTTTTGCAGCAATTTTAAGCGCATTTTGAGCTTAGCTGAAATTGAGCACGAATTTTACTTAATTTAAAAAGAATTAGCTTCATTTGTCTTGTCTTCGTTATTTTTTTGCACCGTGTATGGCTCGACTCACCCAATATGCCAGCCAAACAGACAACAGCCTCCCGCCGCCGTTCGGGCCACATTCAAATGCAGCAGCGGCCAGCTTGAAATGATTCATATGCCAGCTATGATGCAATATTCATGAATACATTTTTGTGGACTGCAATCGGGCAAGTGGCTCGTTAAAATGATCTCAGCAAATGTCGTCATGACAATGACCCAACTGGGCTGAGAGTACTATGAATATGAATCTGACTGAATACGAATATGATTCTGTGAGCATGCACAGCATTTAGCTCGAGGCGTGCATTTCAACAAATACAACCGCAACTCGCTTGTCTTATCAGCTTGTGTTTTTTTTTTCTTTCTTTTTTTTTTTTTTTTAAGCTAATTTAAATGATTCCCTGCCCAGTTGAAGCCCCGAGTTGCCCCTGAGAAAGCTGCTGCATTAGTCATGCTTCTGCCATTTATCTTGGCTCGCGTTGCCAGGCGCTTATTTGCTTAGTTAATTGGAATTAGAATTTGATAGCAGTTGAACTATAAACTCCCCCATAAGCTCTATTTAAAACTATATACATATATATTTGATAAATAGCAATTTCTACATATGTAGCCTCAACATACGAATCGCTTTAGCCCGACTTCTTTTGTCTGAAAGTTAAGATCTTGGCACCCTTTTCTATATATATATATATAGAGCTAGACCAAGCCGAACTCGGCTATTATCCCAGCTAGAGCTGTGCATATCATAGATGGATTATGCTATTCATAAATGTATATACATATAGGCAGATCTTGCTCGAGCTGGATATAGCGTAAGATTTATATATATAATATTATTTTAAACAAACATATATATGTAAAGCTTGTAAGTCTGACATAGGCTAACTCCAGCTCAAGCCAGACCTTTCTACATTGAAAATTGTTTTTCCTAGCTTTTTCTGTGTGGCTTTAGCTACTTTGTTAGCCTGAGTTCGTCCTCCATGTTCAGTTTGATCAAATATCAATGAAAGAAAATCCTTTTTTTTGGGCTCAAGTTGGGATTCTCGAAACATGCTTTGCAATCGTCGATCGTTTAACAGTCAGCTGTCCTCCATGTTCACTTTATTATGCATATTAGCATAGTTATCGTTAACTTTGTGAAACTATTTGCTCGACATGCTCACATCATTTATGCGGCACGCTTTTCAGGCAATTTTCTTGCGACTATCAAGTGTTTTGCGCCTGTCCTCCATGGTCACATTAGTCAGACTCGACAGCTGTTAACTGACTAACAGATGTCTCAGGCATGTTGCAGCTGAATCACGCTCGCATCTTCAAATAAATCTAGGTAATGCGCCTAATGTGAATGAATATAATTTGAAATGCGAGTGAATCACAAATGAATATTCATAACAAGCATATTGCTGCCATTTGTGAATGCGATTTGTATTCACAATGCAATTGGAGCAAACCAAAAGCATTTATTATTCTTTTTGCCCATTTGGATTCAAATTTCAAATTCAATTGCAACTGACACTCATATTCATTTGTCCATTCGAATGCATTCATGGTGCCCCTACCCCTCCCTCTCTGGCCGCACGCAAAACAAATTTGTATGAAATTCATTCAGAATTTTATAGCCAAACGGCGGCACTTTTGTGGCTTTTGATTCCAGCCGGAGATGAATGATGCGTTGGACCGGGCATGGGCATGCGAATGGGCATGGATTCCATTTGCATTTGGCACGCGTTGCAGCAGCAGCAGCAGCAGCAGCAGCAGCAGCAGCAGCAGCAGCATTTGCATTAGCAGCAACCCGCATCAGCAGCAGCAGCAGCAGCAGCCGCGATGATGTCAAGTCGCGGACAAACGCCCGGCAATTCAAATTGCAATTACAAATTGCAATTGCGAAACGGCAAAAACGGTTCATGCACATATAGTATGACATACTGAGACGTTTGCCCACAGGCCCACTAACCCCCTGCCGCCCACCACCCTCCCGACCAACTGATCTCGCCCCAACTCTTCTCGATTGCCTATCTGTGCATCTTAAGCGATCTCTGCGCAGCTGCGACGTCGTCGTCTCTGCCTGTCATTTATCGTTGACGCTCGATTAAAATTCTTGGCGTAATTTAGCAATTGGTATGGTGTATTTGCAGGGGGGGCTGTGGGGGTTGGGCGGGCTGGTGTGCAGGGTGTGGCGGTTGGGGGCGTTGGCAGCATCATCGCTGCTATCAAATCAACTCGTGCATGCTGCGTCCACAGCCCTCAATGAGCGACACACAGCACGCAGTAACCCAGTTAACTCGTCCAGAAACAACAAGCGAAAAACTGAAAAAAGAAAAACAAGCTCTAGTGGGAAGTGCACGACAAGGAGATACCCTGCAAGGGGATACCCAAGCTGCCAGCAGAAGCATTCCAGCTACTCTCTTGCTGCTGTGCTTCTTCTTGTTTATCCACTTTTACGCTATGCGAAATGTGTTCTTCAATAACTTCGGTATCTATTGTCCGATCTTAATGAACTTTTCAGGTCTCAAACATGGCATAGTCATGTGCATATAGCAAGTCCATATAATAAAATAATATGTTATCATATAATACGAAAAACGTCTCGACATTTAGTGATATTTTGGGAGAGTAAAAAGATATTTACAAAGAAATTACAAGCATGTTCTGCGTATCGTTTAGAAGAATTTATATACTCAAGTTTCTAGCTTTATAGCTTTGCATATCTATATCTTTTAATTAGAAGGAAGCATCTAAATAACTGACATATATCTATGTATATATGATATATATTTATCTATATATACCATTGTAGTCGCAGCAGCTGCTGCCTGCTGCCTAAAAGATGCTCAACATTTTATGCATACAATCAAGATCACATTTCATAAATAACTGAGCATTTCCCAATCTTCCTAAATTAACTTCTCAAGTAACTGATAAATACTCAAAAACATTTCAGGTCGATCCAAAACGAGTGCATCAATTCAAGCCAGATGCACACGAACGATATCCTATCTTCACACTCAGAAATATATCATAAAAACAGGGGCGTGGCAGCGGCATTTGGCAAAAGGAACTGAAAAATACTTAAAGTATTTATGCTGAAATGCCCACAAAAGACAACACTTAACGCGATTGAGCTACACATCGATTTGAGCTGCCAGCAAATACCCTATAATTTTGGAAATTGCCGCATAATGGTCGACATTAGTCGGCGGGTAACTGTAAAATACCCGTGCAGCAATTGCGCTGAAGACGTACTCTTAATGACAATATCTATGTGTCTATTACATGTCATTTTCATATCATTTTGTTTATGTATATACATATGAGGTGCCACGCCCACGCGCCCACAAGCAGCATTGCAATTTGGCACTTTCGAGTGCTTTTCGAGTGGCTCGCGAATTGTTTAAACTGTTTATGCGAATATTTCGATTGCGTGGCGCATCGCAATTCCAATTCCAATTCCAATTCGTATTGCAACAACACGAATCGAAACGCGCCGCAGCGCAAATTTATTTTCTAGCATGCAACAAGCTAAGCTGCGGCGTATCTGTGAGATACTTTATGCGGTATCTGCACTGCGCTCATA
This sequence comes from Drosophila littoralis, assembly GCA_018903485.1. Classification (NCBI taxonomy): domain Eukaryota; kingdom Metazoa; phylum Arthropoda; class Insecta; order Diptera; family Drosophilidae; genus Drosophila; species Drosophila littoralis. The sequence continues at coordinate 6,570,928 of JAEIGF010000591.1, forward strand.
AATTCATTCTTCCCGCTGCGCTTGTCATTTGTCATGCAAGTCAGTCAGTCAGTCACTCACTCAGTCAGTCAGTCAGTCAGTCACTCAGTCAGTCAGTCAGTCAGTCAGTCAGTCAACATTGTTGTCGCTGTCATTGCTGGGCCTCGATTTGCATAAGGCCAAGACAAGTTGGAATGCAAGTGCGGCCAATGCACGACTAGCAAATGCCCTCGAATCCCAATATATATTTATGCTAATATATTTTCTACAGCTTAGTTTTGTTTCCATCTTGAATTTTGCTTTTGCCTGATGCACATCTCATGTATATTCATTTTAGACAATCCTCAAGTCTCCAGTCTCTCTATAGCATGCCCTAGTTCCTGCTCTATTACAGGGTATGCGGCATGCGCTCAACGGCAACTTCAAGTACTGCAGATACGCGTGCCAAACAGATATCACACATTGTTTTGTATACCCTGAGAAACCATTGGAAAATGCGTGAATAGAGTCTTGAGTTTTTGTGTGCAAAAGTAGGTTGCAGGTCGATATTGTTATCGATAACATCGATTCGAAAAATCGATGTATCGATTATTTAGCGCGACGAAGACTTGAGTCAATCATTTGTTTCTCTGTTGGAATTCAAATTATATTTTATTCTTTAGCCTACGCAAAAGGAGTTTTTTATCTTCTATCAATATCGATCACCATTTTCATATTATCGATAAATATCGATTTTGGGTTGTGGTTTTTTAAGCCAAAAAATTCGAAAATATTTGAGCCAGATAAATTGCCAATGGTTTGGACTGTAAGCAGCCAAGTTATAAAAGAATATAGAAGAGTTTTCTATAGAGAAAAAAGCTGGCTTAAGCGCATCCGATAGTCGTGCAGATTCTATTCGGGAAGACCCCTGCTTGTTGCTGCTCTTTTATGGCCAAGCAATTAATTGCGCGTATTAACAAGTTGTTAAGAGTGTGTTGTGCGAGTTGTTGTCTCGTTGTCGCTTGAAGTGAGTGCTGTTGCCTGTCAAAAGATGGCTTGAGTGCAAGCTGAGCCAGCATTGGCACTGTCAGGGCCAGAGGTTTGCGATCAAGGTTAAGTCGTGCGCGTTCAATCGTTAATCGATAGCTGAGCGATTTATCGATTCAGAAAAAAAAAATTGGCCACCGCCCAGCGACAGTCGCGTGTGTGCCTCGCACGGCCAAGAGACAGCTGCATAAATTTGCATTCACAATATGACAGCTAAAGTAAAGTATCTTGTCGCCTGCAAATTGTATATACATATCTTGTATATATCTTATACGATTTGCAACGGCCTGCAGAGCCCAGCGTTGACTTATTTATATTTATATGGACTGCAGACCTGACGCCGTGCTGCGTTGCAACAAAAATGAACTTGTCAACAATAGAATGAAGTCACGTATTTAATCAGCTAAACATTAGATGCCGTTGCAAGAGGCTGTCTGCGGGAAAATGGAAAAAAATATATATATATATAACAATAATAAAAATACAACAAAAGTTGCCACTGCTCAGGCTGACTTTTCGCCTTCCACTTTTACATTTTGCACAAAATACAAAAATCAAATCTCATTGCGAAAAAATTGGAAACTTTCTTATAATCAACTCACACTCTCCACTCCCCCCCCCCCCGCCCCCCTCTCTACCCATCACCCTCTCCCCCTCATTCTGGCTAGATTTTCTGCTATAGCTATTTCAGTTTCAGTTTCAGCTTTTTTAACATTTCGCACGCGCCTCAGCAAAAGCAAATTACGTGCCACGACATTGTGCCCCAACAACAGCACACACACACCCAATCCCTCCACCCTTGGGGCTGGCTTGTGGGTGGTGTGGGCATGGCTGCATGCCCAATGGCATTTTGACATTTTTGTTAATGGCATAAGCATCAAATTACACACGAAACCCGTCACGACGTCAGTTTCGAGCCGCAGATACATCTGGCCGCATATGTAGATACTTCGGCTGCAGATACTGTCTTAAGATAAACTTGCCGCGTATTCTGTTACCCAAACTGCCGCTGGGCAGTCTAAAGGGTTATTAGGGCAGCCGACATAACAAAAAAAAAAAAACAGCTAGTTTTGGCGGGGAGAGCAGTCAAAATGAAGCTCAAGTTTGTAGCTAATTTATTTATTAAAGCTTATCAAAAAAAAGTTTGAGAATTTGTTTTTTAAAATACCAAATAAATACATCTATACATGTGGCACTTGCCAGCGCATATTGCCCGGCCTTGCTTGGCTTTAAATTTTAAATGGAATTTTTCGTATGCATTTTCCGCCTTTGTAAAAGCTGAAACTTTCCACGACTCGAATTATTATTTACAAAGGTAATTAATAATCAATGAGCTAAAAGCAGCAAAAGTTAAAATCAACATTTTCTTGCCAAAAAATAAAATTTCACACATGCAACCTTTGACCCGGACTCGCATTTTTTTTTCATTCAAGAGAATTGGATATTCCGAAGAAAAACAAAGTTAACAACGTCTCACTTTAATTTGCAATTTGAAGAATGAGCTTGCAGCCAAACAAATGATAAGCAAAAAGTTGCAATCAATTTCCACAAATTTTCCACACTTGCGGGTGGAAGTTTGCCCGAAACTTTGTATTTTTTAACCAGCTCTTGGGATGCGGGCAGTGTGTTGATTCAGTCAATCAGTCAGTCGATCAGTCAGTCAATCATTCAGTCGGTGAATCAGTCGATCAGTCCGTCAATCAGTTAGTCAGTCAGTCAATCATTCAGTCGGTGAATCAGTCGATCAGTCCGTCAATCAGTCAGTCAATCATTCAGTCGGTGAATCAGTCGATCAGTCCGTCAATCAGTCAGTCAGTCAGTCAATCATTCGGTCGGTGAATCAGTCGATCAATCCGTCAATCAGTCAGTCAGTCAGTCAATCAATCAGTCGATCAGTCAGTCAGTCAATCAGTCAGTCGATTAGTCAGTCGAACATTCAGTCGGTGAATCAGTCAATCAGTCCGTCAGTCAGTCCCTCAGTTAGTCAGCCAGTCAGTCAGTCCATCAGTCAGTCAATCAGTCAGGACATAAGTGCATGCAAACCTTATTCCAAACAAATACATGACCAAAATCCCATTAAAATTGAAGCCGCAATCAATTTTTTTAGCTGCAACTCTGCTCTGACCACACCCACACACGCCCCAACACACACACACACATACGTGTTGCACTTTAATTTGTTGCCACAATGCAGCCTACACAAACAAGAAGCTTAAGGAGGTGCCCGGGGTCGAGCTGCTTGGACCTGGCCATGAAATGTGGAGTTTGCTGTCGCACAACAAACAAAACACACACACACACACACACACACACACACACACACACAGGCATAACAAAGGGCAAACACACAAAGCTGCTGTTAACTGTATTTGTGGCAGTCACCGTTACAACAGGCGCAGTCACACTTACGGTTACACTTACAGTCACAGGCGAGCGACTGCAAATAGAAATGCGCTTAACAAGTTGCAAGCTTTTAATTGTTCACACACACACACACACACACACACACACACACACTTGAGCGGCGCTTACATCAGCGCATGAGCATGCAGCTAGGCAAACACACTCGCACACACACACACACACTCGCGATACAGTAGTCGCATCATTTATTTATATAGCATATCTCATTTCGGTGTTTATTTCATTTGTACCCCCCCCCTCATACACCCCCTACACCCATCATTCCCCTTTCACTGCTGCCACTACAGCTTCATCTGCTTCTTCCTCCACTCTGCCTCTTCTTCTTCGCTTTTGTCTGCTGCTTCTGTTCTTTTTTTTTTCATTTCTTGTTCGCCTTTTTTGCGGGTTCTTCAGGAAGCGCTTGACGCGGGCAACCAGAAAACTCAAGTTTTTAGCTTTTGTGTTGCAACTTTAGAATTTTATGTGTCAGTATGTGTGTGTGTGTGTGTGTGTGTGTGTGGGCGGTGGGCGGCGGCCGTTGCATTGTATTAAAAATAAACATTTTCCAGGCACAAAGACAACAACAACAACAAAAACCAAAAAATAAATACAGCAACAAACTGCAAATTTCAAAGTAAGAAAAATAAATTATGAAAAAGTGGACACGCACACAAACACAAACACACTCACACACATATATATGCACAGTGCCACAAATCAGTTAAACAAATAAATAAAACATTGCAAGCCACCGCAAGCAGCATGAACGACTAGCAAATGCCCTGTTATTACCCCAAGCTGCATCAATTTTTGATTTATTTTTAAAGAATTTTTATGAATGATTGACTGATTGATTGCTTGACTGACAGATTGACTCACTGGCTGACTGATTGACTGTCTATATGACTGACCTATTGATACTCTGAATAACTAATTTACGGTATAATTGGCTGACTAACTGACCTCTTGACTCAGTGGCTGAATGACTGCAGGGCTGATTGACTGACTGATTGACTGTCAGACTGTATGATTGATTTGCTATTGGTCTGACTTTTTGAAACTCTAGATGAATGATTAACTGAATGATTGACTGACGACTTGACTCACTGACTGAAGGATTGTCTGGCTGATTGACTCACTGACTGAAGGATTGCCTGGCTGATTGACTAACTTATAACACTCTGAATAACGGGATGATTGACCGACTAACTGACCTCTTGACTCACTGACTGAATGATTAAAGGGCTGATTGACTAAAAGACTTTTTGACTAACTGATCGACTGACTGATTGATCCATCAACTCACTTAATGACACACTGACTAACTGATTAATTGGATGATTGACTGACTGACTGACCACTGGACTGACTGACTTATTGACCGGCTGATTGACTGACTGACCAAGTGACTGATCGCCTGATTGATTGACTGTCCAAACATTAAGTTTTTACGGTTAAAAGTTAAATATGGGTGATATTATTTGAGTAAATAAAAAAGACTAAGCGAGGCAATATACGCTTATTGGATAAAAAAAAACCTTGTATCAGTATAGAAGAAAGTTGTATGCATTTTCTTGTCTGTGATTAGCCAAATACGAGATTTAGTCCGTGGCAAAATCAGTTGTTTGTTGTTTTGCAAACTGCGCTTGGAAGGTTTCTCTAAGGTTACGCGTCAATATTATATGAAATTTATGAATTTTAGTTTTTATTCAAACGCAAAGCAACCACTTGGCCACATACGAGACGAGTTTCCTTAAACCTTTTAAATTTGGTTACATGAAGCTAACTGAAAGGTATTAAAATCTATTCAAAGATTTGCACATTTTATAAAAATACTTATTTTTTTGTTGTATTTATAATTAATGCAGTCTTTGAACAATTTGCGTTTGTGTTGGATGAAAAAGATATGTGCACAAAAATTTAAGAAGCTTTAGGCTCAACACTCTCGCATTTCAGAAGAAATCTGAATGATGTAAACAGAAATGAGTGCAAAAAGAATCAATATTTAGGCGTTAACTGGTCGGCTTGGACATTTACTTTGTTATGTTGAAGCATATTTAATAAACGACAACCGAAATTTAATAATTCCAAAATATTGTTTTGCTGGCATTTGCCAGCATTCAAAATTCAAGCGTTTGCAAATCCACATAAAGACAAATAATAAAACTGAATATATAAAAAAGAAAAATAAAAATAGAAAAGCAAAAAAAAAAAAAAAAAAAAAATGTTGTTTGTTTTATTTATGGCTGCCGTTGCTGTTGCTGCTCGTCACAGATAAAGTTACATAAATGCAGCTGCAGATACAAATGCAAAAGATACAGATACAAAGATGCAGATACACGCTGGCGCATTCACAGTTAAGCGGCAGCACACACATGCCATTTAATGAAGTCAAGGATGACATTGTCGTAAATACATTTAACTGCAGGCACGAACACACGCACACACGCACACTGAGAAGCACACACAGATACACACACGCACACACCTGGCGACACACACGTTTACAGTTTTAATTTCTATGTACCTTTGTCTTTTAACATTGTCTTTGCCGTGTATCAAATATCAAAATCTGTTTGCTTTAAGCTCTACCTCACTCTCTCTCCCCTCCCTCTCCCTCTCCCTCTCTCTCTCTCTCTCACTCTCTCTTTCTCTCTCTCGCTCTAGCACTGACCGTGACCAAAGGCCTAGAAAGTGAGAAGCGTCTTTGAGCAAACTCGTGACCACCAACTCAATTCCCTTGCCACCCCCCCCGCCCTCTTTGAACCCCTTCAGTTATTCGCTTAAACAATAGATTTACAATCAGGAAATACCAACATAGCACAGAGTTCCATCTAGCTAGATAAAGTGCCACATAATTGCAGCTGGCTGCACATGTGCAAATACATATTAGATAACAAGTCCGTGAAAATTGTTTGCATTTTGATATTAGTTAAAGCATTCCGTATTGCATCATTTTCTTTTCATTTATTTACTTATTTTTAAATTTATTTTTGCTAAAATATGCGATTGCTTCAGCGGGCCGTCAATTTATTCTCTTGCTATTTGTTTAGTTTAGTTTCTCTTTTGTGCCATATCCGTTAACGTTTCCCTCTTTTCACTTTCTCTTTTGCTGCTGTATTCGCAAAGGTGTTACTGTCTTTATGTTAACATGAATGCTTAAAAACCAAAGCTTACAAAGACAAAAGTTGTTGTTCTCACAAGTCTTATATTTCCTGCATTTACTCAAGAATTGCCTTCAGTTTTTTGTTGCCCTTTGGACCATATTCGCAAAGGTTTTACTGTCGTTGGCTTAACATTTACATCTAAAATAAATGATTAATATTGAATTCCCACATTTATTAGACAAGTGTTCCATTTCCCCTCCTTTTGGTTTTTCTAAGTTTTTGGAAACTATTGTCAATTCTTTTGCTTTCTTGATGTGCTATTTTCGCAAACGTTGTGCGCCAGAAGCGTGGCCATTTGGCCTCTCTCTTGCTTGCTTCAAACGCAAAGGCTTATGCGGCCCGTAAAAGAATTTGAATGCATGTTGTGGACGTCTTATAACTAAATTATAGCTTAATTACTAAATAACGTTACGAAAGCTAAATCAACAAATGAAAATCGAAAATCTCTAGAATTATAATCATAGCTCAAGACCAGGCTGTTGCCTTCGATGGGCACATATATATATAAAGTAGATGTAAGGGCGTAATTGTGGTTTAAAATTTCAAAGATTTTGCAGTTCAAACGCAATGAAAGCAATGCAGTTGCGTAATGGTTGAGTATTCAGTATAAAAGCAGAAAGTCAAGTGCAAGCACAGTTTGTAAGTGTGACCCACGTCATGTTTAAGTGCTCGTGTGTGTGTGTCTCTGTGTGTGTGTGTGTGTGCTTTACTTCTCTTATTTCTAAATTAAGATGTTTGTGCAAATTAATTGGTCGCTGGCATCATTATTACAAAAGCGACAAACAATTAGCCTAGATTTGTGCACGACGGGCACGATTGAGACGAAAGATAACAGTGTGACCGAATGCCATAAAGCATTGTCTGTGTCTGTGCCTGCGTACGTGTGTGTGTGCGCGCGCTTGGTCCCTGCTCAGGCGCCAATCTGTGCAGCTGCATGCGCTGTTGTCAGTTCTGCTTGCAATTGAGCGGCAATTAAATGCGGATGCCATTCGCTGATTGAAATTAATTGTAACACAATCGATGGGCGACAGTGTTGCCAGCTATCGCTACAAAGAATTTTGCAGCCAAAAATGGAATATAAAAGATGGCTAAAAAGCTAAAATAGCTGAAATAATTAGCAAGTTTGTGAGGCACACAAAAAGCCAAAGAAATGCTTGCCTGGGCGCAGTTTCTCTGAAAGTAATGCATTGCAAAAGTTGGCCTGCGAATTGTACTTGGCTCTTGCCGCTACGGTCACACTGTTTTACAAGGCAATCGATAGACGATTAACAGGCTTGCCTGTACTTGTCGTGATGGACACTTTAAGCAAGGATTGTGCTTCTTCTTCCCCAGCAGCCACATAATGCAAACTTCGGTATCCAGAGTTCGATCTTTATGAAATTCGCAGCGCTTAAATATGGCTTAGCTTCGGTATCTACAGTCCGATCTTTATGAAAAGGTGTGTGTAATTGCATATACTAGAACCTACATAAGAAGTTAGCTGTATCTAGCTCCAATTTTATCCGATTTATGCTTAACACTAAACGTCTCAAAATTCCATATCTATCGATATACCGAGAATGGGAGGAGATATCAAAGAAAGATGGCCATAAACTTTATTCCTTTATTTCATTTAAAGGAATGCTTAACATTCCAAGCTCTAGCTCGTTTGGTTTTCGGAAATGAATGCATAGACGGACAGATGGACAGGGCTATATTGACTTTGGCCTTTCTCCTGATCAAGAGTCTATATACTTAATGGGTTCGGCTTCTTTAGAAAAAAAAAGCTAGTTTTGCAGGCAATTGCATACAAAAACTAGCTGCATGGGCAACACTTATGAGTGTGTGTGTGTGTGTGTATGTGTGTATTGTTGTGCGTGCGTGTGTGTGTGTTGTTGTTGTTTCTCTAACAATTTGATTGCTTCGTTTAGAGTGTTTGGCCTGGCTAAAAGTCAATCTGTGCGCGAACTTACCATGATAATCCCAGCTACGCGCCTCGACGCCACGCCTCGCACTGAGGTCGGCGCCAAGCAGCGCCCACAGCAGCCAAATGGCCGCCAGGGGCTGCATTAGCCTAGCCATGAAGCTGGCCTGCGGTCACTAGGAATTCCTCAAGGGGCAGCAGCGGCGGCGACGGCGACGGCAACGGCAACAGCGACGCTTTTTTTTTTTATTTTGTGGCAAATGCAACTGCAAGAGATTTGCAGCCTATTTAGCAAGTGGAATGTGGCAGCGACAAAGCGCGGCTCTCGGAGTGCTCCATACAAATATTATCGTCGACCCCCCCCTACACAGTTCAGAGCCAGCCCGCGGCCGCCTCTTGCCACCCGCGGCGCTTGGGGCAGCGAATAAAGCGCACAGCGGGGCCGCGGCAGCGGACAGTGGAAGCGCTTCCGGTCAAAGACAACGCATTAACACCCAGAACAGCAGCCGAACAGGACACACACACACACACACACACACACACACACACACACACACACACACAAAAGGGGATATTTTCACAAGCATTTCCGTTACAAATGAAAGCAATGAAGAGCCCCGCACAGCCCCCCGGCCACCCACTCCCGTCCTCGCGGAGCATTGGACACTTCCGCCTTTGTCTATGCGAAATGAAAAGTGAAAAAAGTGCCAAAAAAAAAATACAAAAAATAAACAAAAATACTGTTAAAAAAAAGGACAACTGAAAAGTGCGGAAAACAAGCCACACAGGACACACACTGACCCGGGTAGAGGGGGGAGGGGAACTATATAGCGCACATTAAATGTTCTTTAATTTTAAATAACAAAATATATTTTCATATGCCCAAACAGCAGGAGAAATAAATAAATCAAAAAAAAAAAAAAAAAGACAAGTGAAAATAAAATTATTGCGCAAAAAAGTAGAAGAAGTCGAAAAAGAAAAAGAAAATATTGAGTAAAATTCTCGCCCCGCTTTCAGGCAGCGACTGGCGGCTGCCTCATCAGCATTCAATTGTTCAATTGTTGTCGACATTCGCATCAAAATTTCAAAATTTCCATTCTATATTTTGTACACACGACAGCAGCGGGAAGTTGGGGGCGGGGGCATGGAGCGGGCGGCTAAGCAAGGGTCTTAGGTTATCGGGCAGCACACAACCTAACCTCAAAGCACAGTCTGCAAGGGGAAATGGAAGCGCATGTTTGAATCGTATTTTTTGCCAATTATTTCGATTGCGCCACATAACTAAACGACAGATGGTGAAATGTTGGTGGATTTGAACCGGGAACCTACTGAAGCAAAGTTCGAATGTGTTAATTATGGCTGGGATTGAAACTCAACGAGAAGCGGATCGAAAGTCTGAGACTGCAAGCAGGCTTGCCAATTTCGAATCGTACTGGTGCTTTTTCTTTAGCATGGTTCAAACCCAACGAGCTACGCCCACAAACAGGCCTAACGAAACACGAGTTGACACGCATTTGATAAAAGTCTTGCGCTATATGCTGAAGTCGAATCGAGATTTGATGAGGGTATGGCTAGTTTTGAATCGAACTGGTGCTTTTTCTTTGGCATGGTTCAAACCTCATGAGCTGCAACAGGCAACAAAACGCGAGTTGACATACATTGTATTAAAGTATAGCGAACATTTTGGCCTTAGATTGGGCTGCACGCCGATTTTGAATCGAACTGCTGCTCTTTCTTTACCATGGTTCAAACCCTACGAGTTGCGCACAGTTTGGGGGAAACGCAGATCCAAATTCAATATTTTTACAAGAACAGCGGAGTCGAAATAAAAGTTGTACATCAAAATGAAAGTTCAGGGGAAAAGAAACCAAGAATTCAAACCTAATGAAAACGTTTAAATATAAGAAAACAACAGCTATACGAACAGAACACAAAAAGGAAGAAAGTTCGTTGCCAGATTCAAACGAAAGAGCTGAGGACTAGAGCTGATCAACTGGCTCACTGACTGACCGATTGACTGACTTATTGACTGACTGATTGACTGACTGATTGACCATCAACGCACTGCTTAAATTCCGCCCGCAAGTGTGGAAAAAGCGGGGAAAAAGTTGGTGAAAATATATTTTTTGATTTACTTGTCATAAAATGCGAACATACTTTGCAATTTTGAATTCCTTCATGGAAAGGAATTAACAAAGTATTTAAAAAATACCAAAATATGCATTGTATGCCTGCCGTGAAAAATGTTCAATTATCTAGAAAAAAATTAAATAACATTAAACTAATAATAAAAATGTTTGCCCAGTTTTACATGACTTCTTTGTCTCTATCTCGCTTTCTCCCTCTCTCGCTTTCCCTCTCTCTCTCTCTCTATCTCTCTCGCTTTCTCTCTCTCTCTCTCTCTCTATCTCTGTCTGTCTTTGCCTGTCGCTCTGGCAAATTGTGCAAATATTGCACAAAATGTCGAGCATAAATTACAACAAATTTTTTCATATGAGCAAATAAAATGAGGTGAAAAAAAAAAAAAAGCAAATAATACTAAGGAAAATAAAGTAATTCATCAAAAAATTGCGATTTCATGCGGCGCTGCTGTAATGAACTTGAACTTGGAACATGCCAGACCCAGACCCAGTCCAGCCCCCGCCCCCTCTAAGCAGCCCTGCAGCACGCCTCTGGCCATGTGTGTGCGAGGCTTGTGGCCAGAGGCGCGACGGGGCGAGATGGAGGGGAGGGCATTTGACCATCTGCGCGCGATTTTGAGTGCGAAAAAGCGTCGAATGCGCGAATGCTTGAATATTGAATGCTTTTTGAATGTTGTGACGTGAAAGGCTTTGTTGCTGCTGCTGTTGCTGCTGTTGTTGTTGTTGTTGTTGTTGTTGTTGTTGCTGGCCTGGCTGCGGAAGCCGTATCTATGAGATACGCGTAAAAGCTTTGTAGTTTATGCGGCATTTGGCAAAATGCCTGCCTCGACCATAGTGTACAAAAAAAATCACTATTTTTTTAAATTATTAAATGAGATACAACAAAAAGCAGTTGCCATTGTTGCTGCGGTTGTTGTTGTTGTTGCTGTTGTTGTTGTTGTTGCCTATGTTTCAATTAAGTTAACATTAAAGGAATGCTTTTAGTTTGGCCCGACTGCAAGTGGCGCACATGAAGCGGCAGCCAAGTTTTGGCCAAACTGAACATGGCACGCATAATAATTGGCATATTGCAACACAATGGGGCAACAAGCGGCGGCAGCAACAATACACTAAACTGCATTCACTAATGATTCGTGTGCCTGTTATTTTGTTTTAAACAACATATTTTATGCTGATCTCTGACGAGCCCAGCCCAACCAATTAGCCAGACACCTGGCGAAATTCATAAATATCTAAAAACAAATGTCTAAACGAGTTCTCGGGCTGTGCCCAAATAAATCAATGTCAAAACAACGAAATAATATTGAAATTTACTCCGCTTTTTTGGCTCGCTTCAGCTTGCAATTCCCAATCAGTTAAGACAGCAAGTGAATAAAGGGGGTGTGGGGATAGGGGACGGCGAGCTGGGATGCGGGCGTATTCGTTCACGAAAACGCATTGCAAGCGCTTGGCTTAGCTGTCTGAGCGCGTTGAACCAGCAGACATGAAGTCGCTGGTTCAACTTTTTATATTTGTTTATCTTTTTTGCTATGATGCACAAGTAAAAAGTAAAAAGCGAAACAAACTGGGCCATATATAAAGTGGAATTTATACAATTTATGTATTTATATATATAATATCTGAATAACCTTTGGCCTTTTTCAACTTTACTCCTAGCCTTTTTAAAGCGACAGCCCAGTGCTATGAAACGCTGGTTTGCTCAGCTGCTTTGCTCAAAATATGCCCAAATCGAGCAGCTTCAACTGAGGCTCACTAGAACTTTCAATCTAGCTACAGGGCATCTCTAGGTCGATCAGTTTTCGCCTGATTTTGTTGTTTGCCAAATTATGCATTCAAAGCACACTGCACGTGCTGACTTTACCAGGCTCTTTTCAGGCATTATTTCCTTTTTTTATTCATAAACAAAAATTGCGCCTGTTTTTGTGTGGCAAGTAATGATGCGCTCGCTGCATGCCACACGGCGTGCGCGCGCGTGCATGTGTGTGTGTGTGTGTGTGTGTGCAAGTGATGTCTTAGCATATACAATTTGTATATTAAGATCTCATCATTAAAAGCTTAACTAAGCGTGTTTAGCTCGCCTTTTTGTGCGTGAAAAGTCATTAAAATTAATGAGGCATAATGTGGCAGAAGCTGCAGCAGGACAGCATTTGATGGGGAGCGGGCGGAAAGGGGCCTGGGTGGCTAACTAAATGCTGCGAGAGCGGGCAGAGCCGGGCAGAGCTCTTTAGCGATAATATGTTCAGCCTTCAATTGCGGTTCGGCATTCCATTGAATGCCAGCCAAATGGCGGGCCTGGGAAACCCAAGCCAGAAGCGAAAAACTGCCAACGTTTTCACATGCAAGCTGATCCTCGACAATTTAACAGAAACAGAAACAGAACCAGAAACAGAAAAAATACCAAACGAAAAGAGACGCACACAAATGCACATATCGAAAATGCAAACGCTGCAAAAATAATAAAAAAAAAAAATAAATAAATAAAAATTTCAAATAAAAGTATTTGAGAAACAGACAACAAATTTTCACAGCTGCTGCCATTGGGCATTTTTGGAATTTTCAATGAAAATCTTTTGGGCCACAAAAAGAGCTTACTTCGTTGAAGCCTTACAAGCTGGCATCTGGCCGAATTGATTGACGTCTCGACAATCGGCCAGAGCTTTAATTTGGTTCATCTCTTGGCTTCGAAATGAACAAAGCGGAGTTTGCTTTTGAAATTTACAGAGAAAAATCAAATGAAACGAAATGAAAAGCTGAACAAATAAAAAGTTTAGATACGAATCTGACTTTTGGCTTTGAAATTAACCAACTGGACTCTTACTTTACAATTTTTCACAGTGCATGAAAAGGATAAACTTTACCAAATGCAGTTTTCTTTGAAAATGTCCAGAGATTTGCAGGGCATGAAAAAAGCCCTGATATGAATCCAACTTTTGTCTTGGCAATGAGCTAAATGCTTTTTACGTTTAAACTATTCACAGATATGGAGGACATAAATAAGGCCAATTTCTTTAAAGATGAGACAAATGCAATTTACATTTAACATATTTGTGGGGTATGAAAAAGAACTTGCAAACGGATTCGACTCACTTTTGACAAATGCACAAAATGGACTTTTCCCTTAAGATTTCCAGAGGAACTAAACTAAGTGGACTTTACGTTTAATATTTCCATAGATTTGGAGGGCATAGAAAAAGGCTAGATACGAATCTGACATAGCTTTGGCGTGCAAAATAAAGTGGAATAAAGTTGAGTTTGCCTTAGAAAATGTTCCGAGATTTATAGGGCATGAAAAAAGCCTAGATGCCCATCTTTTGGCTGTGAAATGAACCACATGGCATTTTAGCTGAAAATGTTCATGGATTTGTATAGCTTGTAAAAAGGCCAAATACGGTTATAATTTACTTTTGGCTTGGAAATGCACCAAATGGACTTTCATTTCAATATTTCCAGTGAATTGTAGGGCATGAAAATAGGCTAGATTCAAGGCGTACTTTTGCCTTCAATGTGAACTAAATGCACTTTTCTCGTAAAACCTCCAGAGAAATATGAAAAATACTTCAGATACAGATGCTTTTTTGATTTAGAAAGAAAACTGAATAGACTTTTCTTGAAGAGCGTCCAGTTATTTGTAGGGCATGAAAAAGAACTTAAATACGGATCCTACTCGCTTTTGGCTTAGAAACACATTTTCATAAAGAAAACTTTGTGGTTTTTTGCTAGATTCCATCTGCTGGCTAACTTTCTTCTATATTGTCATACGATTATATGGGCATACATTTATTTAAATATTTATTTGAGTTCGAATTTGGCAAAAAACTGAGTTGGTTGTTGCAGCTGCAGCTCTCAACACTCTGCCAGAGCTTTAATCTATTTCTTTTTCACATCGCAAAGCTGAAAAAAAAAAAAACTGAATAAATCGCATTCACAGAAATTGACAAAAGAAAGCGGCAAAAACTCATCTGAAAGCTTGTATTTGACTTGGTACTAATATTTTGGACGCAACTGTGCGGATCAGCTTAATTTTGAGTGGAAATCTTGGGGCTGGCTACGAAAATAGTTTGCTGAGATGGTTTTTTTTTTCTTTTTCTTTTGGGGGTTCTGCCTTATTTGGGCCTGTTATTTATAAGAAGTGTCGCCAACCCCAAATAGAGCGGAGGTGAGAGAGAGAGAGAGGGATAGGGAAAGAGAGAGAGAGAGAGAGAGAGAGGGAGGGAGTGTGAAATGCGCTGTTTTCTTTATGTTTTGTCGGCAATTTGTCAGGCTGCACAACTTTCGACACTAATTGTTGTTAATGTTGTTGTTGCTGTTGTTGTTGTTGTCGTTGTTGTTGTTGTTGTTGTTGCTGCTGCTGCTATTTCCATCGCAACGTCGTATCTGTCAGATACAAAGATACACGAGCCGCGATCAGTGCCAGCAACGTTTAATGTCCTCTCTGGCAGATTTATTCGATTTATTCGCTGGCTCAGCGATGGCTTCTTCTTATTTCTTTTTTTCTTTAAATATATTTCTTTGAGATTTGCTGTCAACAACAACAATTTACAACTGTTTAACAGATAGCAAAAAAAAAACAAATATTGGCAGACAGCTGAAGCCCGCATATATATATATATATATGTATATATATAAATATATATTTATGCTATATATGCCGGAGCAGCAGCAAAGACGAAAATCGAGCTCATCTCCCGCACAGTAGCGGCCAAAATATTGGCAATAAAATAAAAGGTTTACAAATTTGATGCTCAAACGATTTCTTGGCGCTTTCAATTGGCAATTTCTTCTAAATTGCCAAATTCCAATTCCAATTCCAACTCAAATAGAAATTTGAAGAAAGTTAGAACATAGAGAAAAACCCAAAAAGTTTTCTAAATGTTCAGATACAAGGCATATAAAAAGCAATTCTTTGATTTAATTGAAGAGAGCTTTGGTAACAATTTTTTCTTAAGGATTTCCTGGAATTTCCAATCAAAGCCTGCGGTTAATTAAATATACTGTGTTTAAACATAGATATAAAATAGATAGATGGATTTCCAGACATCAACAAGGAACCGACTTCCAGGCATAACGGAGCTCCATGGAACGAATTTCCAGGAACTGATATCCAGGCATAGCTGAACTTTTGGAACCGACTTCCAGGCATAACTGAGCTTAATGGAATTTCCAGAAACTGGTTTCCAGGCATAACTGATCTTTAAGGCACCGATTTCCAGGCATAACTGAACTTCATGGAACGAATTTCCAGGCATAGCTGAACTTTTGGAACCAACTTCAAGGCATAACATAACTTCATGGAACGAATTTCCAGGAACTGATTTCCAGGCATAGCTGAACTTTTGGAACCAACTTCCAGGCATAACTGAGCCTAATGGAATTTCAAGGAACTGGATTCCAGGCATAACTGAACTTTATGGCACCGATTTCCAGGCATAACTGAGCTTAATGGAATTTCCAGGAACTGGTTTCCAGGCATAACTGAACTTTAGGGCACCGATTTCCAGGCATAACTGAACTTCATGGAACGAATTTCCAGGCATAACTGAACTTTTGGAACCGACTTCCAGGCATAACTGAGCTTAATGGAATTTCCAGAAACTGGTTTCCAGGCATAACTGATCTTGAAGGCACCGATTTCCAGGCATAACTGAACTTCATGGAACGAATTTCCAGGAACTGATTTCCAGGCATAACTGGATTTTAAGGAACTAATATACAGGCAAAACACAACGTCATGGAACTGATTTCCAGGCGAAATTGAACATCCCGAAACTGGCTCAACAAAAAACTCAAACAAAAGTAAAAGACTTCCCGAAAGAGTTGCGAAAATCCGCATTTTATGTTTAGGCGAGGAAGCAAAATTACAATTGCAGGCATTTGGAGAGAAGGACTCTTTTTTTTCCAGATTTTTTAAAATTGGTTTTTAAATTAATCTCACAAAAAAATGTTTAAGTAAAATTTACAGAATTCTAGCGACAAAAAGGCTAAAAGTACAAAAATTTCCACCGATAAACTTTGCGATGAAAACTTCACTCAAAATATGACACAAATATTCGACACATTTCCAAAGGACACGCAGAGAAAAGAACAACAGCTCGGGGAAAAAAAACTGCCCAGTAAAAAGTACAAACCTACCGATAAAAAAAACGCGTTTACGATCAAAGTTGGGATTACTTTTGTTCTTTTTTTTTTTTTTGGAGGGGGGATTCGACGAAACACTCCAAGAGCCGAGCTGCAAAAATGTTTTACAATATTTGCAAACAAAAAAAATTCAATTTAACACAATTTGAAATTGTTTTTCTTTCTTTTTTGGTTTTTTAGTTTTTCAATTTCAGTTTTTTTTTTTTTTTGTAACACTCAATTCCTGTGACTTACTCAAAAAAAACAGAAAAAAAAAATTGGTTTTTGTGGAAGTTATTTGGAAAAAAAAATATATAAACGGAATTGTTTAAAGATAATTCGCTGAGTGGTTGCACACGCGCCACAGTCCCCAGTCGCAGTTACAAGTCACCAAGTCCCAAAGTCACCAAGTCACAAAAGTCACAAGTCGCAGTCGCTGCACAACGAAACGCACACGCAAACGCTTCAATTTGAACTGACGCGGCAGCGTTGCAGCCAGCGCCGGCATCGACTCGGCCCAGCGGCCCAAGCGCACGGCCCTGCGTCGGAGGAGACGTCAAACAAACGACGAGACGGGCCGAGCCGAGCCGAAGCAGACGACGCAGCCGAAGCAGCCAAGGCAGCCGAGGCGCTAACAAAGTCAACACGACGACAACGTCAGCCGAAGCAGCCGACGCACACGCAGCGATGGCTAACAGAACGAAGGCGCCCGAAGCTTTTGCCGCCTCGGCTGACGTTCGGTAATCGGTTTTGTTCGGTTCGCCGCTGGCGTGCTGCTGTGGGCGTTTAGGGCGGGCGGGTCGGGTGTGTCGGGCACGACGCTTCAGCGGGCACAGCCAACCAGGTTGCATGGCCTAGGCTTCATTAACAGCAGCATGTTACTAACATTGGGCTGCTGTTAGTCGGCTGTTGTTGTTGCTGTTGTGCAACAGCAACATGTTGCTTGCGCTTCTGTTGCGCCTGCGCCAGTCGTTTCGAGCTTTGGGCAGCAGGCGCAAGCTTAAGAAACACGAGCATTTAATTTTATTCACAGCAAACATATACACACACATACACATACAGAAGAACAGCAAATAGCAGCAGCAGCAGCGGAAGTTGTGCGCTTTTCTGGTTTCTGTTTGCATAACTCTGCAAAGGGTATTCTAGTTTTGTCATGACATTCAAGGCGTGAGTGCAGAATGCTTAAGGTATAAAGTTTACATATAAAGAAGACCTAAGATTCCTTTGAAATCGCACGTGAGATGAATTCCTCCCTTTTAGCAGGGGGCAAACGACCATCTTTGAATAGGTGGTGTTTTGAGACTGAAGCTTGGCAGGTCGCTGGTTCAAATTTAGCAGCAATTTTCAATGCTTATTTTTCTTTTTTAATTTCCACTTTTTTATTTTTACAGCTAGACTCGCCAAATTTGACTAATTTACAGGGAACTAACTTTTGTTTCGATGTAGGTGGGAGCATGGTTAGGGTATCCCCCAGTCGGGCACTCCCGTCTAGAGCACACTTAATTGTTTCAATTATAAAATTTGCACGAATGTGTTTTTTTTATATACCTTAAGTTGAACACTTGCAAGACTAATCATTTGCTCCGGCCAACGCCGGGTAATTTCCACTATGATTTCATATTTTCAAAATCCTAATAAAAGGTTTTGTTTTTGTGAGCGTATTTAAGCTGGGGCAATTCAGAGACAACGTGGCTTTATTTATTTTTGTTTATATATTCTTTTTCGTACTCTCCAAACTTATCAGACATGCATAATTCCCCGGTGTGTGCCAGTGTGTGTGTGCCAGTGTGTGTGTGTGTGTAGTTGTTTACATTGTTTGTTGTTATGATTTTTAACAACAGTTGTTGTTGTTGTCTTGCACTCGTTGCCTTAATTTTTGCCCACTTTTTTTTTCTATTTTGGCTCAAAGTGTGAAAAGAAAAGCGCGCTGGCTAGCAAATTCAATTTGCATATGCGGTCCCCGGAGTGTGTGTAAGTGTATGAGTGTGTTAGTGTGTGTGCGGGTGTGTGTGTGTGTGTGTGTGTGTCGCTCCGTGCTGCAGCCAAATCGCCAGCCATTTAACGCAGCGCAGCGAGCAAAGCTGCTAATTGACTGTTGGGGAGTCGCTGACTGCTGCCAGGGGGGGGTGGCAGGGAGGGGGTGTGGGCTAAGAGTGTTGACTGCCCACTTTGTGGGCCAAAAGTGCAAGTGGCGAGCGACCAAACATCGAATCGATGCCAAGCAATTATAAGCAAAATATTTAATCAAGAGCCCAAGCAAAATGCAACCGCAGCAGCCACCCAAAACCCCAAACAACAACAAAAATAAAAGGAAAAGTGCTTGAGTAGGGAGTGTCCGACTAGTAGATACCCATCACAAGCTTTTCAGCTACGTGCCTCTCGCCTGAGAGCCAAACTTAAATCAATGTCATTCTCATGTAAGTTGGCCAAACCCAAAACTGTGGCTCAACAAATGCGGTTTTTTGCTCAATTTTGGGATGGCATAGGGGCTCTCCAAATTTTGAGTTATTTGAAATCTGTGTACACTAGACGGAAAGCTATGCACACAATTTGATCTATCTAGCGCTTAAACTTCCCGAGCTATGCTTAAAACGCATGTTTTAAGATCGATTGTTATCAAAATATATTGTAAATGAAAGTAACTTAAGAATATCTGTGAGAAACTCGAGCTGCATTTGATAAACGTGAACATGTCGTTCGTTTGGCTGGAAGAGAGTCTAAACTGAAAACACGCGATTGTGCAGAGAAAGCATTTGCGGAACGAGGAATGACATGAGGAGTATGCATGAACACCATGAATAGTACATTATTAAATATAAAAGTAAATAAAAATAATATTGAATATTACAAATAATCCAGCAACATTTACTCATGCGTTGTTCTGTTTTCTTTTTTCTGTTATTCTGTTTTCCAGGAGATTTTCATCAATATATTTATAAACTCTATCGCAGTTGCTTTCATATGCAATATACCCTGTCTACACATGTTTTAAGGGTATCCCAAAACAATTCAACATAAAATATAACTGTAAATTGAGCAGAGGCAACCGCCCAGCCCCCTCGCATGCCCCCGCCGAGCTGCTTCAAATAAAGGGCAACTTTTTTATGTTGAATTATGCGAGTGTGCGTGTGTGTGTGTGTGTGTGTGTGTGTGTGTGTGTTGTGTGGTGTGTGTGTTTACATAATAATTAAAATTTAGCGGCGCTCAAGTACAGCAGCAGCAGCAGCAGCAACAACAAGAACAACCGCAGCAATTGCTACAAATGACGCACTTTCCAAACACCAACAACAACAACAACAACAACAGCAGCAACAACAACAACAACAACAACTGCCGCAACAGTTTCAAATTGCACAACACTGCGCCACAAAACAATCAAAATGCGCTTGCAACTTCAGAGCTCCCCACTTGCCCCGCCCCGCCCCGGCCCACCCCTCTTAACCCACAGCCCCTCGATCCACTCAACAAACAGAAACGACCTTAACAAGCACAGCCTCCGCCTTGGCCCCCCTCTTCAAGCCCCGCCTCAGTCACAGCCTCAGCCTCAGCTCGAACAGTCTTGAAGTTCTTTCTCAATTATGCGGGCACTTAGATATCCACACACACACTCGCACACACACACATGTTGACATTTATCTAGATACAATAGAGTATTAATTTCAAGTCGTCTCGGAAATAGATGTTTATGCACATATCCATAAACATACATAACATATATTCATACAAAATTGACTTGCATTCTCAAGCATCGATGTTGGCAACACTCTTCAGTATTTCTTTTTCAAGGCTGCGAACCGGTTTCGCACCGGAAACGGAACTTAATTAATCTAAATTTGGTTAGCTTCGAAAACCATTTATTATACATGCTCAAAATGTGTCGAAACTAGGCTAGAAACAGAGCCTGAATTACCAGAGGTCATTCCCAAAGTGAGTCATTGGCTCGAACCCAAACCTGAATAACCATATGTGAAAAACTGGTTCACGAACCGAACTACAAAGTTAGGCATTGGTTCAAACCCAAGCCGGAATTGCCATATATGGAAAAACCGATTCACAAACAGTTCTTCTAAGCAGGACATCGGTTCGAACCCAAGCTTGAATTGTCACATAAGAAAAACAGGTGCACGAATCGAACCCCAAAATTAGGCATTGGTTCAAACCCAAGTCGTAATTGTCATATTTGGAAAAACCGATTCACAAACAGTTCCTCTGTCACATAAGAAAAACAGGTTCACGAACCGAACCCCAAAACAAAGCATTGGCTCGAACCAGGAACTGCATTTTTTGTTTCTTTAGTTCTCAATCGAAAGGGTTTAAGCATGGAACTCCGAACTAAATTCTAAAAAACAGCCAAATCTTTATACTTTTACACAACTATATTGTTCAACAAAACAGAAATATATCAAGCAAACATGTGCGCAAAAGCGTTACAAACACTATGAAACGCCAGTGTTGTAAAGGACTTAATGAATCAAGTGAATTGTTATATTGCAAACGAATAGAACAAGAGAATATTAAGAAAATATGTTGGGATGTTAACGTAAAGGCCTATAAGGTAAAGCAAACTCATCGCGCAGTCCCTTCGGGATCCGGATTCGAGTCCAAGTTTAGTATTTTTTATGTAATACTGTTTTAGCCCTAGATCACAGTTAATTAGCTAAAAGCTTTATACTATGCAAATCATAATATAGCATAAATAAATAAAGTTTAGACAACTCTTGCTGTTCAGTTCATATAAAACATTTCCTGATCTCATCTGGTGTGCAGAAAGCGACTATGAAATCGATTCGATTTCATGTTCACAAGGTTCCAATAAACTAGAAATATGTCAAGTGCAATATGATTATTTGTGGCTCAAATTTATTCTGATTCATAAGGCTGAATGATATCTAAATTGAATTTAAACAATTTCGATAAGTGCGAGGGCACGAGAAACATGACAATGGAAAGAGAATAATATTTCCAATACTTCAATCAGATTCAAATATTATTCCCTGGGCGTCTATACAGAATGAGCACAGCTTGGCTTAGTCAAGTTTAAATCAAGTATTTGCAATAGCTTCTCATGTTTTTGCCCATATTCACTTGCTGAGAAAAGGGAAGTTTTCAGTTTCGTTCGATCGAGCTTTCCATAAAGACTTGTCGCACTTCCACTCGCAACTGTGGAAAATGGGCGGAAATTGATTTTATGCCATTTAAAACACAAACTTGACGAGAATGTCAGATATATTTTCCAATATCCAGAGACATAGGATTTCAGAATGGATTTCAAATGGAAGTGATAAAAAGTATACCCAAAATTTGAAGCTAAAACCTGCACCGCGCAAGGCCGGGCAATGCTCGCTAGCATATGTATATGTATGTATATGCAAATGGGCATAAATCTTTAAATCTAGTCAAGTTTATAGATCAGATAATTCTTGGATATTGTTTCGAGGATTCGTGGCTCGAGTCGAGCGCTTTTATTATTTGTTAAAAGTTGCTATGTTTATAATAATTATAATGAATAATTATAAACTCTAATCAGTTCCAGTTTCCGTTTCAGCTTTAGTTCCTCCAGTTCCAGTTTTTAGTTCATTTCGTTTGTACACGCCAAATAAAAGAGTCCCGAACAACAAGTCAAGTGTCGAAAATTCATTAAATTTACAAGGACACAACTTTGGACAGCGCACTCTCGCTGTGTGTGTGTGCGTGTGTGTGTGTGTGTGTGTGTGTGTGTGTATGCGAGTCTTTTTTGTGACCTCTGACATTGCATTTAATCTCGTTGACAGCACTTAATACGCCCCCGAGTAGTAAAAGCGGCGACGCCCGGCTAAATAAAAGCTCACTTCAACTTGTGGGCGGTGCGGGTGGCGCAGGGTGGATAGCGACAGGAGGGGGCTGGGGAAGGGGGGGCGGTTGTGTTGTTGGTGTTAGCTTCGGGTTGCACGTTGTTGTTGTTGCTGTTGTTGTTGTTGCTGTTGTTGCTGTTGCTGTTATTATTATTTTTGCTCTTGTGTGCAGCGGATTATTTAAGTTTACAATACGCTTAGGGGTAATTTTAATCTGTTGCAAATTGTTTTTGTTGCTTGCCTCGTTGCAGACGCAACAATCGACGACGCGCCAACCCCCACAACCCCCACAACCACCCCCTTGACCCCACCGGCACCCCCGCACCGTGACAACAGTCGGACGAGCCACCCAAAAATCAGCTTCTATAAAACATCTTTTTGCATTGCCTCAGTTGCTGCTGCTCTAGTGCCTGTATTTATACCCTACACCCTACATAAAAAGGGTATATTGTTTTTGTGTCCACGCAACGTAACAGGCAGAAGAAAGCACTCCCATTGCATCTTCAATCAATCTTGTGAAAGCTATGTACATGAACTTTGAAGTATTGAAATATATTTGTCCACATATCGATAAGTATCGCTTTTAAGACTTGGTTTTTTAAGCATAACTCGAGAAATATAAAACCAAACTTGGAGTGTAGCTTCTCGTATAAAGAGTTGGCTTTTGTACGGCTTATTCATTCCTTCAAAAAATGGGTGAAGAAAACTTGTTTTTACAGGTCCCCCATTGCGCTTTGATATACATATACTTCATTCGTATATGTCATATTTACGCCTCGAACACAAGAAGAAGCACAGCTGCTGCGGGTGTTTTTTAGAAGAGTATCTTCTAGTCGCGCACGCCCGACTAAATCACTATTCGTGTTTTTTTTTTCATGTGGCATATACTTGCTCGCATTTGTAGCATATTTCAGGGATATGGTAATCCACATGCGTGTATGTGGGCAGGGTTGTGGCGAGAGAGGGGGCAGGAGCAGGCGCAGGGGCAGGGTTCGACTGTGATTTGGATTTTGGTTTCGCTGCTGCAGGGGTCCGTCCGTGGGTCGTTTCATTAGGCGAGTGAGGCGGCAAGTGGGCGTGGCTGTTGGCCCGTTTGGGGAACAATTGCAATTTCACTTTTTTGGGAAAATGGGTTTTCATTTTTCTTTTTTTGCATATACAATTTATGCGGCAAGCGCTTGAAGGAGGGTCAGGGTCATAACCAGGAAAAATTCGTTGCTTTATTATTTGATGGAACGAAACATTAGGAAGAGGCAAGTGAGACAGCGCTTAAGACTTGAGGAACGGTGCAGCCAATGGAACACTGCAGGTGTAATGAACTCTATGTGGTACACTGGAAATCGAACACATAAGCAAAGAGTTAAGCTTTATGTCCTGTTGCAAACTAATACGGTTTATTTATTTCAACAGTTCCGCTGGAAGAGGTGCGTGGATGAACGACTTGAAGTGGAACGATGGAAATGAAACACAGACTTAAGCAAAGCGCTTAGCGCACTGTTTCAATTCAACATACCGCACAATTGGGTAACGGATCAATGACGATTGTTTCATCACCGCCTGCTCCGATTGGAACAGTGGCAATGAAACAAGGCAGGGAGACGTGCAGGGCGCACAGACATGCATTAGATTTGCTTTATAACTGCCTTATTACCGTCACACTGTTTTATTCCCACATTCCGCCAACTGTAACTTCATTGGAGCAAGCTATGACCCAAAGTGGGACAGTGGATATGAAACACTGTAAGAAGAGCAAAGAACAGAGCTCATTGTTTCACTTCAGCATTTCGTTGAGAACAATTTGATATCAGGACAATGGCTAATTTTTCAATTCCACTTTCTCCGAGTGGAACAGCGGCAATGAAACACGGCAGGGCGCACAGACATGCATTAGATATGCCTTGAGGCTGGCTAAGATTCCAGTGGACCGCTACAGTGTTTCATTTCCGCATTCCGCCAACAATAATCTCAATGCTGAAATGGGAAAAGCCTCACCTTTGCGAATTCTAGTGAACGTTGCAAATGGAGCAAAGTTTTTAGCATCGGACTATGCAAGTACATTTTGATAGGATTAGCTTCTCAACATGTGTGCCACATAATATCCGCACACTATTTGCATTGCATTTTTACAGAGAATTACGCATAATTGGCAGCCAAGCGGCACGTACAAAAATCAATTCCCATTTACTGAATAAGTGGTCTATAATTTTTATTCTTAATTATTCCCGCTCTGTGTAGTTTATGCTAAATATTTCTCAATTACAATAACAATTTTCAAATTCGTTAATCAGAAAAATGAAGAAAAAATTGATTTGTAAATTGCGAATTCTCCACATAGCGACACGTGGCCAGATGCCAATGAGATCAGCGATCGCCGCTGACATCACGCAGAAAAACAAAATTATATAAATATATAATATGGAAAACCATAAGCATAAATGGGCAAATGATTATAATTAAAACAAATCAATGGAAACCCAAAACTGCCAGCTATATACATACATACATATATAAAGAAAACTACTTCAGAATAAAGAAAATAAAACCAATTTTTGATGGGGCATTCGTGAGTGAATCAATTAAATGAAAAAAGAAATGATTGAAATAAGAAAAATTATTAATTGTAACTCACCCTGTGGCTGGGGTTCGGGTTCGGGTGCGGGCTGACGACCTTGATCGCGATCTTGTTCACGATCTTGTTCACGATCTTGTTCGCGATCTTGTTCGCGATCTTGTTCACGATCTTGATCTTGATCCTGATCGGGACGCGGTTCGGGTTCACGTTCGGGTTCGGGTTCGGGCTCATCTTCCTCTTTATTGGGGCAACCAGCCTCGTCTGTCTCATCGTTACAATGTACCACCCCATCGCAGCGCATAAAGAGCGGCATGCAGCGATCGTCGCACTTGAATTCATCATCTTTGCAAACTAAGTAAGGCAAAAAGCGCAAAGCAAAAGGAATGCAAAGGAAATAAATAAATAAACACATCGATTTAAAGTAGCTGATGAAACAAAGTTTACAAAACGGATGAACGAACGATGAGAGATCGATAAAAAATATCGATCTAAAAATAAATCGAATCTCCAATAGCTGATGTATAACTA
The DNA here is from genome assembly GCA_018903485.1 of Drosophila littoralis. Lineage (NCBI taxonomy): Eukaryota > Metazoa > Arthropoda > Insecta > Diptera > Drosophilidae > Drosophila > Drosophila littoralis. Next base: position 6,596,592 of record JAEIGF010000591.1, read on the forward strand.
AGCGATTGATCGATTGATTAACTGATTGAATGAAATTATATCTATGTTTGGGCCGAATTTGGGGCTCTCAATTCAGACATAAGATTAAGTGACGATAGTTTTAGATTGATTGATTGATTGATTGTTTGATTGATTAATTTTAAATTGATTGACGTAATAGAATTGATCATGTTTTTTGATTGATTTGTTGATTGATTGATAGATTGAATGAAACATGTTCTACCTTGTAGCTAATTTGTGGGCTCTCAACTCAGACTTAAGATTAAATGACGAAAGTTTTATAATTGATTGATTAATTGACTGATTGATGTGAAAAGAGGTCTATTTTTAGGCATATTTTTGGACACTCAAATCGTATTTTAGACCAAATAATATGTGATAAGAGTTAATGATCGTAGGTTTTTGTTGATTGATTGATTGATTGATTGATTGATTGATTGACTATATCTAGGTCTATTTTGAGACTGATTTGCAGGCTTTCGACTTGAATTTTTGATGACATGTGATAGAGTTGACGACCAATTTTTTTTTTTGATGATCATTACCCTCGACATTCTCGTTACAATCCTCTTCATCTTCGCCTTGGGGACAATTATTTTTGCCATCGCATCTCATCTCGTCACATACGCGTGTTTGGCTGCGGTAGCAGTAGAATGTCGAATCACCTCGGCATTCCGGTTCTCCGGAGCCATCTTCCTCGTCAGTCGATTCGGTCGTTTCAGGGGCGTTAGGATCTAAGTTGTGTGTAAGTGTGTGCGGATGTTTGTGTGTGTATAGGTGTAGAGGTGTGTGTGTGTGTGTGCATAGAGGGCACGTTAAAAAACAAATTAGCAGTCTTTTAAACAAAAATCTTGTAAAGAAACCAAGCACACATAAAATTAAGGACTGGGAGACTGAGCTACATACAGACGAAGACAACATAAAGTGGGAGCAAGAGTGAGATAGACAGAGAGAGAGAGCGAGGGGGGGGGGGGGCAACAAGCAAATGCGAACACAGTTAGGCGTTAGTATATATGTTTTTTTTAAATGTAGTTTTTAGAATCCCGAATAGAAATTTGCAAGAATCCTGGATCTAGCTTTTCATGCAGGACTCTCTTGATGTCTTGTCATGTCAGCTGTCATGCAGGAAAGTCTGCCTGACATGTCTGCACTGTTGTCTTTGCGACCTTTGAGACAATCGTTTCAGCTTGGGCCAAACCTCGTATGATAATCTTTTTACTGGACATGTTGACAGCAATACTCGCTTAAGCGGCTAAACAAAAACGACAATTAGACTACACTGTGACACAGGACGAGATTAATAACATGTCATCGAAAGCAATTGGCTAAGGGACAAGCTCGGTGACATGTCAATGAAATAGTCATCGAGCATCGGACCGCCAGCTGGGATGATCAAAACAACAGAATGGAAAAGGTTGAGCTGGGATTTCTTGACTTTGAGCAGGGCTGCAAACCTATAGAAGTGCTTTATTAAGTAAATATGCCGAGAGCTGAGGTTTGCAGGCTCGCTTTACAGAAAAGAGAGCGCTCTGTTAGTAACAGTTTCAGTTACAGTGAGAGTTACAGCTATGTTAATTGTTTTACATTTACTGGTTACAGATTATTTGAACGTGCTTTAAAAATGTTGTTAAGCTTTTCGTGTGAGCGGATGTGTATATATGTGTGTGCATATGTGTATGTGTGTGTGTGTGTGTGAGTGTGCAACAAATTTGTAGACTAAACATTATCAAAATTCCCCATCTAAAAAAAGCGTGCGCACTGACAGAGACAGGGAGAGACAGAGTAGAGAGTGAGGAGGGGAAACAAACCCTGATTGATGGGCCTGAGCTGGCACACTTGATTCTCGCCCTCGCCAATGCAATAGACCTCAGTGCGCTTGACCTCTTGGCGTGCACTGCAGAAAGCCGGGTTCTCATCGGAACCATCGTCGCAATCCTCACGCCCATTGCAGATATCATAGCAGGGTATATTCGCTATATAGCCGCTGTTGCACTCGAAATAATCATTGTTGCCATTGCATTGATCGAAACGCGGCACGCTGGAGCTATCAACAGACGTGGATGTCGGCTCCTGCGGCACGGGCACGGGCACAGGCACGGGCAGAGGCTGTCCGCTGCGGCGGACACACAGCTCGGGATTCTCATCGGAGGCATCATCGCAGTCGGCGCGTCCATTGCATATGTTGTAGCAGGGTGTGCTCAGCTTGTCGCCGCTCTCGCACTGGAAATCATCGTTTTCCGATTCGCAGTCGGTGGAATTTGTGATCGAATTCTTTCGATTGCGATTATCGCACAGTTCCGGACGCTCATCAGAGCCATCTTCGCAATTGTTAATGCCATCGCAAATTTCGTTGCAATAGATCTGATAGGGACGGCCGCTGTTGCATGTAAAGGGCTCGTCATCGGAACTGCACAGATCGCCATCGCCATCGCCATCAACATCAACATCCGCATCGGCATCCACATCAACGTCCGCATCCGCATCCGCATCCACATCTGGATCTGGATCCGAATCTACACCGACATCATCATTCTCGCCTGGATAGGCCGTGGCCAGCGGCACACTGGGCCTGGCATAGGGATTCGGATAGCGCAGCAAACGACGACGACACATCTCCGAATTCTCATCGGAGCCATCCTCGCAATCGGGCCGCCGATTGCAAGTGCTTGCGCAGGGCACAGTCTCAATTTCGCCGCTCTCGCAGATGAATTCGTCGATGTCAAAGTCTTGCGGGCTGCTGCACTGGTCATCTGTGTGTGCATGTATGTGTGTGTGTGTTGAGTGTGTGTGTGCGTGTGTGTGTGTGTGTGTGTTAAGTGTGTGTACGTGTGTGTGGGTGAGTGCATTTGGATAGTTTTTAGCGACAGCTACGCATAAGTATTTATTTACAGTGTTGTGCGCAGCTCGAAAAGCTTTTAGTCAGGAGCTTACAATTCTACAGCTGAAAGCTTGCACAGATCGGCGTTTTCCAACACCAAAAGCATTTTCGAATCGTTTCGCATTTCGACATAAGTATATTGAGAAATTGTGAAAAGGCAACTTACCCAATATCAGACGGAAATAGAAATCATCGTCCAGCGAGGCGCTCTGATTGCCAATCCGATTGTATGTCTGCAGCTGATGGCGCAGCTTGCTCTCGAAGTCCAGCACATCGCTGGGTATATCCAGATTGACAATCACATAGCTCTTGTACTGATCGTTCGTCGGGCTAAATGATAAACGCAGTTGGAGATTAATATTAGTTAGCAACAAGGGTAGGTGGGGTTCGTATTTAAGGCACAACTTGACTTACTTCAATCAAAAATGATTGATTCAAGCAATATGTGAAATATTCTGGCACTGTGTGAACTATAAGAGCGTATACATAACAAAGTTAATGTGTGAAGCGCCTAAAAGCTATGAAATGTTCTCTAAAAGCCTGATTCCGATATCGATAATTATCGATTGTATGGTAACGATGCAAGTTATCGATCATTTGAACATAATTTGAGCTGAGTGCGAAATTTGAAGTCTCTAACTCTAAGATTTGCAGAGCTCGGCCATCGGACAAACAGATTTATATATATCGATATATATCGACTCGACTATGGATGTTGATCAAGCACATATATCGATGACTTTTTGTGCATTTGAAATCGATATGTGAAGAAATCGATAGATATCGACTTTCAGATGGGCATTTTTGAGTAGCTCATAAGAGTTAGCGACGCCCAGCTTGGTTTTTATGCTTTCTAAAATAGTTTACACAAGTCGGGAAGATTTCACCCATAGGAATACCTCGCCCGGTCATTCACGCCGGATGCAAGCATGCTTTTAGCTCTGGCAATCGACTTACCCGACTTGCATCAGAGTGGAGCGCAAATCGACATCGTCGTCATCGCCCTCGTAGTTGCGCCGGAAGAGATCGCGCAAACCCAGGCCAATCTCCTCGGTCAGATTGAGAAACTGTTCGCTCTGCTTGTCATTAAAGTCGTTCACGTACGGCTCATTGACGGTGAATCGTGTGCGGTCTGAAATGTGCGTGAATTACAATTGCAGCTGGACTGCGAGTTGGAGTTGATGGATTCAATTGAGACTTACATAGAACGGTTTCCAGGCCATCGTTGCCGGAGCCCACCTCGTTCTCGTAATCGTCGGAGGCCCGTTTCCGGGGACTGATCGGACGTTGCTGTCGCTTCTTGAGGGTCGCACGCTTCTTGAGGGCCGGCTTCTTGGCGCGCTTCTGCCTGTGATGGACATCGTTGCCGCCAAAGAGCCGATGCAGCTCGCGACGCACACGCCTCACGCCCTGATGGAACCAATTGCCCTCCACGGCGGTCTCATCGCCGAGGGGCGTATACGGCTGCAGATTGTCGGACCCCGTGAACGGGGTCTGATCCTCCAGATCGAAGAACATGTTGTCATTGTCATCGAGACTTGGGATTTTCTGCAATTACAAACATTACGATTTAATATTAATACGTTTGTTTTCGCTTCTTCTTCAACACATATATTGAAGATTCTTAAGCTTTTGAGCTCAATTAAAGAATTTGAAGATACTGTGGAATAGTCTGGGAATTCATATTTCATCTTTTAAGATAAACCTTTATAGACAATTTTCTGGAGTGCATATTCGAAATGATTTCTAAACATGCAAAATTTAAAAAAAGAAGTACACGACTTGGAGATACCTCAAACCTAACGCCTAAAGAAACCAGGAAAACAAGTAGATATTTATCGATATTATGAGAATAAATAATGACCTAGGCAAAGTTGCATCGAATGACAATCAAATTGCAAGGCAAGTTGAACGGAATTGGCTATATCGAGTCGAATATATACATATAGACAAAAGGTTTGAAACCCAACTAGTACAATTATTTTCTCTTTGTTAAATTAACTAGAACTCTATTATTTACCACGATATTGTTTGGGCATATTATACTATATATACCTTATATTTGAACATTATCTCTTTATACATATAAATCAGAGTTGGCCTGAAAAGCTCTCCACATCAAATTTTACGAACAAAAAGCAAAGCTGTGAAGCTCTTTGTGGGTTGTGTTCCATGCTAAAAGCAAAGCTTTCACAGTTTGGCATGCACTGCCAGGCACGAGAGCTTCTCAACACAGCGTCGCGCGCTGTTAAGCTTAACAGGCAAAAGCTCAACGCTGTGAAACTCGTCTGTTAACTGCCTGCACAGGGGCTACCATCAATGTTAAGTGGACAAAAAAACGGTTATACTCAATTAATGCGGAGGTATTTGAACGCAAAATTAAGGGATGCGTATTAATATAATATAAAGAAAGATTCTTTTAGCTATAGAAGAAAAAATTAAGTACTATTTACTTTCTTTATGTATTTTCTTTTCCATTTTAGCTAGGATCGGACTTTAAATACCGAAGTTAATCAAGACTGCAAAGACGTGGAAAAGTCATTAAAGATAAGCCTAAAAGCTGCCTTGGAATGAATGAATTTGGTTTGAGCATAGATTTAATTTAATCGGAAGCATCGAACATATTTGCAATAAATAAAAAAATAGTTGACTTCACTTTTTTGGTTAATCATTTTTATTGCTGATTATAAACGGGCAATGTGCGAGTGTGTGTGTGTGTGTGTGTGTGTGTGGGTTTTACGCCATTTGGCCGCATTTCTTGTTCTTGAGGAACTGAATTCAATGACTTGAACTTCTATAAAAAGCATTTACGCAATTTGTGCCCCAATCGAAGAAGCGTTTGTTTCTCCTGCCGTTCGATTCCTCAATTAAACCAGTCATAAAGTGCGTAGCAATGGCTTGTAACCGACTGCTGTATACTCTACTTGCAGTTAAATCTGTCGCAACTGAGTCGGACCTGTTTCTCGGGCTGCTGACTCCAAAACTGTAAGCCCAGCGCAATTACTCATCAAACTGTGCCTGAGAAAAAAACACACTTACGCATTTTTCTATGTGTATATCTTTTCAGAGTAACTTTTGAGCAGTCGAACTGTTAAATTGGCAGTCGCTGGTTCTAAAGCTGTTATTTCAAATATTCTCGAGCGTATTTATGCCATATCGCAAAGCCCTATCTGCTGATGTAAAGGAAGATATGCGACCTTGCCGCTGCTTCTGCAACCTCTTCCATTATGACGCTCAAACTGTGCGCAGCAGAGCTTGTCAAACTTTTTGTGTTCTACACTCAAAAAATGGTTTTCTTTTTTTCTACATTTATGAAAACCACCTTAAAAAAAAATGTTCTTCAGTTAGCAAAGAATCTTTACAAATTTTTTTGTTCGGCTAATTTTTTGCGAATATGAGAACAATATTGTTTAGTAATTTTTTCAATTCAGGCAGCTTTTTTTTTTTGAGTGTAGCTTGATTGCAATTTTCTGTTGCATTTGGTTTGTTTTTCCTTCAAAGAATTTCAATCGCTACCCCATCGATTATTACTTTCCCAGTGACCCATATTTGAAAATGTTTTTCAACATTTTTCCTTTGCTTGATCAATTTATGAGTGCAACAAGTTGCAGCTGGGGCCAGGGGCGTGCGGCAAAGGGGGGCAGGGGGCGCTGGCTATTTTTACACGCCCAATTGAAATTCAAGTGTCAAATCTCTTCGATTTTCCCCTCTCTCTCTTTCTCTTTCTCTCACTCTCTCTCTCACTCTCTCTCTCTCACTCTCTCTCTGTGCTCGACTACAATCTATGCCCATATGCGGTGGCTCTTCCCTCACCCAGAGCCCACCCTGCCATATTTCAATTGTGATAAGTCCAAGTAACAGAAAGATATATAAATATATATCAGTGCCCCCTGCCAGCCTCTGTTTTGGTCTATTTGCAGTCAGGAATGCGGCTGTAAAGTCTTGAGTTCATCTTTTTATGCCTTTAATTTGGCAATGTTTAAATAAATATCATTTTTCAGTCGAAGAGCAGCTACGTAGGCTTTAAAACCAGTTGACTCAGTGCCTTTCAAACTGTATCCTATTATTGATAATACGAAGTAATATTGCTCCCTAGGCGTGCCCGACTAGGGATACCTTGAACCTCCTTCTGCAAACAGCATATGAAGACCTAAAATGTCCGATACTTGATCTATTTATACTAGTTTAGAAGCGAAGTCGATTGGAAATGGAGGAAGTTATCGATTATCGGAAAAAAAAAAACTCCGACTGCGCAGGTACCAGGAGCATCTACCACGGTCTCGAGGTCTCTAGCTCTTGCAGGTTCTGAGATCTTTGCCTACATACAGACAGACAAACAAACGGGCATGCCTCGTTCGAGTCAAGTATTGAAGCCGATCAAGAATGTATATACTTTATGGGGTCGCAGATGCTTCCTTCTGCATTTAACATGCATTTGAACAGCACCAATATACTCCTTTTGCTCCTTTTCAATGGGTTCAGGGTATAAATGCTTGAGTTTGTGTTGGGTTGAACCAGCGACTTGTCGCTTGTTAGTTTCATAATTCATAAATTTATTCATTTATTCATAAATTCATATAAATTCAGTCAAATTTAAATTGATGCGCAGCCAACTTAACGCTCATAACTGTAACAAGCATTTGGCGTTGCCAGATCGCTGGGGCAGTTGTTAAAAAGTCAACAACGCGCTGTTAAGTAAATTCCTTTTGTTCTATTCGATATACATGCGCATATACATATATATATATAATATATATCTTCACCTATATCTTTTATCTGTGTACTGTGCGTCGTTTCGCCTGAGAAATTTATGAAATGTGGGCCAAATGTGCATTGAACAGCTGCCCCAAGCACTCGCCCCCACCCCTCCTCTAATCGACAACCCTGCCACACGTAGAGCTCATTGATAAAAGCCGATAAGGTGGCACAAGATAATGCGTAGCGGGCAGAGATAGAAGGTATGTGTGTAAGTGTGTGTGGGTGACGGGAGGGGGTAGTGTGTGTGGGGGGGAGCGGGGTTCTTGCATTTTCATGTCACATAAACGTGAATGCATTAGCTACGAACTAAAATTCTCAGGGCCCCGAAAATAGACAGAGCGGAAATGCAGCACTTGAAATTCTGCTGAAATTTCATCAATCAAAAATCGAAATAATATCGAAAACGAAAATAACAACAACAAAATACAAACAAACAAACAACTTAAGAACAACAACAACAAAGTTGAACAAACTTTTGTGTGCGGTAATTTGAATACCCTAACAGAGAGTATTTTCAGTTTATCATCAAATATGTAACGCATATCTATATCTATATCCATATCTATATCTATATCTATATCTATATCTATATCTATATCTATATCTATATCTATATCTATATCTATATCTATATCTATATCTATATCTATATCTATATCTATATCTATATCTATATCTATATCTTTATCTATATCTATATCTATATCTATATCTATATCTATATCTATATCTATATCTATATCTATATCTATATCTATATCTATATCTATATCTATATCTATATCTATATCTATATCTATATCTATATCTATATCTATATCTATATCTATATCTATATCTACATCTACATCTACATCTATATCTATATCTATTTCTATCTATATCTGTGCCACAAGTGTATTTAATCTTCGGCGTGCCGTAGACAGCCCTTCTCTCTGGTTCTCATGCCTTTCGCTTTTGTTGTTCGATTGTTGTTGTTGATGTTATTGTTGTCATTGGCTTTTAGCGTTGTCTGCGCTGCGTCTGCGACATTGTCTGGGCCCCAAAATTGGAGACTCTACGTGCAGTGCTTATTGCGAGGGGACGGGCTGTGGCTGCCATATCGATAACATTTTGATTGGGCCGGCGTAGATGGTGGCTTATAAAACTGCATAGTCACGTGTCGCGTCTTTGAACTTTTTGTTTGGTGTTTTGCCAAGTTTGCTGCTTCTTGTTGCTGTTGTGGTTGTGGTTTTATGTGAGTGTGTGTGTGTGTGTGTGTGAATTGGAGCCTGATTATGCCCAAATGGCAATTCTTAACAGCACAAGTGTCCACTCCCCAAATTTCAATGCCCTTTAAGCATATATACTCATGATCAGTAAGGAGAGACGGTTCGATACAGTCAGGTCTAGACAAAATGAGGCTATATCTATAAAAAATGTTCAAATGATAAACGTAAAAGCTCAGGAGATATTTACCTTTTTTTTCGAACAATTTTGTTTGACATGAGGGGCGGAAAAGTGAAATATGAATAAGTGTGTGATATACAAGAGTCTACATGCCGAATTTGGCGTCTCAAGCTCAAAATCTGCTCAACAAACATAACTTCGATAACGATTTCTAATCGATTTCAAGGAAACGCAAAAAGTTATCGATGAAGATGAAAGAAGTAGTTATTGAAGCCGACGCAATCAATGTCCCAGCTATGCCCAGGCCTTAATATAGGTCGTCTGTACCTTGGCCTGCTTATGAGCTATGCCCAAAGTGGCTTCCAATGTTTTCTAAGCGTTTGCCAGCCCAGGCCTTAGATCAGACAGAGCTAATACAATTCTCAGACTCAATTTGAATATTATCCATGGTCAGTTTGTTGCAAAGTTCATTAGCTAAAGAACTATCGATGCTATCGATCAATTTCTTCTTCTCTTCAACTAGTTATAAGCACAATGAAACTGAAGTGTGGCCTATATTGAAGCAAAATTCGCTTGATACACATTGCGTCCAGCGTCCTCTATGGTTACTTAATCAGTTGATGTGCTAAGGAACTGTGCTATCGATAACTTTGAATACTATCGAATTGTTGTCAAGTCTTTGGCGACATTTAAGCAGGGTGAAAGGGAATGCGATTGTTTGAAAAAGTAGACTTCTCTTGCACTAATTCAGGCAGTCGTCCTCCAGGGTCAGTTTGTTGCAAAGTTCATGTACTAAGGAACTATCGATAACCCTTCAACTTGTTTTAAGCAGTATTTAACTGAAATGTGGCCTATTAAAAAACAAAACTCACTCTCACTACATTTAGCAGGCGTCCTCCATGGTCACTTTGTTGCTTGTTGGAAAGCTAGCTAATAAACCAAATAGTGCAATGATTTATGCATAATTGTGGCATTTGGCTTACAAATTGGCACAGAATGCGCTGTGTTTATTTTTTTGTTATTTAGCTGATGAGCCACACGAACCGCATGCCTAGAGCAATGCCTGTCAAACTGTGCCGGCGCGCACGAACGCACGCACGGCGCGGCACGCACGCACGCACGCACGGCAGCCAACCGAACGCCCACGCAGCGCGGTGCATTGGAATATTACGCATACGCCGCGTTAAGCAAACAACGAGCATTTCAGCACACAAATTATTTGCACAATTAGACGGACGGCAAACATGTGTCGAGATGAGCGAAAATGTCCTTGAACCAATTGTCAAAAACAATGCAACCATGTGGCGGCAACAGCTTGCCGGCCTGCGGAGCGCTGGAAGGGGGGGAGAGGTGAGTTAACTTGTTGCTGACACAAATATCAAAGTGCAGGTGCAGAGTCATCAAGGCTGAAAGGCCTGTCATAATACGACTAACCCGCCCACGCCTCTCCTCCTCCTCCTCCTCCTCCTCTATCCCACCTCCAAGCGAAATCCTTGTCTGGGCGCGTTCATTGAACCCGAAGCCCCAAATAGGCAGCGCAGAGTAAAACAAGTCCCTCAATCCTCCCTCCACTCTGCTCACAAAAAAAAAAAAAAAACATAATAAAGAAAAGAATGCAATAAGACTTGGCTGGCAAATTAGGCCGGACCCCACATAGACAATGATTTTCGCTCATTTCCTGCAAATACTGTAAAATTTCGATAAAAAAAAAAGTTAAAGTTAAAGAAAACAAAAGTGGAAAACTCTAAGGAAGTCTGCTCGCCTAGCGAATGCCCTGTACACAAACTGAAGGTCAAACCAAATTTTCATAATCTAGGAATTCTGCAAACACTAGAGTCTAGAATACATGGAAAATTGTAGACATAGCCAGAAATTGAACCACGCTTAAGCTTAACTCAACCTAACCTATCCAAAACCCAAACAAACCCAAGCTAACTTAACCTAACCCAAACCTAGCCTAAAACTAACCCAAACCTAACCTGAACCCAACCTAAACCTAACCTAACTTAACTTAACCTGACCAAGTCAAACCTAAGCAAACTTCAAGATGTTTCTCGAATTTCGAGAATGCAAAATCGAAAAACTTAATTTAACGGAGGGCAAGACTTTTTCTTAACTCTAATAAAAACGAATTCAAAAATGATAAAATATATTTTTAGGTTAATTTAAATTCTCAAACAAGTGGCAAAAATATGCGTTAGTTGAACTTAATTTCAACACTTTCTCACATGAATTATATAACACATGAATCTGTAAACCAAATTTACAGGCTCAAACTCAGACACACGCTCAGTTCACATGGGCTGGAATCATGGTGAAATCCCAACTCTTTATAGCTCGTAAATACATATTTCTTTTCTCAGAATTTGTTGAGCATTGTTGATACCCTGTTTGGGCCTGTTTAGAGGGTATGCCAAGAATGCCCATAAATGCCCGCTTCAACCAACCACCGGCACCTCCCCTCGCCGCCCTTCTGTCAACTCATAAATTGTGCGGCACATGTGTGTGCTGGCAATTTATTTTCATCTATTCGCATGTAGTCAAAATGTGAAAATCGCTTTTCGCCAGACAATTGCGAGCGAAATCGATTGCAAAAGTCAAAAAAAAAAAACAAAAAGACGAGGAAAAACTTATGCGCCGACTGACTGACTGACTCTGAAACATTAACACACACACACACACACACACACACACACACATGCAGTCATTCTGCCACAAATTTTCGACTTTTTTGCTGTAGGCCATAATTATAAGTAACGGGGGAAAAACATGTGAAAATTTGATTAAAAACTAACGTCAAGGTAATTGCCAAATGGCAAATGGCGAACGGACCAACTGTCAGTTGTTTGTTGTTGTTCTTGTTGCTGTTGTTGTTGTTGTTGTTGTTGTTGTTGTTGTTGTTGTTGTTGCTGCTGTTGTTGTTGTTGCGGCTGTGGCTGCTCCTGTGCCTTGCACGTGGCACGTTGCGCATACGACGCGTTGGCCCGCAAGTATTTGATGTGTGTTTAAGAGAGAGAGAGAGAGAGAGGGAGAGAAAGAGCCAGAGCGAGAGAGAGAGCGAGAAAGTGCTCGACTAACAGATACCCAGTAACGAGCGCGCAGCTTTAAACTCTCTTTAACACAAGTCTTTCCCCAGGGGTGTGCCCTCTGCTCCCCCCCCATTGAACACGCTATGTGAAATGCATTCTGGAAAAACTTTGGTGTTCATTGTCCGATCACAAATGTAACCAGCATAAGGCAGGAAAGGGGAAAGGTATCCAAATGTGAAACGTAAATGAGAGCCTACACACCAATTCGCTGTATCTAGATCCGAAAATCTTCGAGCTATGACGAAGAAAGCAGGCCTTGAAGACCTTACGATATTTATCGATAAGATGAAAATAATAAGAGAACATATCGATAAACAATTCTTTGTCATTTGAATGGACATAGCAGTAGATATGCAAGAGAAGAAATCGTTTAACATTTATTTGTTACGTATTCATAAGCAATTGATCAATGAAAGGTCTTTAAATCAATATATATCGATAAGATGAAAACAAGGGTAGCTATCGATAAACGATTAATTGTTATTTGAAGAGAATTTGTATTTAAAAACTGAAGTCTAGCTTTCGTAGGTCGTGGGATAAACAATTTAAAATGTAAGCCAGGGCTTCAGGTATATATCGATAAGGTGCAAAATAAGAGTTGCTATCGATAAACAATCAATTGGTATTTCGATGACAATAAGATTAGAAATCGATAAACAATTAATTGTTATTTTGCGTATGATAGACGAGAATATGTATTCAAAAACTAAAGTCCCTACCTTTCTTAGTTGCTGAGCTATACAGATGCAGAAGGTGGAAACCAGGTCTTTAAATCAATATATATCGATAAGACGAAAACAAGGGTAGCTATCGATAAACAATTAATTGTTGTTCCGATGAAAAAGAGAGTACATATCGATAAGTAATTAATTGTTATTATGATGAAAATAACAACTGATATCGATAAGCAATTAATTGTTATTTCTCTTTAAAAATAAGATAAAGCACATGTATTTAAAAACTCTTGTACTGGCTGAGGTAGACAGCTGGAAGGTGGGCATGGCTGCATAGACTCAACTAGTCAATTTGATCAAGAGCTTATACGTTTTAAGTGTTTGGGGTTGCTTCCTTTAGCCTGTTACATGCAGTGCACATAAATAATATGCCCCTTCTAGGCGCATTTTCAATGGGTGGGCTGCGTTTTAAAGCATATCAAGTGCAGTGGCAAGTATTTGGGTCTTTGGAGCAAGTGCAAAGCAATTGACGCCTCGGTAAAAAGATTACGCGATTTAAGTGCAGCGCGTCAATCTTCATCAGTCGCCGCGCATAGCTAAAAAGATGACTTCAAAGAAAACCCAAACAAAACTAAAGCGAAAAAAAAAACAAATAGATTTAGCTATTTAGCTGAATTTTGAATCTAAAACCGAGGGGGTAAGGCTTTGGCTGTATCTGGACCTGGAACGCACAGCAATTGCAAGTGGACGTCGAGCCGAGCCGAGCCGAGCTGAGCTGAGCTGAGCTGAGCTGATCTGAGCTGTTGCCAGGTCAACGCAGCAGGAAGTATTTAGACCTAAAGATGCTGCAACTTAATTTGCGCGCGTTTTGTGTTTGTGTGTTTGTGTGTTTTTATGCCGGTATCTATTGCAATTTGACTTTAATTAAACTGTGGATTTTTTTCAATTGCTTTGATTTAATTATTTTTGATATTTCCTACACCCACCCACGTTCCATTTGGCGTTTTGCCCGTTTGCTGGAATGCCCTGCAAGGCGCTTTAAGCCAGAGCTTGTGCCTAATCGGATCTGGCATAAATTACCATTTAAGTCGAGTTCAATTGCATTTAGCACTGTTGCCATTTAAATTGATTGATCTGATTGCAGTTATTAGTTTAGCTTCTGGCAATGGCGAATCAAAGGCGAATTAGTGGCGAAATCAATGTGTGCTTGGCCAACTAGATTGAACATTAAGTTTTTAATAACGATCTCTAATCAGTTAATAGGAAATTTGGCAGCCAGAATATAAGATATTTTGCCTTTTTTTTTTGAGATTAAGCTTTTGGGAACAGCACACTTATATAACTTATGGCACCCTATAGGTACTAGCCTTTAGGACCTGTCCCATGAATGGCAACCTTATGGGATTTGGGCTTTACCTTGTAGATAGCAACCTTTGGGTGCTACCCTCTGGGCCCATTTTATAAATGGAGTGGATGAACTCTTCTGTATAGACAACACCCTGCAGGTACCGCCAACCCTTTGGGCTCTATTTTATAAACGGCACCCTGTGGGTACTTCACAATAATCTTGAATCTTTAGGCTGTATTCTCGAGCTAACGTCTTCTCATACCTTTAGGCTCCATTTTATAAATAGCACCCTCTGGGTACTACCCAACAGCCAAGACTCTTTAGACTCTATGCTAGAGATAGCACCCTGCAGGTACTGCCAACCCTTTAGGCTCTATTATATAGTTAGCACGCTGTGTCTATTACAATTTCGACTCCTTTATTTGGTTACCCTTATTTGTAGGTACTAGGTACCCCTAGCTGCTACCCTTTGATCTTTGTTTCATAAATAGCACCCTATAGGTACTACCTTGGCAACATGCGTGTACTACTTTGAATGCCATTCTAAAGACTGGTTCTATATTATTCCAGTGTCAATTCCATTCTATTAACAGCCACTTAAAGGAACTACCCTATTGGTACGTTTCTTGCAAGACTATTCAAGAAGGAGTACCCTATGTGAACTACCATTTGGTCTGTATTTTATTGCAAACACTTTTTGGGTGCTACATTTTGCACTCTATTCTATTCTGTAGCACCTCATAGATATTATTCAAGGCTTAATTGCAGTTGGGCTCCATGGATTTCTACACTTTTCCCCCAATAAAAAGCACCCTTTAGGCACTATCTATCCAATCGATTTCTATGCTTTGTGCTGTATTTAATATTAAAACCTGTTGGTAATACTCAATAGATGTCTTCACTTTGGGCTTTCTTCAATAAAGAGCGCTCTGTACCCATAGCGCTTTATTCTATAGCCCCCAATTTATACAGCTCTTTGTGCTAAACGACAGGTGCTACCCTTTGAACTTTGTTCTGTAGCTCACAGCTGAGGCTTTGTGCAATAAACAATGTATGGTGCTCAGTGGATTAAGTCTAGTCTGGCTTTGTTTATGTGCTGATATGCCGTCCTCACAGTTCTACTAGATAGAACAATTTACAAAAGGTTACAGACCAACAGTTCATTATTTAATCATATTTTCTTTTTATTGTGCCTTGTGCCGCTCAGAAAACTTCTCACGTTAGCTACTTAGCTCGACATCGCCCACCCCAATCTCTGTCTGGCAAATGACTTTGTCAGGTAATTTGCGATCCATTTGCTGGACCCTGTGGCTTACCGGACCGAGCTGAACGGGAGCTCGGTTTCCACCTGCAACCCGCTGAGCACACACAATGGCAGGAAATTAAATTCCATGTTACAATGAGCAAAAGCAAACAACGCGAGGCGAGGCGATGCGATGCGATGCGATGCGATGAGTGGAAGGTTATCTAGTCTAAAATATTATGTAGATATATTTATATTGAAAAATATGTGGTGCATACTCCCACACACAGGCACACACATAGATAGAGCTGTGACACCTGCATGCGAATCAGCCGGAGATTTTAAATGGGTTTCAAGCGTTTTGCATGGGAAACGCGACAATGCCAAAGTTCAAGCTGAAGCTGAGGCTGTCGCAGTTGCTGACGTTGTCATTGTTAGGGTATATCATTGTTTTGAGCACTAAATAAATCTGTCTTGTTTACATGTTAGCGCACACACACACACACACATACATAGATATATGCTATAGATGTATCTACATTGTCGCTACAATATGCAACCTATTTAAATGTTGTGCGACCCTCCAACAGCCGCTCGAAGTCTGGGCGGAGAGCACGTCGCCACAGTTTTTGGTTAACTGAGGAAACAGGGATCAAAGGGAGAAGCAGCGCGACTAGTCGATGCCCTGTAAATTGCCGAGGGCAGAACATTTTGATGAAGCATAAAGAAAACTACATTCGAATATAAAAAGATGTTATAAAAGGCTGAGCGAGTAGCAAAAATGATTCAGATTGTCAGAGTTAGCGGGCAGGCTTAAAAAATCGAAAAAACACCCTATGAACTGGTTGCATGGGGAGTATGTGAGTGAAGCGAGCCTTTTGTCACATTTGGGTGCCCAGCAAGGCGGCAAACTCTTTTAATACCCTATTTTAAGCCCGACTTGGATCAACAAAAATCGAGCCCAAGCAAGATTGTTCATCACCCTTCTTGCCTGAGCGTCGAACTAGCAAGCGTGCGGTCGCCGGTTCAAATCCAATTTGACATTTCGACTTGAATGCTAAAGGCGTGCAGGCTTTTTGAGCTTGAACAACTTGATAACTTGAAAGCAAGGTTCACAGTTGCACAAAGTCGAAACTTAAGTCGAGGCATTGCCTGAACAACCATGTTGTGTCAACCCTTTTGGCACCCCTTTATGGCTACAGGGTATTTGCAGAACAACAATGACAACAGGAAAAGTCGGGAAAAGCAAAGAAAAGGACAAAAAAGAAATGCCATCACGCCCGTCGACTGTTGATCCTGGGCGCTTTGATGTTTTACAAAGTCGTCGTCGTCGTCGTCGTCGTCGTCGTCACCAGCAGCATCAGATTTTTGTAGAGCTTGCCACGCAGAGAGACGTTGACGATGTGCCGCCATCGGGCGGCCTGTTGTGGCAAGCACTGGCCTCTGCCACAACATATCACACACACACACACCCACACACAGAGAGAGCGAGCGTTTGGGCATGCCGCTCACGTTTTGGCAATTTCTCATAAAACAAACGACCATTAACGCCTTTAAGTTGTCGGCAGACTTTTGACGTGGCTCCACGTTTTGGTGGCACCATCATGGGGTTGGGAGCTGGAGTTGGAGTTGGAGTTGAGGGGTTGGGGTTGTGGTTGGAGGGGGGGGTGGGCAGGGTTTTGGCAACTGTGGCGCGTGTGCGGCTCCACAGCGCGGGTGTCACTTTGTTCGTGCCACATATTAAGTTGTCAGCTGCAGCAAGTGGCCCAATGGCTGGCGCCCGGCACACTTTTTGATCAACTAAGCCACGTTTAATGGGCAAATTTTGGGCTGCCGCCGCCGGCTGACCAGTTGCGTTGCAACACAGCTGTGGCAAGTGCCAACTATTGAGTGATGTGCATATGAAGCGCAAAGAAACCAACACACAGCCAGGTAGCTGCTGCGAGGGGGGGGCGTGGCGTGGCAAGCTGCCCGCCTGCCATAACAAAGCCAATTTGCGTGCGTAATTTGTGGCACTTAGACGCTACGTGCCGCACGGCGCTGCCACACTGCCTGTCCTGCTGCCAGGTGGCAACGTTATGCCTTGTCATTTGTCTGCATTAAGTAGTTTTCTGATGCGACTGGGCGGCGGCGCGGGAAATGGCCGGCTCCTACAGCCAATTTGTAATTGAGCATTAGCTACTTGGCCATGGCCAGCCCCCCCCCCCCTCCATCCCTCCCTTGGGCAATTGTGCGTAATTAATGTGGCCAATTAGCTGACAATTTGCCGCAAAATATTCGATTAAAGAAATGAAACTGTTTTGCATTTGCATGCAGCCAAAAATGTTCATCGTTTTGTTATATACCCTGTAATTGTGTAATCAAAAAATAGCTAGACAATAACTTGTCCAGAGCTTTGCGTTTAATAAACATGTAATTAACAGCTTTATGTTACTTTTTGGCAGCATGTGAAATGTTGCCTTCTGTTTTCATGCTGTTGGCATGCATAGAGCATGATTTTTTCGATAAGCATTAAATTTAAGAAGCAGGACATGAGTTTGACTTCTTTCGTTAAAGGAAAGCACATGCAAAAAGACAACATGAGTTTCTGCCTGCTAAATTCATGCATGCCGCATGCGTTCCAAAGGCACATGTATGTGCCGAATATGTCACAAAAACTTAAGCCTGGACGTATGTTTATGTGGACTTTAGCAGCAAATACTTTTGGCCATAAAAAGGCTTAAAAATACAGGCAGCAACAGTTTAATTTTAGATTTTCTGTGAAATTTATCACAATGAAGCACATTTTAATGCTGGGTAACCGCCAGTCGGGCACTTTGAGCACTTTGAGCTGCAACCTTTTGGCTGAGAGCATTAAATTTAGAGTTGTGATGTCATGACTCGAATGAACTACAGCTCAGAGCTCAGTTTCCAGCTAAAACAACGCTAATATTCGAGCAATTTTCCGTCTAGTAGATCATTTATGTCGACCTGTGTGTGTGCGTGTATGTGTGTGTGTGTGTGTGTGCGTGTGTGTGCGTGTGTGTGCTTAAGCAATTTGATACTTGAACGCAAGCTGACGAGCTCTTTACACGTTTTTAGCCTTAATTATTATGATGATCTTTATGCTTTTCATATTTTTCATTTTTTTTTTTCTTTTTTTTTTTTGGGAGGGTTTTTTCGCGGTATTTGGCGCATTTTATTGTTGCTAAGTTTTATGCGCAGTTTTAATGTAGCGTATTTTTCCTCTTCTTCTTCAGTTTTTTTTTTTTTTTTTTTGCTCTCGCATACATAAGCATTTGCTGTACTCTGTAATAATCGTATTGTCGGTGCTCAGTCGTTTCGTTTTGGCATTTTAATGTCTCTACGTTTCAGCCTTTTTATGGCATCTGCTCAGCTTATTCGCCACGTGTTGTGCGTGTGTGTGTGCGAGTCTGTGCATGTGTGTGTGTGTGTGGCATTGCTATAAATGTTGCATTCCTATGTTTCAGTTGTTGCATACATATTTATAGAAATGACTTCAGGCCAGCAGCATCTAATGCAAAAAAAAATCAAACAACAAGAGCTGCTATGCACTTTGCGGCCAGTTGGCAGCGCTGAACAGGAAGAGGAAGCACACAGACGTTCAGTCCGTTCCGTATGCAACAGTTAAAGCCGGGAATTCGATCAAGAATCTACGGATTGAGGAGATTAACCATAATTGATATCGATATATGTATATATTTTGAGTGTCCTCCAAGTCAGCTGAGTGTCCGGACTTGAAGTCCAATTAAGTTTGATTTGTGGAAAATAAGTTCTCTTATAAAACATGTAGTTCTCGATCTTTTGGAGCCATTTAATTGCAATAAGTTCTCTTCTATTCACTTCATACATTCAGTTCGAATTGATACATAATACGTTTTTTCTCATACTACTCAACGAGATCCTCACTTCAGAAGAACAGAACCCGACTCTATTCTCTATTATCGTATGCTTCTGTGTCTAACATTTCATCGGCCGCTCCAATCGATATCTCAGCCAGCCTTACATATATTTCAAAACAATATAAAGAGTTCCTCTGTCCAGAGATTTAACATTTTTCAGCGTATTATCGATAGCTTTCGCCAGTTCCAGGAAATCGCTTAGAATCGATACAAATCGACATCGAAATTCTGTTAATTGAGCATAACTCAGCTCTTAAGAGAGCTGCATGGTTAAAATTTGTTTTGCGGACTCTTTAGAACTGCAGCGCGGTATCCAGGATCCTGGCTGACCCCGCCATAGGGAGACGCCTCAAAAGTTCAAACGAGGCGAATCACATGACTTGCTCTCACTTAATTAAGCTTTGTGCTCAAACCATTTCATTTTGAATATCCCATCATTGTAAATACTTCAATGCAAATGCCAAATATCAACTACCAGAAGTTGTAACTAAGTTTAACCATATCCCAGCCTTACGCTTGGTAAAGTTCAGTAGATCAGGCAATAAACAACAAAGTTCATCAATAATTTATTAGCCAGGCATGGCTTGTGGCTAAGAGAGGAAGCAGAAGCAAGCGTGTTTGTCATTTGATTAACGCCTATTTTAATTGCTAACAAATGAATATTGTATGCGTTGTGCGCGCTGTGCTGGCCTAATAAGGCGCCACAAGTTGCAAGCTCAACTCGGCCCCAACCGCACGGCTTGGCTTAGCTCCGAGACCTCTGACGAGTCCGTTGCGTTTAAGGCTGCCCTGAAATCTGAGCTCAATTAGTGGTAAATTTCCGCCCAAAAAAAAAAAAAAATAATATTATATGAAAGCCCAGAGCCGGGGCCAGAGTCAGAATCAGAGTTTTTGCTGGCGCGCGCTTCACGTAAATTATCAAAAATTTAATTTGACCAACAACAATCAACAGGAGCTGCTAACAGGACGAAACTATATGCGTATATCTATTTATATATATGTATATATATAAATATGTACATATATATGCATGTAAATTTATGTATGTATGTGTATAGCTAAATGTGAGAGCTGTTGAAAGGCTGCCGAGAAACAATTTTGCGGCCGAGCGTGCTTCACTTTTAATTTGTCAAACTTTGGCAAGTTGGGCCGAGAACCGTTGCCAACAGGCAGCAGCAGTTGCCAGCTGCTTCTGCTGCTGCTGGCTGCTATTGTTACTGCTGCTGCCGGGCGTTGCGTCTGCGGCGCAATTAGCAATCTGACCTTTTAACCCTTTTGCGGCCGCCCCGAACGCCAGACAGACGACCTTGTAACCACAGCAACTCCGCACTTTTGGGCAGAAGGCAGCAGCAGCAGCATCAGCAGCATCAGCAGCGGCATCAGCAGCGGCAGCAGCTGCAGTTGAACCAGCCGCAGAGCTATCATGAGCTATCATGTGGCAAAAACAACAATAATACAAATATTGGGAATTGGGCATTTGAATGTCAGTGAATGATGCTTAATAAACTGTGCAATCACAATAAATCAAATGGTGCCACACACAAGGCACAGCTTAAAGTTGGATGATTCCTTTGAATGTTTTCCAGTTAAAAGGATGTTTGCAGGCGCAGCCAACTTAACAGCATGCATGCTGCCAGACTGTCAAAGTTCTGTTGGGAAAGTCTGGCAACTGGTGAAGCGCCTATAAAAGTCGTTCATATTCATATTCATACTCATACTCATACTCATATTCATATTCATATTCATAGTCATAGTCACAGTCATATTCATATTCATATTCATATTCATATTCATATTCATATTCATATTCATATTCATATTCATATTCATATTCATATTCATATTCATATTCATATTCATATTCATATTCATATTCATATTCATATTCATATTCATATTCATATTCATATTCATATTCATATTCATATTCATATTCATATTCATATTCATATTCATATTCATATTCATATTCATATTCATATTCATACTCATATTCATAGTCATGGTCATCATATGTATATACACGCTCCAAGCGTTTTCCAACACTATTAAATTATAAAAACAAGCAATTAGAGATAATTTATGCTCGTCAGTGCTGTAAATGTGCAAAATGTGATCGCATATTGATGCCCATTTGAATATTTTGGCTTTAATCGAGTTGATTCATTAATGGAAATAGAACAGCTGCCCCCTTTTCTGTTTTTTTGTTTGAGCTCTTGGTGCTTGCACTGACTTTGCTGGAGATCTTGCATAATTTTAGAGTCTACCGTCAACCGTCAGCAGTAGCAGGGAGTGGTAAGAATTTTGAGTCACGCTCACAAATCAAACAGTTGATAACTGTTTAACCAAAATACATAGCCAATGACAAACTTGGTTGACATACTCAGTTGACGCAGCTGAAGCTGATGAGTGAGTGCTTTGAATAGTGATAAATATAGTGGGCCATTTGCTCACTGCAGTTGTTGTGCTTTTGTGTACACTATTCAGATAAAAAGAAATATGCTTGTTTGAAAACTAAATTGTTGCACTATTTTATTTATTATTTTTTGCTTAGCTGAAGGTCTAGTTAGCGCGTTTTTTAAATTAGCTGCAGTTAGCAGCGCTTCAGCGCACTTTGTTGCATCGATATATGGACTACATATGTGGGTGAAATATTGCAGTTGCTCAACACTGTCAGCTGTTTGGCATTTGTAATAAGCAACAGCAAACACTAAGAATCACTTTATTATGCTCTTAACCTTGCATTTGGCATATGCAATAGTCGCAGCACAACACTTAACAACACTGTTTTATTTCGTTGCTCTCATTTCCATTTAAAAGTGCTGTAAAATTATGCGCAATATAGCTGAGTATTTCGCTATGCAAAACTTTAGGTATTTGGAATGTTAAATTG
Organism: Drosophila littoralis; assembly: GCA_018903485.1. Lineage (NCBI taxonomy): Eukaryota > Metazoa > Arthropoda > Insecta > Diptera > Drosophilidae > Drosophila > Drosophila littoralis. The sequence continues at coordinate 6,618,766 of JAEIGF010000591.1, forward strand.
CCAAGATAATCACAGAAATACTTATAATACAGTTCATCAAAGCGCATCTACATTATGCATTTTACAACACTGCATGGATGCTTTCTTAAGTTAGCTTCAACTTAAGCTGAATTAGCTGTAAAGCAACTTAAGTGCCGCAATACTTTGCGTTTATAACTCAACCTTTAATGGAATAGTGTTGAAAAAGTAAGCATATTACAGCAGTTCACAACACTAGCTGTTCCTGCAAGCGCAGACGGCGTGTGGTTTTGCTTGAACGTGTCCCATTTGAGACATATTTCTTTACAGTCGTAGAGTAAATGATTTTTAAAGGGGCTTCCCCAACTGATTGTTGCACGCGCTGTGCTCAAATTTGTGTTATTAGCAAGCGAAAATACAAAAAAAACATTAATAAAAACTAGAGAGCGAAAGCAGCCGACTAGTAAATACCCTTAACCCCGTGCTAAGCTGCCTTCGATAAATGTTTACACCAATAAAAAGCCAATCCAAACGAATGCAGAACCATCAAACTGTACCACATTATAATAAATACATTCTACACACTACCTTCGGTCTTTAGAGTCCGATCGAAGTTACATTTTAAGAGCCTGAGTAGCGCTTAAAATAATTGCGTATATTCCAGAATGTAGAGCTCTACCTTATAAAGTGAATTTCTTTCCGGCAACTTTTGTACATCCTGACATTTGGCATATCAAGCTCTGGCAATTTCCCATCTCTAAAATCGATATTTATCGATTTTTTGAAAGAGTGAAGTGTTAATGCAAAAAACTTATCCCAAGCTCTGAGTTTTCAGCTCTGCCTAAAAAATTGATTTTATTTTCCAAATCTCCCGCGGTCTGTTACATAGATTTGCTCAAGGCTAGTATACCTTTTTTTTTTGGTATTTTTCAATGGGTATCAAAACGAAAATCGAAAAACCAAAGAAAATCGCAACACAGTTGCCAGCGGAGGCAGCACAAATCGATGATGTCATGGAGTATGCGCGATATGATATCATTGTTGCTGCTGTTGTTGTTGTTGTTGTTGTTGTTGTTGTTGTTATTGTTGTTGTTGTTGTTGCAAATGCAATACATAAATCATGATGCCCGCCTCTGGCGCTAGGCGCATGCAGCTTGTATTTATTTGCAATTAGTTGCGGCTATGAATCCATCTCGACTTTTGACTTCAACCTGGCCGACAGCCAGCTGCTCAACGATCAGCGATCACCGATCACTGATCACTGATCACCGGTCACTGATCACAGATCAATAATCACTCGCTGCTGCAGCTGATCATCATTATGATCAAAAGGTTCGCTTAAGCTGCAAGCGCCGCAGCTTTATGGACATATATATATGTATATTTTTTCGGGCATCCATTAATCAAACCCAGCCGCAATTCGGCCATCAAGATGTTAACAGCTAAATTATATAGCTGTAAAACGGCTAACATTTTGGCTGCAGCTGGCGCCGGCGGGTTCAACGTCTGCGGTAATTACACTATGCAGCATGCCACACTTTTTTTATGCAAATATCAAAGTATTTTCTGCTAAGGAAAAGCATTTTTGAACAAACTTTGTATTTGTTTTAACTTCGGAGCTTAAAGTCCGATCTTAATGAAATTTGCAGTGCATATAAATGAGTGTAGATTGCATGGCTCAGGATTATTCTCTCGCATTTAGGGGAGGAAAATAGGTACACAAATGTGTTGCAGACTCTGTTGTTGACTCTAGTTCTTCGGATCTTGGAAGAGCCCAACTTTGTTTGAGAGTGTCGCAGTTAGTTAGCTAGTTACGTAACTTCGGAGCTTAAAGTCCGATCTTGATAAAATTTGCAGTGCATAAATAGGACATATAAATGTGGGTTGATACCACAGCTCAGCAGTATGCTCTCATATTTAGGGTAGGAAATAGGTGTTGCACGCCCAAATTGTCGACTCCAATTCTCCGGGTCTTGGAAGAGCCCAACTTTGTTTGAGAGTGTCGCAGTTAGTCAGCGGCTGTAACCACTTGCCGGCGGATAGCGATGCATATCGTAAATGGCAGTCGTTCGCCAAAATGCCGGCTTAGATGGCGACGCCAACGTCGACGCTGACTGCGACGGCGGCGCGTCGCCGCGTGGAGCGTGTTTAATTGCGTGCAATTTGTTTTAGGCCCGTGCAAAGCTACCAATTCACACACACATACATACACACAGCGCGCACACACACACACACACATATGCAGTCAGTCAGACAGACAGATAGATAGACGCGCAAGTACAGTGCAACCTCGCTGCAAGCGCCAAGGCTTAGCGACCTCTTTTTCTATCGACAAAATTGGCCCAAAAGCGGCTTAGTTAAAAAAGCATGCAAATAAATTTATTTTTCATATCGATAAATATCGATTTTCAAAATTCGATTTTTGTGCATAGCTCGAGAACTATAAGAGCTAGATTTGCCAAATTTGTTAAGTGGGTTCGCGTAATGAATATACAGGATAAAGGATATTTCACTTTTTGAACAGCTACAGTCATTCACGCCTAAACGGGAAAAAACACTTGATTTTCAAGGCAAAGGCTTGTGCACACAGTTTTCTATCCCATATTTAATTCCTGAAAATTTCATGAAGATCGAACTCTAAGCTCTCGAGTTAATAGAGACTGCAAATTCTTATAGCATGTATTGGTTATGTATGTAGAGATGCTTGACAAGGCAGCTTGTCGCTAGGTACAGGGTATCTGCCAGTAGGGAGTGCTTCACTCAGTTCATTTAGGCAGTGTTCACTGTACTGCTTGCATTTAAGTAACTGACAAATAAATATCTGCGGCTGTTGCTGTTTATGTTTCTGTTTGTGGGTGGCGGGTATTTTGTGCTGGAGGCCTTTGTAACATGTTACAGTCGTGCTGTGTGTGTGTGTGTGCGTGTGTGTGTGTGTGTGTGTGCGTGTGTGTGTGTGTGTGTGTGTGTGTGTGCGTGTGTGTATTTATTTTTATTTGTATGCAATTTCTGTTCGGTTTAGCATTACAGCAACTCATTAGGCACGCACAGACGACGGCGACGCCGGCGAGTCAGCGGCTTCGTTCTAGGTCAGTCTGGCGACTGTTCACTGTTGCCTGTTAACAGTAACTGTAACTGTGACTGTGACTGTGACTTGTGACTGTGACTTGTGACTGGCTGTCAGCGCTGAAGGCGTTGACTGCGGCGACGCTGCTTCAAAGTTCACTTGCTTTTTATGTTTTGTCTCAACTTTAAACTTAATTACCTGGCTGGTGAGTGTGCACACACACACACACACACACACACACGCACACGCACACACTCGCACACACACACATACGCCTGGTCAGCAAGTACGCATAGTTGAGTTATTGTTTAATAGCCTCAGCAAAGTTATTTTTATTTTTATATTTATTTTCGTTGACTGTTTTTGTTGTTGTTGTGTTTTTGTTTTTTTATTATTATTATTTTGTGTGCTTAACTTCCTCATGGGCATTCGCCAAGACGCGTCAACACTGCACAACATGGCTGCGAATTGTGGTGACTGCTGCTGGGGACATCCGAGCATGGGCATGCATATGAATTCTACACTCGCACAACGAGCGATTGTGTATATTTCGAAATACGATCTCTGCCCTGTGCAGACCAGAATAAATCAAAAGTTGACTGAACTTTTGCGAACATGTCAATGTACTTAAAACAATATACACATCCATACAATACACAATATATAGTGTAACATAGATAGTTTGGATTGTTAATCAAACAATTTCTAGTCTGGGAAATTCAATATATCACAAATATATCAAACATTCTTTGCAACTGAAATTACACTCTTGCAAATTTATGCACAGGCTGTTAACATTCCCAAGCAGTGGCAAGTAAATGAGACATAACATAGCGTCGCATAACATTATGTTAGCAATAGCATAAAGTGTCTGATTAACATGAGAACAGTATCAAATGCTAATGCTAAAATATTCATATAACATATTTTTCTGAACCCAATTTTCGTGGCATTCAACTGAGCATGAAATAAAATTTGGCTTGTTTTATGATAACATAATTTGTTCAGTTCTGATAGTTACTATTTAACATAACATAACAATGAACATAACATAACAGAGCATACGTAACATAACAGAGCGCACATAACATAACAGCGCACTCGTATATAAATGCACATAGCAGAAACTATTTATGTAATTTGCCCAATGTTAAAGCTAACTGTGCACTTGCACTTGCACTTACATGCTTAACTTTACATATTATTTGTGTCAACATTGAATTAAGAACAAATTGGCATTTAACTGAACTCTTATAGTTGTGTGTATTCGGATATTACCCGACAAAAACGTATCATAACTGAGACATAACAGAGTACACATATGTCAACGCAATGTTAATGTTAATTATAGACATGTTAACGGGCATAACATGTCGTAATATATGCGTCTTTAAACATTAATTAATTCGAATTGAGGAACAGATTAACATTGAGCTGATCTCAATTCTTTGCTTGTATTCTGATAATGCCAGACTTAAACATGTCATAAGTAAACATTAACAGATGCTCTTAACATAATTTAACTAGGTTATTGAACTGTCATTTAACACAAAATCCCTTATTAAAAGCTCGTTAGGTAGACGTCAATATTAGTTAGTTAGGAAAAACCGCAATTACAATTCCAAGAAAACATCTCAAAATGTAAGTAAGCTTTAAGTACATAAATTAACGTATTTCATTGCATTTGCACAAAGAACGAAGGAAGAAGAAAAAAAAAAAACAACAACAACAAAAATGTACAGAATACAATAACAAGCAAATTATTACAGAGGGAAAAACAACTTTTGGCCTTTGGATTATGATTTACACACATGTACAAACAGCATCCCGCAATCGATCATACTGATTGTTACTGGATGCTGACAGACAGATTTGCCCGACACAGCCTCTGTGTCCATCGAGCCAGTCCGTGTCTCTGACCCAGGGCCACTTTTGAGGTCAATAATGCGTTGGGGACAGTGTAAACGCGGGCCGTATCAATAAATTAAATATTGACGTAGCGAACGCAGCCGGCGATTAACTTATCTAGAAATACGGACGCCACAGCGCACGCACTCCAGTAAACGTAGCCCCCCCCCACCAACCCGCCCCCCTTTCTGCCGACCATCCCCCTCGCCAGTGTTGCCACAGTACAGAAATGTGGCCCGGCTCGCGTTCTAGTTGAGCAAAAATTTGTTCCAGCTTATCGCTTAGCCTTACCCGATATTACCTCATCACAACTAATCGCATACGAAAAATCAAAAATGAAGAAGTTAAAAAAAAAGAAACAACAACTAAAAAAAGGCATAAAAAAAACGATATGAAAATCCACTGGAATCAATCAAATTGGCAAAAAAAAAATAAATAAATACATTTGAGGCCTACCAAATTGCTTGAGCTATAAAAAATAAAAAAAAAAAAAACAGAAGAAGACTTAAAGCGTATGCAAAAGGCGTCCAGCATGGAAATTGGGATATAATTTGCGGCATTTGGCTGGAGCGGGCTTAGAGTGAAGGCGGATGGGGGGGAAGCGCGGGCAGGGGGGCGAGCATAGAAGCTGCATAAATTAATGGCCATTCCAAAGGCCATAAAGAAGCCACACTTCAAGCCAGACTCTCGACTCGAACTCGGACAACGACTGAAGCCGCGTTTGGCGATTGTTTTTTTGCTAGTTCTTTTTCTTCTTCTTATTTTTATTTTTATTTATTTTCATTTTTATTTTAGCTGCGACGTGTTTGGCGCACAAAGTGGGCGCTGGTTTTGATTTCAGTTGCGGGCCGCACATGCAAAGCACGTTGCCATTGCCCAAGCGAGCCAGCAGCCGGTCGACCGAGGCACATGTCGGGGCTGTAGTCGGCCAGCAGATACCCTGTGCCAAAGAGTTGCTTGACTATCTGCTGTGTTTGCAGAAAACCGAATGACAAAGAAACAAGGAGTAATAATCTCTATCTTTCTCTCCCTTTCTACTTCTATTAATCTCGGCCTCTCTTCATTGCGTTCTCTCCTTTTTTTAACTGTCTTTTACAAATTTGCATCTTTTAGTCTTTCTCTCTTTCTCTCTCTCTGCCTACATAATTCATTCTCTCGCCCATTTCTCCATAACTCGTTCCCTCTCTCTCTCTCTTTAACTCGTTCTTTCTATTCAACTTGTTGTCCCTCTCTCTCTCTCTCTCTCTCTTATACGTGCTCTCCCTGTCACTCTCTTTTACTCGTCTTCTCTCTCTTTCTCCCTCCCCCCTCTCTCTCTGACACTGTCTTTCTCTTTCTCCATTAGAAAATACCTTTGTTTATCTTCATACCAACAATGATTATAAAAATGATGTTAATGTATATACCCCTAATACCCTGTAAATACACAAGGCTCGGTTTTTGCTGTTAAACACATTTAACATCATGTCTTCTGCTATTTGTTTACAGCCATGTCATGCGTACAGGGTATAAATATCCAAGAGTTGAAACATCAACTATTTCTAAATTCTTTCAATTGCAGATTTTCATTTACTATCGTAATTCGTAGAAGGCATGCCGCACGCATGAATATGGCAGCCAGAAACTCAGCTGGCGCAAAAGCAAAAGTGAATAAATGTAAAAAATTGCACATATGTACAGCTGATATTTAGGCTTACGGTCCGCTGAAAAAGTCACGAGACAGCCCGGCAAATGTTGCAAATTACCTGAAGGCTCAACACAATGCGTCGCATCCATTGTTCTTGTTGTTTTTGTTGTTGTTGTTGCTTGTTTGCCTGCAAACAAAACTAACCTCAAAATGCGGCTGCCAAGAATGAGGTTCATTATGAAGCTCATGACTGCAGTTGCCGCAGGTTAGAGTAGGGAAGAGCGGAGCTGCGAGTGCCTGCAGCTCGAGTGCAGCAGCCAGCGCGGCACAAAGGCCGCTTCCCCATCAACTCCCCCGCCCCCGCTACCAGGTAAACTGCAGTTGTTGTCATCGTCGCCAAATGCAACGTCATCCTGCTTATTAAAGGTATTACACCTACACAACAGGCAACAACAACAACAACAACAGCAGCTGACAACAAGTAAACGTAATTACGAGAGGAACCCGAACCCCAGCCTCAGTCCCAGCCTCAATAGCTGCCTCAGCACCTGCCCCCTTCCCGCCCCTGTGGCAGTCTCTGCCCCAGCCTCTGTCCCAGAGTCTGCCTCAGCCGCCGCCTTCTCCTCAGACACAGCCTCTATCCCGGAGCATGCCTTTGCCCCCTCCCGCTCTGCCTCTGACCCCCGCTTAACTTCGGCTCCTGCCTCCGCCTCTGTGCCAGAGTCTGCTTTTGCCCCCCTTCCCAGATCTCAGCCTCTGCTCCAGTGTCTTGCCCTGTTCCAGCCTCTGCCACCAGCTCCGATCCCCCCCTTGCTCCAGCCACTGCTCCCCCCTCTGTCCTCGCCCCCCCCTGCCAGCGCCTCTGCCACATGTTGTCGTCGTCTCAAATCTTTGTAGGCCTCCTTGTCATTGTCACACAGCGTCTCAGTGACACGAGTGTTGCACGTGGGGCGAGGCGAGGTGGGGCGAGGCGGGGTTGCCTCTTGAGTGGCTTGTTGATTTCTTTAGCGCATTGCTGCACATTTACCCAGCAATGCGGGTGAGGGATGCGGGGCGCGGCGTCGTCGGCGGGGTAAATGAGTTATTTCTTCTATGTTTCTAACACTTGAGCTGCATTAGCGTAAGCTGCGACGGCGACGGCAACGGCGACGGCGACGTCAGCAGCGACTTATGAGTGACAGCCAGCGCGGCCCCTCTACCAGCCCCTCCCCCCGGCCCACATTCCCCTCTGTGTTAGCCGCTTTGAGCTGATGACAATGCCTGCCAAACGGTTCTGAGTCCAAAGTTGCAAAACAATTTCAACATTTGTTTAGGTCATAAAAAATCTATACATATATATATATATATATATATATATACATATATGCATGCACATTTGTTCATTAGCGCGTTTTCGTTTTTCTGCTTCTTTTTTTTTCACTCCTAATATGTTTTTCGAAAACTTAACTAACCAGCTATGCATATAACGTTTCGGATTGACATAAACGTGGGCTGACAAAATGATTTTAACTACAGAACAAAAAAAAAAAAGAAACAATGTTTTTTTGTGTTGAGCATCGAACCCTGAACTCAAAGCAAAATGTTCTTAGGAGATGCCCTACTTTTTAATACTGAAGAGAAATATGGGTTTCTTTTTATAAAGCAAAAATATTACTACAGAAAAAATAGGCATGCTTTTGTCGGATATCGAAGCCTGAACTGATGCTGAAGAGAGTCTAAATGCAAGGAAAGGTAGCAGGAAAAATAATATAAATATTTTTGACGAGCCAAAGAGAGTTAAAAAAAGTAACAAGTAAGAGGTTCTAGTCGGGAGCTCCCGACTAGGGAATACCCTGAATCCTCTTTGAGGTGGTATCGGGGAGGTGGCGATAGGTATAAAATGACAGGTACTTGACATATACATAATATTCTAGAAGCAACATATCATGTTTGGTGACTCTAGCTCTTATTATTTACCCAATTTGCTCAAAAAACAGGATGTCGATATCGATTTTTATCGATTGCTTGGAAACGGAGTAAGTTATCGATTATCGGAAACAAACTCGATCAGCGTAGGAACTAGGAGAATCTACAGCTAACATATCTCTAGTCTCTAGCTCTTATAGGTTCTGAGATCCTTGCGTTCATACATACGGACGGACGGACGGACGGACGGACGGACGGACGGACAGACAGACGGACGGACGGACAGAAAGACGGACATGGCTAGATCGACTCGGCTATTGATGCTGATCAAGAATATATATACTTTATGGGGTCGGAGATGCTTCCTTCTGCCTGTTACATACATTTACATTTTGCACAAAAACATTATACCCCTTTTACCCATTTTTAATGGGTTCAGGGTATAAAAAGATCGGCACAGCGAAAGTTTTTGCCGGGCAAAATGTTCTGCCCCGTTTTGTACTGAGCCTCGAAATATTTTTGTCGTGCATCGAACTCTGAACTCAAACGTAGACAAGTGCCAGCTGAACACGCAGTTCTTCGGAGATGGCCTAGTTAACATATATTGCCGAAGAGAGTTATTGGTTATCTTTTCAACCGCACAGGCACATATACATATGGTTGGTTATCTTATCTGGCTGAACGATAGAGAATGAATGATATGAGCAGAGTTTGCTGTAGGCTTCCTTCTGGGCACAACAGAATATGCAAATATTTTAATTATAAATATATACAAATTGAGAGTCGAGTGAGTTAATCGAAAAAACTCATTTCCGTGGGCACGTTTTTCATTCATTTCGAGCAATTCCACCCGCCTAGGCGGAATGCTGTCACCTTTTTGTTGTTGTTCAATTGAGTTTTAGCTCAATTTCAAAGACTCTGTGCGAATTCCACTCCTTCGCGCGGAAATTGTGTCGCAAAGGCAGCGTGAATACATTTTATAATGTTCCAAAGTTGGGGAATGCATGGAAGTGTGAGCTTCAATTGGAAGTCAAACACTTGGGCTAGGCAAAGCCGGATAAAAGCAGATGAAAGCAAGAAATAGCTGCCGAAATCGTGCTCATATATGAAGTTTATATATTTGTTCTTCTCCTTTCAAAGCTTTCAGGCCAAAAAAACTGTCGCATAAATTAAATTAATCTAAAGTTGAGCACAATATCGATTAGGTTGAGTTGTGTGTGTGTCTGTGTGTTTGTTTGTGTGTTTAAAGTGTATTTAAGATTCGGCTGCTGCGCGCTCAAAAAGTTTGCCTAATGAAGTGGACAGCAACATGCGTCAAGGTCAAGTTCTTGTCGCTGTTGTCGCTGTTGTTGTTGTTGTTGTTGTTATTGTTGCCTTTGCTGTTTAAAGTTTGTTTGGCGGCACGTTTTATTGTTGCCAGCAGCAGCAGCAACAACAACAACATCAAGAGCTGAAACTGCGATACGCACTAACACACAGGAAATAAATCAAGTTTGGCTTTTGGCCAAGCGTCGAGTTCTTGTTGCTGTTGTTGCTGTTGTTGTCTAGTGACAACGACAAATATTTGCCTTTCGACAGCTAATGGGCACATTTGGTGACCGACAATTGGCTCAACCCCGTTGGCCCCGTCCAGGCTGGCCGACGCCCAGGGGCGTGGCTGTGGTCAAAGACGCGTTCAAGCGTCAAGCTGTCTGTTTAAGCTGGCTTAAAGAGCCCAAAGGCAACAACTGAGAGCGCTCCAGTCGGCATTGCTCGACTAGCAGATACCCTAAGTCCAGGGGCAACGACCAAGCTGGCCCTACAATCATTCTGGCTTCCATCTCAAAAGCATTCTAGGTAAACTTCGGTATTTATAGTCCGATCTTTTTCAAATGTCCACAGCTTAAACATGGCACTAAGAAGTGCATATATACCATAGGGCAGACTTTCAATAAGTATTGAAATATTTGTTTTATGTATAGCCTATTACTTAGCTCTTATAAACTTTCAGTTATGCTTAAAAAACAGCGCATGAAAATCGATATTTATCGATATTTAGCAAATGGTAGAAGATATCGAAAAGAAACTTATGTATACGGGCATATAAAGTCCAGCAATCACGTCTTCAGCTTTTTTAGGCAGCAAAATTGACAGTCGGACAGAGCCTTGATCGACTTCATGTTGTACTCTTCCGGCTGTTACATATATTCGAATAAAATTATTATACCCTTTTTTGATCATTGACTCAAGGTACAAACACAAACACACACACGCACACACACACACGCACTTACCCATCTTTGGATATATGTATTTAATGCATATTGACTCGAGACATACCTGAAAGTAGACAAAGAAAAAAAAAAACAATCAGAGATGAGGCAAAATAAAGAATTAACAAAATATATAAACAAACAGGAAAGAATGGGCAACAGCGGCAAGCCGAATATCTAATGCTCTTGCAGACGAGCCTTCATTTTCGATCGTTTGATCGTTAAGAAGCCAAATTTCTACTTAAGCAATGTTTTATCAAGTCAGCTCCAAGACTTTGAGACTTCGACTGTTTGCTCACACTTCACACTTCATTGAGAAACCAAACTACCCCAGGCTGAAAGATAAAACGCCTTAAGAAGAAGGCAAAAGTTGTTGCTAATTGAATTATAAATGCATAAATCAATGCGAAATGAGCTAGCCGATGATCATTATCACAAAGATGCGGATCATTATCATAATGATGCTTAAACAATAATGATTGGAAACGTGTTCCGGCATCGTCAAAGATCGAAAGCGTTTTTATTTGATCAAAGACTACAAAGCTATTCGGTTCATATATAGGTAGACATATCGATCCATCCATCTGTCTGTAGGAAGTTCAATTAAAAAGCCATCAATCAATCATATAGAAACAATCGAACGAGCTCTTAACTACTGAACAATGTTTTAACAGCTTCTGCTGCTTCTCGCTGCTGACTTTCGGCTTAGTTATGATGACATTTTTTCGGCTACTCTATGGGTTTCGGCTATGCTATTGTTTCGACAAGAAACAATGGATAAATCTAAAGCAACACACGAATGAATGCCATGGCAAGGCATCTGCGGCAGGCCGAAGATAAAATGCTCTTGCTTTATGCAAAATCTATATTTCACACAGGACAGGGATTTGCCGAAAAGCGTGCAAAGTATCTCAAATGTATTTTCACAAAAATCTTTGAAGACGAGTTTGAAGCTGAAAGGTCAGTTTGTCAGTCAATCCACCAGTCTGTCAGTGAATCAATCAGTCAGTCAGGTTATCAATCATGCAATCTGTCCATCATTTAATTTGTTTGTATATCTACTAGTCGGACATTCAATCAATCAGCCGGTAATCTTTAAATCAATCAGTGGGTCATTAGGCAAGCATTCAATCAACAATAAGCCAATCAGTCAATCGGTTAGTCAGTCAATCAGTCAGTCGTTAGGCAGTCAATCAACCAATCAGTCAATCGGTAAGTGAGTCAGTCGTTAGGCAGTCAATCAACCAATCAGTCAATCGGTAAGTGAGTCAGTCGTTAGGCAGTCAATCAACCAATCAGTCAATCGGTTAGTCAGTCAATCAATTAGAAAGTCTTTAAGCAGTCAACCAATTACTCTACCAGTCGGTCGATCAGTCAGCCAATCAATCAGTCGGTCAATCAGTTAAACCATCAATCATTCAGTCAGCCAGTCAGTAACTCCTTAGGCAGTCAAGCAACTAATTAGCCTCTCAGACAGCAAATCAATCAAGCAGTCAAACAGTCTACTAGTACATCAATCAGGCAATCAAACTATCTATAGAGCAGTTATTATGAGATAAACCAAAGAATAAGGGCAAAGTCTTGGGATATAAAGCGCTCGTGGAGAACTAGTTTCACATAAGAAAAACAAAAATTCCTTAGATAATTATATATAGATATTATTACATGACACACTGATGTCAGCCGTTGTCATTTGAGGTCTTTTCGGCTCAAATCAGCTCTATTTGATCTATCGGCGAGTCACGCCACTCGAGCAAAAATCTGCAGACTGTAAAGCTAATGAACTTGCCAGAGTCACAGAGTCTTGACGTTAAAATATGCTGACTGCAGCGCGAATTGCATTTGACACCTTTTGATGTCCGCATCGATCGTGAGCCATGTCTATAAACATGCATATATATATGTATGTGTGTGTGACTGGGCATCGGATCGAAATACATGGGGAGCGCATTTCTGTGCGCTTAGTCAGCGTGCACGATTTGATTTCAAGTTGGGCCAATGTCTGGGTTCAAGCAACTGACTTACTTTCGGCACCTGCGGCTGGTAGAAGACCCCGAGAGAGCCCACTCAAATCCCCACACCCCCCCATCAAATGGCCAGGTGATAAGGCAACTAGTTCCGAAGAGCGCCGCAATCATAAATTGTGGCCACCGTCGTTGCGCGTTAATAAGCCAAACTGGTTGCCAGAATCAAAACCAACCCGAAAAGGAAAAAAAAAAAACACAAAAAACCAAAAACGAATGAATGGCTAACACCGACACGCCGAAGATCAAATGCCCTTGCAGCCAAAGAAGCTGTTAGGTCAAGTTCTCTTGAAAAAGCAAAGTATAAATATAAATATATATATATTCTTCCCATAGATCCATAAGATAAAGTAGTCCGATGCTGATAAAATTCTGATCATGTGTACAAAATATAGTTTATATGTATATTTCCAATCATTATACATAGAATCAATCATTTGACATTTTTTTATGTATTGTGAACCATTTTATATAGAATCAATCATTTGATATCGTTTAAATACTGTCAATCATTTTATATAGAAACAATAATTTGATATAGTTTATACATTGTCAATCATTTTATGGTCAACTATTGAATGGTCAACAATTTGTAATAGAATCAATCATTTGATATAGTTGATAGACTGTCAATCACTTTTAACAGAGTCAATCATTTGATATAGTTTATGTATTGTCAATCATTTGACATAGTTTATCAATCATTTTATATAGTTTATATATGGTCAACTCTTCTTTTATAGAGTCAATCATTTGATATAGTTTATACACTGTCCATCATTTTATGTTGAATCAATCATGTGCCAAGAAAGCTTTCAAATTAAAAGACTTAAGACGGTCAAACTTGGATACATCAGCTCGGCTATCGATGCTGATCGAAAGGTTGGAAGATGTCTTCTGCCGTGCGTTACACATTTTGCGTCCAAATTCAAATACCTTCATCAAAGAGCACATCAAAAATTTCGTACAAAAAAAGAATTTTAAATACAAATAAAATTTAAAGGCGTGCGCGGTTAACAGGGGGCGGCGAGCGTGCGACTTAATGCATGCAAATGTCAAAAATATGCATTAAATTAAGATTCATCAGAGCTCCTGCCCCCCGCACGCCACACACACACACACACACACACACACACACACCCGTCACGGCCCAACGGCAACAGAAACGAGCGTGCTCGACTTGCAGATACCCTGGACCCATCGCTAGCAGACGTACCAGCCTTCTGCTAGAGAGACCTTGCCTGTGTCCAAGACTATGTTTGGGAAAGGCATTATTGATTAACTTCGGTGCTTGAAGTCCGATCTTTGTCAAATTTGCAAAACTTAAATATGGCATAGAAAAGTGTGTGCATACCAAAGCGCAAGGCAAGAGTTGATTACCAAGTGAAATATTCATAAGCTGTATTTACTAGCCGAGAAACTACACACAAAATTTGTTAAGTCCAGCTCTCAATATTCGCGAGCTATAAAAATCGATACTTATCAAAATATCGATATGCGAACAGATTATATCAAAATAAGTGCTGCACATTAAATCAGAGCAGTCCGCATATATGTGAAGTGCACACAATTTGGCGAGCTCAAAGCTGAAAGGGTCTACAAAATGGCCATAACTAAGCAGCTTTGGCTATAAAACGGCTAAAGCGAAGGCAACAAGAAGTTGAGCATATCGAAGCTCAGCTCTGGGCCATGCAAAAGTTGAGAGTTCTTCTTTCTTCTGGTTTCTTTCAGTGTGCACAGTTTGGGAGGCATTGATCGAATCGGCTATCGGCTATTGGCGGCTATCAATGCCGCTGCAACACGTCATGTTGGCGCGCTTATCATTTAGCTTGGCAACAAAAAACATGAGCATATGGACAGAAACAACAACAATAAGGAAGAAGCAGCAGCAAACTATGCCAGCCGTGTGTGTGCGTGTGTGTGTGTGTGTGTGTGTGCGTGTGCTCTATTAGTTAGTTATATCTTATCTGCAATTGACTGGCAATGCTCAACTATGCGCTTTCCTTTGCCACAATGTATGTGGAGCGCTTTACATTTTTCACTTAATTGATACGACAACAAAAGCAACAACAACAAAAGCAACAACAACTCAAGCAACAATAAATTTAACAGCTGACTAAGCGGCCAAACTATTAGAACATGGCTAAAATGGCGTCAGAGCAGCTGATAACATTGGGCTACAACCTTTCCAGTTCGGAGCCCCAAAAAAATATATACAAAAATAGAATATAGTCAGGATATCTACGGCAAACCGAAGAGTTAATACCCTTTGTCGTACAGCTTTGCGGATATGTGAGAAGAGAGAAGCTGGCAAATGCTTAGTTTCTCGGAAGACTATTTTGCCAGCCAACAACTTATCTTTCGAACGCTTCTTCCCATAGATATATATAATGCATAATGACGATCTTGATAAGATTTGGCTTAAATACTTATGAGCAGCATAGTTTAGCTAGAAAATGTCGGCCTTGCTCAAGATATCTACGCTAAACAAAACAGTTTATGTATATATTCTCCTATAACAAGATGACACAGAACAAGTTTATCATTTCTTTCCAAATATCGCCGGCCATTTCCATAATATGAATAAAGAACGACTTTGAGAAATACTTTTTAGGCACAACTCGAGCATTATAAGAGCCAAATACACGAAACTTGGTACGTAGCGTTACGTAAAGCCTAGGAACTTTTCACTTTTCCCCATTTCCTGTAAGTATGCCAAGCAACCAACATGCCCTGCACCTTGGTACGCCCACACTTTGCCGAAAATTGCATGAAGATCGGACTATAAAGACCGAAGCGCACGTAGAATGCCTTGCTGTGTTCCCTTGCGGAAGGGCAGCTGAAATTATGGCCAGGGCCAGCTGGGCGCCGTGCTGAGGGTATCAGCTGGTCGAACAGTTGCGACTAGACTTGTTTTTGTTTTTTTTTTTAGTAAATTTATGCAATAGTAAATTAATTAATTAGCATAATTATGCATTTGCTGTTGTGTGTCGCTTTGGCTTTTATGCTTTGTTTACCAATTAATTGGCTGCCAAAGACCAATAACAGCAAATTGCTTGGGTTATCTTCTTCTTGCTTCTGGCTATTCATTGAAAGGGCTTTTTGCTTGAAAATATTTTTCGGTCTGTTGGGAAATTGATGTAAACGATTTGGCAATTAACGCGCGCGCGGCTTCAATTAATTCAAATTGAGCAGCAATTTTCAGTCAACAATTTCGAATAGCCCCATTTAAATTTGGAATCTTGTGTGTGTGTTTTTTTTTCTTTCGTTTTTCGTTTTTCGTTTTTGACACAGCGTCATGGTTCGACTCCAGCTACTGGCACAGCGACGACCCCCGGCAGCAGCAGCAGCAGGCGAAGATGATGCAACTCCAGACGCTGGGGCAGAGATCGCGACGATGGGCGCAACATTTCGACTGGCTGGCTGGCTGGCTGGCTGGCATGTGTGTGTATTAATTTCCACGAAAACAATATGAAAGATTTATAAAGCGATTATAAATTGGCGCATATTGAAGTGTTGCAGCTGTTGATGTCACCCCAGCCGCAACTGGTGGCAAGGCCACACCCAATTCCAATTCCAATTCCAATTCCAAGCTAACCGCATGCCCCATGTCCCAACCCAAAACATTTTTTTTGATCGCATCGAAAGCCAACAAAAAAATGTATAATAACAGCAGCTGCATCTATTCTGATTCGTCGCTCAGTTTTCAGCGCTTTTTTAATAAGATTTTTATTGATAGCTGCCACTGTGAAATATTGTTTACGCCATTTTAAAAGAAAAGCCCAATTATATCTTTGCATTAAAAACATCGATTGAGAAAAACTTGTGCGCTCGGCGTATTCTAGAAAACTCACATTAACATATGCTCTATTTGGCGCATGCTTTTAGCAGGCTGCTTTTTAATGTTGTTAACAGTATGCTTATTAACATGCTTATTACATTTGCTGCTATGCAGCTCGCCTTAACATAGTTAGATCTTTAACTGTTATTGCTGCTAGCGGTAAAATTATGCCTTATATATCAATTCAATATCAATTATATCAATTCGAATTGTTTGCATAGTTGCACCAATTATAAAATTAACAGCTAACTGTAACAGTTAACTGTTATAAAAGAACATGTTAACTGATGCTCATAAGTCAGGCATAAGATCTACATAATGTAATAAATTGCGCTTCAGCCATGGCTTCGATAACAGCTCAACAAGGCGGACAACATTAAGATAAACATCATTTATCTAGCCTTGCGATGGGAATTATCATTTTGTCAGGAAATATGTGTCAAATTTTGATTCGTAGCGTCGAGTCGTTAGTCTCTCAGTCTTAAAGCTGAATTAGCATAACATTTGCCAGATCGATTAACTATATCATTGTCATTTGAGATGTACGATCGAAATGAAGTTCTTCTTCTATCAAAAACTCTTCTCTTCTTTGCCATAGAAAGAATGGGTTCCAGGGTATTAAGTCTGCGCCTTGTCGCAATTAGCTAGTTATTTTATAGGTCTTTTTCTCTCCTAAAAGATCTGAGTTTATGAACTAGACAAATTCGCATAGATAAATGAAGCTCAGATCGCGCGCATGCACACAAAACATGTGTATACAAATGAGCCTAGATGGCTATCAAGATTTCGACTAAGCTGGAAAACTGGAACGAATGAAACCAGCGGAAAAAAAAAAATAAGTTATAAGAATACTAGAACCAGTTCTATTCGATCTGCATTCCCATCAGGCAAAGCTGACTGGCGAAACTATCTGAAATATTGGCTCAAGACGATGCATACAAAGTGTGTATTAATATCCTCACATCATCATGAGGATCATCATCATGATGATGATGAGCATGGCGATGATCATGATGATCATTAGGCAGCTCATTATTCTAAGGTTGGGCGCAATGCAAAAATCTGTTGAATTTGAACATTTGAATGCAGTTTCTCAACATTTTTATGACCAAAGCCATTTCACGTAAAATCCTCATTGCAAATAGTTCTTCGAAATGGCAATTTTTTTTTCCGTCGCTCTTTAATATTTTTTTTAATGTCCCTCCTTTTTTCTGCCCATACCCTGTACATAATAAATATATAAAGTGAATATAGAAGAAGATTCATGTTTTTTGGACATATCTTTCAAATTAAAGGCGTCGAAGTTAAGTTAAGACTTGGCATGTAAAATATATAGATATATATGTTTGAAGTCCAGAAATCCTTTACTTTTTGCATAGCTTTTCCTTCGTATGAGTGAAAACAGACAACAAAGAAGTTCTAAATACACTTAAGTATGTCATAATAAGGAGCTGCAAATTTGAAAGAGATCGGACCTTAGGCACCGAAGTTTATCAAGCTTGGCTTTCTTAGGCATAACCAATGTCTAAGGTAAGAAGAAGCACAATAATCGTACTCTACATATACGTAAAAGTAATATTAATTTGTTTATCAACGCATAATCGATATGTATATATATATATAAGGTAGCTGCTAGTCGAGCATTGCCACTTCGAGCCTGGTCAACAGCTAGTTAATTACATAGGCAGCTGTCGCCGGGATGACACAATAGATACGCCAGCCAGATAGATAGATGGCTAGATGAATGGATGTGGCACCCACTCAACGCAGTTCTGCATTTTGTAATAACTGAAAGGCAAATTGCGACATTTACGCGAGGCGGTAGGGGGCAGGGGTGAGAGGGGGGGGGGGGGAGGGGGTTCTGTGTGGCATGAGGGGAGCCTCGTTTGTTTTCTATTTATTTATTTCATTTTCTTGTAATTTTTTCTATTTTCAAGATTTACGCAATGCAAAAGCCAAAACAATTATTATTCATAAGTTGAAATGAGTGAGAGACGGGGTGTGTGTGTGTGTGTGTGTGTGTGTGTATGAGTGTGTGGCAGACATGCCAGACAAATATTGAATTACAAATAAAAAAACAACAACAAGTAGTAGAAGAAGAAGAGCAGCAATTGGTTTACACAATTTGTAACCACTGTGCAAAGTAATGTTTAGTCTATGCGGGCAAATACGTTTACGTGGAATTAGGAATTGGATCATACCCTGGGATCCAGACGGAAATGCGCCAATTACGCATATGCTTTCAAGGAAAACGCAGTCACGTCTATGTTTGGATAAATGAGCAGACGCTGTCAAACGCCATGCAATACGACCCGCGAGTGCCATAGCAGACAGCTTGGTAGCGTGTCGTATCATTCAGACTATTTGCAATCGCATGCAGAGTCGCATTCTTCCAAAGTTTCCAGAAAAATAACAATTAAGCCGGAAATATATCTATGTACGACCCTCGAGTGCCATAGCAGACAGCTTGGTAGCGTCTCGTATCACTCAGACTGTTTGCAACCGCGTCCAAAGTCCCATTCTTCCAAAGTTTCCAGAGAAATCACGATTTAGCAGGCAGAATACATATTCTGGCTCATAAATCAAGATTTACCTTACTGATAGCCGTGCGTTACGCAATGCGCTGACGTAAAGTCCTGCCTGAATAGGTCGCTTTGCCCGAAATGACGCCAGCATTTCGATTTGTACATTAGCAAACTTTTAACATCATAATTAACAATTTGTATAGATTTTTGTCTTAGCTTAAGCTCCTTGCTGTCAAATTTGATTCATTTGAATTTAACTTTTGCCGATCCAAAAAGCTTTCACAACTCACTGTCTAATTTGCATTTAACTTTAACATTTGCTTACATTTCAGCGTTTACTAACACTGTTTCCTGTTTCCTTCAACTTCTAAAATCTATTTTAACATGCAGTTTAACAGTTTGTCAAGCGTTGACAGACAAAACAAGTGAAAGCACCATAGAAAAACGAAAAAATAACAGCCCTTAAACTGTTTGTTAACTTTAACATGCGTATGGAAAAGCGTATTGTTCTTGTCAACTTAAGACAACAAATTATATTTTGTAAACTTGATCTTGTCAGACTGACAATTGCCAGCTGTTAAGAAGGATGCCTTGTCAAATATTTGACATGCAGCTGAAGTGATTGACAACTTCTGCCGTATACAAGAGCTAAAAGCGAGCACTTAAAAAAATTATTCAAGCAGCTTATGAAATTGTTCGCGTTTCATTTAGTTTAACCATAAGTTAGCCTTCTGATAACAGAGGAAAACAATCTGCAACTGCTTGTTGGGGCATCTCTGTCGCTGTGATAAAATGTAGATACTTATTTATCAGCTAGTTAAAGCTCTTGTCAACTTCATGTTTACCTTTGAGTCAGCTAGTTAGCGAAAATGTTAAAATTAACTTAACAGCTAGTTAAGGTTCTTGCCAAATTGCAGTTAATAACTTAGTAAGCTAGCTAACCAAGATGTTGACACAAATTTAACAGCTAGTTAAAGCGCTTGTCAGCCTGCTGTTAAACATTTACGCAGCTTGATTATACGAATTCAACTGCACCCTAAAGTGCTTGTTAACATGATTTGGTTGTTTGGTCACCGAGCTAGTTAAATTGTTGATACAAATTTAACAACTAGTTAAGGTGCTTGTTAACTAACAGCAAGGCAGGAAGCAAACCGAACTCAAGTTGACCTTTATTGCACTTCAAGCCGAAGTGTCAGCCTTGATGCACGCGTTATCTTTTATTTAACCATAAGTTAGCCTTCAGTTAACACTTGACTGGGGCAAACAGGAAATCAAGCTGCAACCGCTTGTTAGGGCATCTCTCTAGTCGTAGAGCATGTTCAAGCATCTATTGTGTTATTTGTTTGTTAGAACGTACGTTTTTTTGCGCTCTTCTTTATCCATTTACAATTTACACACACACAGGGAGAGAATTTGTATCTTGTTGTAGAATTTGTATCTTGTATCTGTCGCGGCATGTTTTGGCCAACTATTTATAGATGTTTGCTTCAGACGTGGCTATTACAAAATGCATACATCAGTTCTTGCTGCCTTCTTGTTGGACGTTGGCCAGCTGTTGGCCCCCAGCCCCCCCCTCCTTGCTGCTGTATTTTTGGCCAGTTTTGGTAGGGAAAAGAAAAAATCAACTAAAAAATTAGATCAACTGGCTGACTAATTGCTGATGAGCCCCAACCCGAGCAAGCTGGCTAATGCAAGCTGCACGCAAGGCGGAAGCGCCGGCTGCTGCCAATTGACAAAGCCAACACTTTGCGCTATCGCCAGTGGCTAGGTAAAGTGCTGCAGGGCGGCTGGGCGGGAATGGGGGTAGGTGTTAGGCGGCAGGTCGGCAGGTGTTATTTGCTTGAAAGTAATGCATGCGCCTTAAGTGTGCCAGTTGCTCGAAATGGGCGCAAGCCAAAGGCGGGGTGAATGCAGGAGATATATAAATATATAAATATGCCTGATCAGTCAAGTCTGTTTGCGAGACGAGCTGCGCTACAGACTTGAAATCATTTTCAGCATAGCTCAAGGATTATCCGAGCTTGAAACACGCTTGATCTTTAGATGCTTGCATAAGAAACACAGCTCGGAAATATTTCATTCTTGATATAACTAACCCACGTTCAGCACAAAGTGGTAAAAGTGCTTTTGAGAGCTAAGCTTAAGGCCTGCAAATATGATGAAGATCCAACCACAAACAGGCAAGTAATTCGCCTTGAGGCTTGTGGCCAGGCTTAAAAGTAAGTTCTAAAGTCAGCTTAGCGCTGCGTACAGGGTATCTGCAGGTCCTGCAGTTGTCCCCCGAATGTTGTTCCCCTGCTGAACTTGAGCTCAAGTGTTCACATGTTTTGGCCAATGGCAGCAGCAACTGTTGCTGGTGTGTCGATCGCTGCAGTTGCTGCTGTTGTCTGGTTGTTTCCAGTCGAAATTGCAAGAGATCGCACATGCCAAACAGATACACACACACACGCACACACACACACATGTATAGATAGCCTGTATGTGTGGCAGCCGGCAACAGATGCGTTGCGCACTGTGGCAACATCTTGTGTCCATATGTTGTGCAAACAAACAATTGAAAATGACGCGTAAGCCACGAGTAGCCAGAACATGCGAAAGAAAGCAGCCAAATGAAATGTATCTCAAGAATTGATTTGCCAAGCGAAACAAAAAACACATAAATACATACGTATATATATATATATATATATATATATATATTTGTATAAAAGAAGAAATGTACGAGCTGTGGCAAGCTTTGTGGCAACTGTTTGCTGTCGTTGCAAATATTTTGACAGGCAGGCAGACAGACAGACACGAAACCCGATGACATGCAGGCCACATATGTCAGTTCCATATAGACACATATTTATATACATATATATTTAAATATGCATATTTGTATCTACATCGCACGCTCTGTTGCGATGCATAGATACATTTGTATCTTATGACTGTGATTAGCATATTACAGCTAAATGCTGCTGGCGCCACCTGCAACTTTTGCTTGCACACTGTTAATTAGGGTGGGGGCGGGGGTTAGGGGGCGATATATGCAAAAACTATTCTTCCTATTTTTGGCCAGGCGCACAAAGGCGACACCTGGCGGCCATTCAGACAGCGCGATCAGTTGTGTCCCTGTTCGGGCTCAGCTCTTAAAGCGACACCTGTTGGCGCCCAAGTGCACAATTTAATAAATGTTTTATATTATGTTAGTCTGTTAACCTGTTAACATATCCTCTTCACACTCTGTTGTTGACGCTGTTAAGCTTTACATTTCAGCACTTGTCATGTTATTCTAGATGTTGTTAGCTTCTTCTAGCATTGTTAACATTGTTTAACCTTTGAGCTTAGCAATAATATGCAACAGCAGTTGCTGAACAGGTCTGTCATAGACTCCGTTGGGCTCAAGAGCTCTTCTACGCTGTTAAGCGTCTTTCCTCTAACCTATCGATTATTAACATATGCTGTTAAGTTCTTTAGCTGTTAATCTGTTTAATATATGCTGTTGTTTTATGTTAGGTTCAACACACTGTTAACCGACTGAGCTATGCTTCTGCTAATATTCTTAACATTTCTGCAGCTCTCAATCTGCTAAGCTGTCAACCTGTGCGTATGCGTATTCTGTAAACATATTACGCATACGCCGGATGCAACTGCATTATATGTATATGTGTATCGCTGTTACTGACCCCATTCAATGGCCTGCTCTTAATGTGTTATTTCTATTTTTTTTCTTTTGC
This sequence comes from Drosophila littoralis, assembly GCA_018903485.1. Classification (NCBI taxonomy): domain Eukaryota; kingdom Metazoa; phylum Arthropoda; class Insecta; order Diptera; family Drosophilidae; genus Drosophila; species Drosophila littoralis. Next base: position 6,641,592 of record JAEIGF010000591.1, read on the forward strand.
AGAATTAATTGTTATTGTAATTGTGGCAGCTGCTTGATAAGGCGCCAGTTACATCTACTAGCATACATTTAGCTGCTTCTTAGTTTTTTGTTTTTGTATTTGTTTTATTGAAATGTTAATTTAAGAAATTATTTCATTGCAAGACGACAGCAACGTTGACTTCTTCGACTACATGTCATTAACACGCTGATAAGGCCTATCAGCCATCAGCTATCAGCTCATTATGATGGGCACACACACACACACACAGGGAGAGACACGCACACGCACACCCATATAGACGCATAGATAGAGAAATTAAATGATGGACAACAAGCGAGCGCCTTTTATAATTGGCAAAAAAAATTCAACGAAAATTATTTAAATGTCTTATGAAATTGGCAGCCAAATAAAATTTAAATAAATTCACTTTCATATATATATATATTTTTTTTGGGCTGGGGGGCCTTGATAACCCCCAAACTTGACCCCATGTCGTTTGGCCTGACAGACAAAATAATTGTTTAATTAAATTGACAAAAAAAAAAAAAAAAACAGAAGAAAATAAAGAAAGAACAAAATATTTCAAGTATAATCAAATCCGGTCTTGGTTCATTTGGTCTACGGCTCTGTGCATCTCCAGGGTCTCTCTCTCTCTCTCTCTCTCTCTCACACACACACGCACTCTCTAGCTATCTCTGTCTGTCCATGCTGATAAGAGCAGTGCGTACACACAAGTGTTTCAGGTTCGTGTCTCGACGGCTGCTGCCTCTTCTTCAAGCATTTTTAATGGATCTCACATTTTCATGAGTTTTTTTTCTTTTTTGGTTTTTTTTTTTTATTAATTTGTTACAAGCGAGCAAAGGTCAAACAGCCAAAGGTGGAAAACTGTTTCCCCTTTATACGTAAATTAAGAAAAAAAAAAATAAATAAAAACCAACATATTTTTGTAGCTATTGCTTTTTGTTTAATATTTATGTATCTGCGTTGTAAAATAGTTCAAGTTCGTTGTTGTTGTTGTTGTTGTTGTTGTTGCTGTTCGTTTCGTGTTGTGTCATCAACGCGAAGAAAACTAGATCAAGCGCGCGTGTGTCTGTGAGGATGCTGTACAGAAATGTGAGATAGATTGAGATGATGCTTCTACCCAGACTGAAATATACATATGCACACACTTACATCTCTATATATATGTATATATACATATATTTTCTAGAAATCATACTCATTAGATAGCCAGATGGTGTCACCATGGCACAAGGAATGCCAACAATATGACAGTATCAAGAAATCAAAGTGTTGCCCTATTAATTACATTCGTTTATCTTCATTTTTTGCCCTCACAAATCGTTAGGGTGACACTTTTCAGTGCCTGTTATTTATCTAGCTCAGCTTCGCAAGCGATCTGAGATTAACTGTTAGTTCAGGCCAGCCACAAATAGATCGATTTCTGAAGTTAGAGGCAACAACATTGCCAGCTTGATTGTCTCCAGTTAAATTAAACATAAATTCTCTAAAGTTTGGCTAGTCGACAATCGCAGCTCAGGAGCTCAGCAAATGTCTTTAATGTGGAAGGCAAATTCTTTAAATGTAATTACATTTATAATCATGTTATCCTGTTAGCATATCTTAAGCTTTCATGTAGTCTTTTTCGCGACAGTCTGTTAGTTCTTCATTATGATTCCTTCTGTTAGCCAGGGTTTTGCATAGTTATGTTGTCCTGTTAACATAGCCAAAGGTTTCATGTAGTCTTTGGCATTATTTAGCTGTTAAGCTAAAAACTCTGTTAATTCAAAAAAGCTGCTTGCGTTACTTCTAAGTGCTGTTACTTTATTGCACTGTTAACTCGGGTTATGCATAATCCTGTTAACCTATGTCGGTTTAACATTTTAAATAATCCTGTTAACCTATGTCGGCTGAACATTTTTCATAATCCTGTTAACCTGTGACTGTGTAAAATTTTCAATAATACTGTTAACTTACGACTCTGTTTATAATTTTTAATAACCCTGTTAACCTCTGACTCTATTAACAGAGTATTTGATTCTTTCCAATACATTTTTCCATGACCCTGTTTTATTTTAAATTATGCTCTTGCTCTGTCAGCAATAACAGTATGTCAAGTTCTGCTAATCTGTTTCTCTGTTAACACGTAATGTAATCTGTTAAATTTGTATGTTATGCTTTCCATGATCATTAACGCAGCGCTGTTAACGTGACTGTTGTAATCCTTTCAACATTGTTAAACAGTTATTCTGTTAAGTCAGCCGCCCCGCTGCCCGCTGCCCACTACCCGCTGCCCGCTGCCCGTTACTCACCTTGGCATTCAGCATCGGCACATGGCAGGCGTTCAGAACGAGGACAACGGCGAAGAGGCGCCAGAGCAGCGACATCGCGTGTCGCTGCCGCAACGTCGCGGCGCCCGTTTGGGATCCCGTTGATCCCATCCTTGTGTGTGTGTGTGTGCGGGGGTTTTTTGTGCTCCTTTTTTTTTTTTTTTGGTTTTCTTTGTTTGGCAGCTATTCGGTTATTTTGATTATTTAATTGGGCAGTTTTAGAGTTCGTATTCGAGTTGTTGCTTCTGATGCGTTTAGGCGTGGTAAAGAAAGAAAAAGGTTACGATGTTTATGGCACTGCAAAAAAAAAAAAAAAAAAAAACAAGAACGGACAAGCAAAACGAATTTTCAGCAATTGTTGTCAACTGTTGCCAGCTCAGGAGCAGGCGAAATATAATAATAAACGCATAAGCTGCATCAGCAGAAAAACAAAAAAAAAAAAAAAAAAAAAACAATGAGAGACAAGTGAAAAGGAAAAAAAAAAGCAACAACAAAAACGAAATCAAAACGCGAATTCGTCAGAAAATGCAGATAAAGAAGACGCAAACGGAACAGGAGAATGGGATAAACTCAGGCTTGAGCAGCGGCCCGAAATGAGGCTCAGTGTTGCCAGCTGCAAGCAAATTAGCTGAAAATATAGCTAAAAATAGCTGAGCACAATTTGGCTGTTAGCCGCTTTTGTGCCGGCGATCGCTGCACATGGCCAAATTTAGCTAGAAAAAGGCTGAGCGGGCAGCATCGTCTGATCCTACAACGGTTTTTTTTTCATTTCGTTTGTTCTCTTTTTGCTTATTTTGCGTGCCGTTTCCTAGTTTTTGGGCTTTTCTTTGATCTGCGCGTCATTTTTTTATTGTTGCTTGCGTTTTGCATTTCGCGCGCGACATTTATAATTATTTGTTGTAGTTGTTTTTTTGCCAGCCACTTTTTGCGTTTAATTCGTTTGGTTCATTCTCGTTGCCCGTGCACTTTGTTGTTTCGCGGCTCAAAAAACCAAAAAAAAAATGCAAACAAAAAAACAGAAAATACAAAAGAAAAATTAACTGTTAACGAAGCCAACAACAAAGTGTTTTGCGATCCTGCGCGCGCGTTCAACGTTATCCTGCCGGGCACCACAACAGTTATAATTTGCAAAAAAAAAAATTATTCAACTTGTAGCACTTTAAAAAAATATATATATATTTATGTTAGTGTCAAAAATTGCACTCGAAGAACACAAACGGCAAACGGGCAAGAAGAAGAAGATGATGAACAAGAACAATTTGATGAGACAGCCTGGCGGCCAGGCGAATCGCAGTCGCTGTGTCGCAAGGCTTAGGCAAACGCACCGAAAATTGTGCGACCGTCTCGTACAACGGCGCGCAACCGAATGTAAAAGTGGAAGAACTTAGACGCGAACGCCGCTGCACCGCAGAAGAAACAGCGACACAAGCGACTCGCGAACGCCCGAAGATGTACGAAGCGCTAGCTAAGCACACACCCATACACGCAGACGCGCGCGCACACACAAACACACACACGCACACAGGCACACACAGCGACATACGCGTAAATTCAAGTGCTGCAGTAAACAGACAAAACTCGAACGTGCGCTGTACCGTGACGCAATGTGCGAGAAATGCCGGCGAAATATTACTATGCGAACTTCTTTGGTAAGCTACCGGAAATAGTCAAATTTCAAATAGATTTTAATCTCTGAGCTTTAAGGACTCGCCAGTTTCGGCCAGCTCGAAAATAGTTTTTAAATACTTTTCATTCGAATAGGTGTAATGTGCATAAAACCTTGGCTTCACTATTTATTAATTATTTTTTCGACATATCAATTATTATCGATTTGTTCTTCGCTATGTAAATTGCACTTATTTTGGTCACCAAATATGTGTTCCTTGCACCACTTTGCGCACTGTGCCCTGTTGCGCGCCGTCGACTCTCGTTTTGTGCCGTGGGTGGCTTTCGTTGGAGCTCTGCTGGCGTCGCAGCTAGCGTCGTACGGCTGCTGCAAAAGTTTATCGCGCAGCGCGCTTGTGCAACTGGCTCTCTACACATTTATCGGTAACAGGATGCAAAGTTGATGCTCTGCACTAAATTCGCCTTGTGGCGAAATGAGCGAAAAATGTGTGTGTGCCTGTTAATATGCATACTGAGAGAGTGGGAGAAAGAGAGAGAGAGAGGTGGTGCGGGGGTCCCTGCTGCCGTTGCCTGCAGGGCTTGGGCCCAACTGCGTATTCTTTATCGCTGTCAGCCGCAATGCGCGTGAGGTGGAGTGTGGGGCGGGGGCGTGGTGCATTTAACTGGAACAACAGCAACAAATGCAACGCCGCTGCCGACGTCGACGCTAGCGTTGAGCCGCCGCTGCTGCTGCAGCGCTCTGTAGGTCAACTGATAAATTGGCGTGAAGAGACCAACACCAACCGAAAAGGCAACCCAAATGCAGCACCCACTGATATAGCGCACACATATGCATGTATGTATGTATGTACATATGTTGTGTACGTATGCATGTTTGTGTGCGTGCGTGTTGAGTGTAGATTTGTTATTTGTGTTACGGTCGCTAGATGGCGCTGTTGTCCCTGCTTGCATTTGCTATTAGTGCAACACTTTTTGTTGTTCCTTTCTTTTCTTTTCTTTTCTTTCATTGTCTTTTTGTCGCTTTTCCAACACTTTTGTGGCCAGCTTTCGAGCTGTTTGCACTTCACACGCAGGAAATAAATTTGAGTCGACCGGCAGGCGTACCGACTAGAGGATACCCTTTAATGAAAAGAAATTATATACCATCGAAAGCTCATCATGAGTTGAATTTGAAAAGAAAGTCGCCATTTAATTCGTGTATTCACAAAGCTAGCCTAATCTTTATAGGTATTTGGCCTAACTGTTACATTGCACATTCGAATATACCCTTCGCACTTCACAAATGCGGGGTATTAACAGCAGCGGGCTCATGTTGAAGAATGTGCCAGTTTCTTGGAGGTTTTTTAGAACCACGTTTTACTTTCTAACCAGGCACCAGGAAGTTATGAGAGACGTGTTAAAAAGATTGCTTTAGCTATAGATAAAAAATAGTTCGAAATGTAGACTTTTCTTCAATCCATAGCAAAATGTAAATATGTAACGAGCCTTAAAAGTATTTTAAAAGATTAAAATGGAATAAGTATACATTTTTTTTCTTGGAATTTTATTCAAATCAATGTCAGTTTGAGAACCCGTTTTCTTCACATTTCTAAGACTACGTTTTGATTCGAATGTTTTACAAATTGATGAAAAATTTAATTTTTATATATACTTATATATGATATGATAAATTCTAGAAAATAAAGTATGTATTAGATATTTCATATTAAACAATTGTATATAAATTAATATACATATAGTATCTCTATATTTGAAAGCCCAAAACAGAGTAAAATCTCTTAATATATTATATACGGACGAGTTCGGAAACTACAAGAGCTAGAGTCTTCAAATTTAAGTGGTATATTCTCGTATATCATATACATACATAATATCACTTTTGAGACCTGGTTTTTGAAGCCTAGCTCGAAAAGCTTTTAAATAGATTGGCCTGATTTGCTACAGATCGGACAATAAGCACCGAGGTTAATCAAAAAGTAACTTGGCTTGGCTTCAGTTGCGGTTGGGGGCGGGAAGGTAATGCGAACCGGTTCGGCTCTAAGCCCAAGGAGCTGTGGCCAGGATCGCGCGATTGTCAACACATTTGGAGCTGGCGCCTTGGCGAATTGGCCAACAGCAGCCACTGGCTGGCTGCGGGTCGCATGTGCCACCCAATTGCCACCCATGGCAGGCGGACTTCCCATTGGCGCCTGGCGGCCAAGCGCCGGGTGGAGCGCATGCGTCGAACTGGTGGCCCAGAAGGCAGCACCCCGGCCCGCCCCAGGCCCACCCTACCGACAACGGCTGGCAACGACCAATCGGCGCATTGCGTTTTTTTTGTGTGTGCGATTGTGTGTGTGTTTGTGTGTTTTTCGCCTAGAAGCCCGCACCAAAAGATTTGGATTGTGGCTTCCGTTGTTGATAGCCGCGACGACTAAAAATAATTTCAGATGAGCATTTTAATTACTGGACGAAAAAGATAATGCGAATGCTGCCACAGCTGCTGCTGCTGTTGCTGCTGCTGCTGCTGCTGCTGCTGCTGACGACTATCAATAGCGACCTGTCATATCAGCGGGGCGCCACACTATTTGGGTCAGTCTGACCAAGAACACGCTCAAGATCTGGACGGATGCTCGCCTTTCGACTGGAAGTCAAGAGGTGCCCGACGCTTATCGCCCGACCATGCACACACACACACACATACATCTCTCTCTCTCTTTCTCTGAATGGTCTTCTATATAATATGAATGAAGTTAAAAATCGCAATCCCCGACATAAGGCAACAGAATTAACAGCTAGCTTTGGCATGCCGCAGCCTAAATACCCTAGAAAAACTTCTGCGCGCAAGCTTTCTTTGCAACCGATTGTTCCTATAGGAACAGCATATGTTATAGTAGCTCGGATTTGCATATATGTTAACTGAATGAGCAGTGTTGAACAGCGACGTTTGTTCGAGATGTTCAAGAGAGGTGGAAAAGCTGTTCTTATAAAATAAAACTCATTTCTTGAGCGATTCTTCCTATGGAAATGCTGTTCCTATAAAAGAAAACTTATATTTTGAGCGTTTCTTTCTATAGATGTAGTATATTACTACATATCAGATATAGTAGACCTTTTAACTATTTACTATGCTCGCTGTAGAATTCATAATTGCTGAGTTTGATCAAGATATAACGAAGTTTTTTTTGCATGCAAAACCTTATTTTTCGACCGATTCCGCACTATTTCTATATGATATAACAGTTCGATGTTGATTGGATTTTACTGATAAGCTAGGCTCCTTGTATAATTCGTAATTACTGAGTATTGTCAAGATATCTTGAAAACTACAAAATGTTGGCTAGTTAAAAACTCATCTTTCGACCGATTCTTCCAATACAGCTTTATGATATAGGGATCGATATTGCCTAGATTTTGCTCTATTTGCTGAGCCTGATCAAGATATCTTGTGAAGCAGAAAATAGACACAAACTTAATTTTGAGCCAATTCTTCCTGAGTTTGATCAAGATATGCAAATATTGCTAAAATTAAAAACCCAATCCTAAAACTTATTTTTTGACCGATTCTTTACATAGAGCTATATAATATAGAAATTGATAAGACTTTATATATATTTGCTATGCATGCTTAGACTAATAAATGCAAAATTTGGTCTACATATATTGTAGAACAAAAAAGTTTTCCATAGAAGAACTTAATTATCGACCGATTCTTCCCATATATAGTTATACGATACAGTACTCCAATTTGGACGATTTCGAAATATGTTCTTCAAAATTCGAACCAAAGTTTCTTCTAAATAGCCTCAAAACGAAGAGATTCTTTTTCTACTCGGCTCAGGAATATATATGTTTATGTATATATTATATAGTTTATATAGTCGTGAATCGTTGAATGCGTTACGTACTTCGTCACATATTTATAATACCCTCGGCAAGGGCATTACAGAAGGTTATCAGATATCGCGGACTGAGGCAAAGTTAAGGCCAATGAAATTCACCACATTGGCTGCGGCGTCTGTTAACGGTGTTGGGAAACCGGCTGCCACAGTTTGACAGCCACTGTGCGCGTGCAAGCTTTTAGCCAAGTCAAGCGGCAGCTTTTCCTTTGGCAGCTTTGCAAAAGTCTCAAAGTCCACAGCAAATGCTCGTCGCGGCTTATCGTCTGCCCCAACCAAGCGATTTCCCTGACAATAAAGTTACCCATTTGATCAGCGGTTTAATTTGACACGCGAAACTAGCTGTATACCCTGCATACAGAAAATGGGTATAATGCGTTTGTGCAGTTTTATGTAACAGGCAAACGAAGTTTATCGTTTTATTAGATTTATCGATAAATATCAATTTTCATTCCACATTTCTTTGGCATAACTCTATGACTTTAAAGATCTTTGTTCAAATTCATTTGAGAGATGTTTCACACTTTTCGGAAAATCCATTCCTCCATTGTGGAAATGGGGACCAACGATTTGGTGGGTGACCATTCGGGCTCAAATTGATTTTCACACTCCTCGCAGTATTCAAGCTTCCTCCGCTTCAAACCTATTTTCAAAGCCCTATATAAGAACTTAATGAATACGTGTTTCAGCGATTTTGGAAGTTCCACCCGCAACAGTGGAAATATAGCGGAAAATTTGCCGCTTTTTTGTTTCGGTTTCAAACGAATTTGCTAAGAACTTTGTGAAAACTTATTTGAAATGTATTTCGCAAAATCCACGCTCTTGGGTGGAATCGCATGCCAAAGGTTTAATGACGAAAAGTTGACGATTCTCAGCACAAGACTATCCTGGGCAAACCCCGCTGATGCCAACCCTTGGTTCTTTATTCGTTGATACTGAAACATAATTTTCCTGGGGCGGAAACTGGGTGAAAAGTAATATCTAAAGTGTTAAGTGCAAAACTTGCCAAGAGCAAGGTCGATTAGTACTAGTTAGTTAAATTATAGTGCCACAACACCTGATCCCAAAAGCTTGGTAAAACTTTGCCAAATTTAATGGCTAATGAAAAATGTAAACTCGTTAAGTTTGTAAAGTTCTTTCGAATCTTAGTGTTGCACTTTGCGGCAAATAAACTTGTTAATGCAGTTAATTAAACTAATCTAAAAGCCAATATTTATCAGCTGCTTATCACAGCTCGATTGAGTACTCGAATTAATTGTATTCATTGCTGACAGGACTGTGAATGGACTTATTCCAAGCTATGTAAACGGGTCGAGTGTTATGAATATACGTGAATAAATGTAAAATTGACCTAGTTAATTGTCGTGGGAGGGAGGAGGGGGGGGGGGGGGTAGATAAGTTGTTCCCAGAATCATGAAGTGTTATGCAAAGCCATCAAGTCACATAACAAATTTCTATATATGTATATATGTGTGTGTGTGTGTGTGTGTGTGTGTGTGTGTGTGTGTGTGTGTGTGTGTGTGTGTGTGTGTGTGTGTGTGTGATGTGAATGCCAGTGCACTCATTATAAATCCATCACAAGAGCTCAAGCTCTTTAGGCTCTTTGGGCTGCCAGCAAAACGAATTCTGTAAATCGTAATGAATGGATGATTCGCATAACACACCATTTAGTTTACTGGAAAACTGCATTCGCCAGAAAACCTGAATGTGAATGGTAACAATTCAAAAGCTCCAACGTAAGTACCTGGTATATATGTATGGCTAATTCCTCATTATGGCTCGGCCAATAATTATATTTCGAATACTCACTTTATTCGCTTGTCAGCATAATGGAAAACAAAACATAAACAAATATCCCATTCATACAACCTGTACGAAATCGCATACACTCACTTTGGCTATGCGTGCACTCAATTTATTTATGAGTGCTTTCACACTACTCAGAAATACATTCATTTTACTCATTTGCAAAACAATTAAAGGAAAGTATATTCATACTTAGAATACGGAATTGTAAATATTTACCCAATTCATGGGTGTACTCATTGTTTTCATGAGTGCTTTAACACTATTCACAAATACATTCACTGTATTCATATGCAAAAATATTTAACGAAATTACTTACTGTACGAAATTGCAAATATTCACTTGGTTCATGGGTGCACTCAATTTGTTCATGAGTGCACTCATTTTATTCATGAGTGCTCAAAAACTATTTATTATTACAATAACTTTATTCATTGAACGAAATTGCAAAACACCCACTTAACGCATGGGTGTACTCAATTTATTCATGAATGCACTCAAACTAGGCTTGAATACGCCTGAATATTCGTGTGTGCATTCATTTATTCATTTTCTCTGCATATCATCGTAAAGAATTTTGGAAACAAATGCAATAAGAAGTCTATTCGTTAAGTGTGATTAGCAGCTGAGTGAGTGCACTCACTTACATACTGAATACATTTACTTTCTTCATTCAGATATTCAGATTGATATTCAATTTGTTGTACTGTAACTTGAATAAGCTGGCTGAAGCAGCAGCTGTGTGGTCGGCAGCTGAGTGAGTGCACTCACTTTATTCATTGAGCTATTCATTAATGAAATAAGTATTCAATTTGTTGTACTGTAACATGAATAAGCAACAGCTGTGCGGTCAGCAGCTGAGTGAGTGCACTCACTTAAGTCTTGAATGCATTCACTTTATTCATTGCGCCATTCATTTATTGAATTGTTAGTCAATTTGTTTTACTGTAACTTGATTAAGCTGACATCGCATAACCAGCCAGCAGCAGCGCATCGAATGAATGCACTCATAATTAAAATTCTCACACTCTCCTTTAGCTCTCTCTCTCCCTCTCTCTCTCTCCTCTCTCTCTCTCTCTCTCTCTCTCTCTCTCTCTCCCTCTCTCTCTCTCTCTCTCTCTCTCCCTATCTTTTTCTCTGGTCCTTTAATGTAATTGAATACTTTGAACATCTCGTAAGCATGAGAGGCATGCGAACTCATTCGCATTCGAATGAATCACTCGCCCGCCCTCTCCACCCCTTTCGGCCACCCACGTCACGTGTTCAGCTTGCGGCAACTTGTTGTGCCACACACACACACACACACACACACACACGCACACACAGCTCTCGCTTTGCTGTTTGCTTGTGCCGCATTTTGTTGGTTGCCACAAAAAGTTGCACCAATTTGCGTAATTCCCAGTTCTAAATTCAGCTGTAAATAATTCAAAGCCTCGACATTTATTTTGGGCAGCAGCAGCTGAATTCAATTAAATGCATATTCTTTTGCTTATTCCCGTTGCCAATATTGTCCAGCCGCAGCCATTTGCTGTCAACCCCATGCCACAGTTCGATTGCCGCACAAAAGGTTGTTGCATACGTGAACAGCGTCCGATTTCCCAGCTCGTCCGATTTCCACCTGCTGCAAGCGAGCAGCGCACCGTGGTGTGTTGGCCAACAAAACCTGGTTCAAATATATGACTAAGCAAATGTGCTCTAGTAGAGTGTGCTCGACTCTGCGCTACCCTGGCACACAGCTAACTGTAGAAGTTGCACATCGAAGACAATTCTTCGTCTGCCCTTTGCCTCGTGCTTTGGCAAATACTTTCTCAATTAACTTCGGTGCTTGAAGTCCGATCTTTTTAAAACTTTCAGTGCTTCAATAATGCAGAGCAAAGGCTCTACTTTTAAACTGCCTCAAGTGAAATATTTTGGACAAGTATTCGCTAATAAGGAACCAGAAGCTACATGTTAAATTTGCTGAATTGCCAGTTGTTAAGACCTAAGAGATATTTCGATATCAATTTTTGTCCATTTCTTGACAACGCGGTAAGTTATCGATAATGGGAAAAAGTCGTACTCTGCGGGGACTAGGAGGACCAAGTCTCTGCCTCTATTAGGTTTCGACGTCGACGCGTTCATACAAACGGACGGATGGAAGAACGGACGGATGGAAGAACGGACGGACGGACGGACGGACGGACATATCCAGATCGACTCGACTATTGATGCTGACCAAGAATATATATACTTAATGATGCTTCCTTCTGCCTGTTACATTCAGTTGCACAAAAGCATGATGCACCAATGGGTGCAGGGTATAAAAAGGATATGAAAGAAATGCTCTTTCTAAATACGAGAGAAGGCTGCGTAGTCGAAGGTAGTAAAGGAACCTACATGCCAACTAGCTCTAGCTCGTATAATCTTCGAGTTATGCCTACAAATTATGTCTTAAAATCGATATTTATCGATATGATAAGAAGAAGATAAGCTATGTATACATATATATACGGCTGGCTATAGTGTATTTTTGGCTTCTGTCAGCCTGTTTTTAATGGGCTCAATTTGCATTGAGGTTCGAACTTCCGCCTGTGCAATTGATTCGAACGTTTGTTTTTCCTGTCCTGGGCTCGAGCAATTGAAACTAATTCGAAACATGACTTATTTTTACTTATTTGCAGTCAATATTTAATGCCAAATGAACCTCTAAATGATTTATTAAATATTTATAAGGTTTGAACCAGTGTGCGCTGCACTCGCACGGGCCGGGCGGCGGGAGGTGGGGCTCGGCTTAAAGGCCCTGGATATCTTTTGACACACTTTTCGCGCTCAGGCAGGGCATTGCCTCTGTGTGGCACAAGGCTTTTGCGGGCCTTGCAACATGCATTAGGCTGAGAGCCCGACTGAAGCACTTCACAAGTTGTCGTGGCCAGCTGTGTGTGTGTGTGTGTGTGTGTGTGTGTGTGTGTGTGTCCGCTTTTAGAAATTGAACATGATTTTCATATCCATTTTCATTTAGTTAACAACTTGTCTCGACTGAGCTTTTCAATTGTTCTGCAATTGCAAATTGAATTGAATGAAAAGTCTCAAACAATTTCCATTTAAACGTGAAGCTCGCTTTGAACTTTGCCTTGTGCGTCGGCCGGGGCAACCGACCAGTTGCCAAGTTTGTTGCTAATCTCTAGCCCAACTCCACGCCCACCCCTCCCCCCTCGCTACTCAGCCACCCCCAATCCCCAATCCCCCTCCCTCCACTCCCTCGCTCTCGCTCGCTCTCGTTGTTGAGCATCTGCTTCTGGCAAACGGCTTTTAGCTTAATTAAGGCCCAAATCGTGTCCACATTCGACTCATTTGTGACACCGAATGAAATTTTCAGGCCATCAATTTGATTGAGGCGAACCACTGCTTCTCACCGCCACCGCCCACCTTTAGCCACGCCTACCCCTCTACCCTGTGCTGGCATAAAGGCCGTTGAGCTCTGTGGCCCAAAGGGACGCTTTGGCAGTAACAATTGTTACACTAACCACGAAAATGAGCATCAAATTAATTACAAATTGTATTCAATTCGACAACAGTTTGAAGTTTGTGCTTATACCCTGTAGTGCCTAAGCCGGCGGGTATATTCGGTTTCAGTTTTTCTTAAGACAGTTTTTGAATAGCAAAGAGTAGAAAGAAATATCTGTCTTTCTTTAGAGAATTGTCAAACATCTAGATTAGGTATGTGCATCGGATTTACAGGGTATTTTAACGTTATAACGGACCGTGCAAATGCCTAGAAGAAGTCCTTTTCGATACAAAGAGTACGAATAGGCAGCTGAGTCCAGTCGACTATAGCCAAATTTGCCCAGGTACGTCTCATTTTTATACCCTGTACCCATTGAGAATGGGCAATTAAGGGTACAGTTGTCTTGAGCTCATGTATGTAACAAGGAGTGGGAGTGGGTCATGCTGTAATCTTTCTCTATTTGATTGTGTGCATAAGAAAACGCCAATTAATTTAAAACAGGCAAACAAAAAAAAACTCATTTATTCGTTCTGGCGATCAATCAATCATTGCAGCCAGGACAAACTCTTTTATATTTATAGATACAGATTGACGCACTTGCAGTTAAAAGTTCCCAAGCGATGTGGGCGTTGTCTGACGCTGAGCGCTTGAAAGCTGACGCGTATTTAGGCACAGAAGATTGCATCAAGACAGCTAAAAATATACTGTTACCCTATCTGAATGCCTGGTTGACTCAATGATTGACTGATTGACTGATTGGTGACCAACGCACAGCCCAAGACGTCAGAGCTAGGTGCCTGAAATTGTCACTGTACTTACCTTATGTGAGAAAGGTGCACGTTACGACGCGGTTGCGGGAAATTCCACCCGCAAGTGTGGAAAATTGGCGAAAAACGTTTGTATGCTAATTATTTGTTGACCGTTCGATCGGCTTAAAACTCATTTTCAAATATCTTTGGGAGAAAATGTATTTTAATCGTGCGACGGGCACGCTTTTATCCTATATAGATATGGGTAGAAATTTCCTATCCCTATAACTCGTTCAAATCTCATCAGATTTTCACGAGGTTTGGCTCTTTTTTCATGGTTTAACCTCTTGATCATGGCATCTCAACATGGTAGCAATAATTTTGGTCGAAAAGCATGTAAAAATGGTACTTTCAAATATCCTATATAGGTCAAAATTTCCCACAAGACGGACACAGTTGACGCCCATCTTTGGTTCTCTATATTCGATATATTATGGTAAATTGTAACTTAAGACGTGGAGCTTACGAAAGTACGAGTAGATTAAAAATTTCCACAGGCGGGAAATGGGTGAAAAAGTTGAAACCGAAAGTTGTAGCCCAAAACTTGGCGCGGACAAGGCAGGGAAATACCCGCTAGTATATATATATTAAGTACAATTTATATACATTTCCATATGAAGTTAGTTCGAGATATATATTTGGCCCTTGGCAGCGTTGGCGGCTTTGCGAGTTGAGATAAAAGTTAACAACTTAATGGCAAATGCCGAATAGTTTATCAGCGCACCAAGTTCTTAGCATATATGAATGGATATGTATATATGTATATAGACAGAGATAGAGATAGAGATATCTGTAGAAAAAGAGAAGCTGTTGGTAGAACAGCAAATAACGCAACGTCTAATAAAAACAAATCGCAATTTTTACTCAACTCGATTCAAATTGTTGTTTATGTTTATTTGCTGCAAAGTAATTAAAAGGCAATCGCAAGGTAAATACACCTGGGCAATTGTGGGGCTGTGGGCTGTTTAAGCAGCTGGCTTATCAACTGGTTAGCATGCTCGGGTGTAGCTGGGGTTTGGGGGGGGGCGTGGCAATTGGCAAGTGGGGTTAATTCTTTGGCTCGAATGTGTCACCCGGCGGCAGTTTTTAACGCCTTTTGCGCGTTCAAACATAACTTTTTGTTGGCGCCTGCCTTTGAAATGCGAGTGTAAATAAAATCAAAGCAGCATGAAAAGCAAAAAAAAAACCAACTTATTCTGCTTATACCCTGTATGTTTTCGTGTTGGGTATGTGTGCACTATACCATCGATAATCGCAGGCGTTTCTTACAAATCGATAAGTATCGATAATCCGATTTGCGCGGTCTTCGGCATAACTTGCCTCGTTTAAGAGCTAGAGAACAGAAACTTGGTATCTTGGCTCTTGTATATCTTGTATACTTATTCTGCTTATACCCTGTATGTTTTTGTGTTGGATATGTGTGCACTATACTATCGATAATCGAAGGCGTTTCTTACAAATCGATAAGTATCGATGTTCCGATCTGCGTTCTTCGGCATAACTTGCCTCGTTTAAGAGCTAGAGAACAGAAACTTGGAATCTTGGCTTTTCTATAGAGATCAAAGATCTAGAAGATATTCTCCATTCCTCATGCCCCACAATATTACAAATGTCTCATGCTTATGCCTGAAGTCTTGGTATTTACATACAATTCCATTTTATTTTTGATTCGTGAAAGTTTCATTACGATCGGACTTTAAGCTCCGAACTTATGAAAGAATGAGTTGCTTGTAAAAACAAATTCGAATACTTGCCAAATACAGGGTATTTCCCAGTCGTGCGCCTGCTTACTAGGGCTACTAAAGAATTTTTTTTTTAATTTTCACAAAAATTGTTGTTGGCAAGCGCAGAGTCATAAAAAGCTGAGCGCAAACGCCGCTGGCACAAAAATGATTATCGAATAGCCGAAAGAGTGAACGAATTTTCCAGTCAAAGAAACAACAAATATATATATAAACTTCCTGAGGGTAATGTGCAAATATATTAAATTTAAAATAACTAAAAATAAAATGTTAAACATTAAAAAAATATCATGTGGTTCATCAAAAGAGAAGACGCTAAGATAATGTGTTTATTTTCCTGATTAAAATGTGCAAGTTAAAAATATTTTAAGCAGAATTCGAGACTCCGAAAGTTGATGTATCCAAACATATCCAAGTGAATTGATTCCACTTTTGAATGTTATAATTTAAATATATATGATCGATTTATATAGTATAATACATGATCGCGTGCGGTTAAGAAAGTTCGGAAATTCTCAAATTGAATTCAATTAAGTTCACGCTAAACCTTGGTTTTGGCTGAATCCACCTGCAACGGTGGAAAATTGATGGAAAAGGGTTGTGAGCTTGAAACTCGCTTTGAAAGATCTATGCAAACTTCTATTTCAACTGTGGCTAGAATATGACTCCGCTTGAAGTTTGGGAAGATTATGATATTTTCACGGACGTGAAATGAAAAGTTATCTAAAAAGTGAAAAGAATTGCCTAAAGAGATTCAAGCCAGGCTCAGGCAAGGCAACAATTTGGTCGCTAGGTAAATTCTCATATGCCAAACGCGCTGCAGATTAAAAAGAAAACGTATTGGTAAATATCGCCCTACTACGCGATTCTCAAAAATGCATGTAAGGCTCAGCGGCATTGCGTGTAATATTAACATCTAATTCGTCTTGATTTCTCTAATCTCTACCTCTGTCTAGCTTTGTAAAAGCATTTGTCTTTTCAACTTGAAGTTGTGTATATTTGCTTAAGAAAATATTGACAAACATAAATATGAATATATGTATAAATAGAAATGTATTTTAAATCTGACCTTGGCAATTTTCTGGTAATAATATTTTCATGAAACAATCAATGAAAGATTAGGTGTGTCCATAGAGTTTAACGTAAATGTCCCACAAAATGTAAATTACACGCTGACATCAAAGACATTTAAAATAATAATAATAATAATATAATAAGCAAGGATGTCGGCTTAGCTGACGTTAATGAAAATGAAACTGATAAATAAACCAACTAGGAACAACCTTGACGTCATTCATAATCTGTATTTGTCTATTTACAAAAATAAAATAGGTTGGTTCGTAATGAAATTGTCTCAAAATATAATTATTATTAAACCAGCCTGCCTGCTTTCAATTCAAGCTGGATCCTTGGCGCGTACTTCGTACTCAGAAATTGCTTGAAAGCACTTCACGTTAAACTCTACCCTTTGAAAGTAGTTAAGAGGGGTATAATAATTGTGTGCAAAATTTGATCAGCTCGAGCAGACCTACAACTTGAGCTAGAAACTTGAAGTTTAAAATATAAATTATCCCAAACCAAGCGCCAGACGAGCACAGCCTTTTTTTTTTAATATTTCGTCACATTTTTTATAATATCGATAAATATCGATTTTAAGACAAGGTTTTTCAAGCTTTACTCGATGTTTATAAGAGTCGGATACACGAGACTTGGTATAAAGATTCTTATGTAGTATATGCATATCAACAATATTTCATTTTTTTTTAAATATTGGGCCGGGCGCAACCGACTGCAGAATACCCTGTTCGCTGGGCTGATTCGATTAATTCAGCTCTCGGCAACTAGAAGAGCAAGAAAATTAAAATGTATATTATAAATTTCCTCTACTAAACGCAACACGAGCATACCCTTTTTTTTATATTTCCTCACACTTTTATACTATCGATAAATATCGATTTTGAGACAAGGCTTTTTAAGCAGAACTCGAAGATTATAAGAGCTAGATACACGAACTTTGATATGCAGATTCTTTCGTAGAAGAATATTTTACTTTTTAGATGCCTTCAACTTTGCGTATACCCTGTTATACGCAATACCCTGTTAATTGTATCAGTTCGATTAACTCAGCTGGAAACGGTCTGCTTGATTGTTGTTTTGAATGAGTGTGACTTTGGGAACTTTCGAGTTTGTGAGGCGGCAGTGGGCGTGGCCACAAGCACTTTGAGCCGAGCTGGAGGGAATAGCATGAGTAGTCTATCTACCAAATGTTAACTAAACCTCTTTAATTGTGTCAGACTTCGATATTCCCTGCTCTAACGTCCCTGAACAGCTGCTGCTGGGCACAGGGTATCTGGCAGTCGGCACTGTTTCAATTAAGTATCATTTCCTTTTTGCGCATCACTTCAGCTTGTTCTTTTAGCTGAATTCCTTTCGCATACTTCAACGCCTCGCACTTTGAATCCAATGCTAATTCGGCGACTGGTTGAGGGCAATTCCATGGTCGGCTGCCAGTCAACCAATCGACCGGACGACTGGTCGACCAGTTGGGTAATTGTGTTGCAGCTGCTTCCAGTCAGCCGCCCACCGCCCAATGCCACGCCCCGCCGCAGCTTTTACTCAATTTAACGGTTCATTTGCGCAACTAAGTTACCTTTTTTTTCTGGTGAACGAACAAAGCAACAGACTGCGTGGAGACAGCATGAGTACAAGACTGGGCTGGAGTGCATTACTAGAAAATACCCTGTAAACAGGCTTTACATGCATTTGAGAAGGGAGATTTTTTCAAATTTTTTAGGCATCGGAGGGAGTTGTTCAAAAATTAATAATGGACTCTGCAGCTCCTACAATCTTCGAGCTATGCTTTAACACTCACATATTCAAATATTCGATATGTCAAATATTCGATATTCGATGTTTCAAATATTCGATATTCCAAATATTCGATATCTCGATATTTCAACTATCGATATTAACCGATTCTATAGAAATGTTAGGAGATGTGCAAAAAAAATTATAAATTATAAGTAGAGGAGAATCTATATTCTAAATTTCCAGTCTCCAGCCTTTATAGTCCCCGACATTGACGCGTTTGGGGAGACGGACCTAGAAACAAAGCTGGATCGACTTAGTTTGTCGTGCCTTTTAAGAGTTTATATGCATGCACTTTTTTGGCTGTTACATAAATTTGCACACAAGCAATATACCCTTTTCAACTATATTCTAAGGATACAGGGTATACAAATAGATGCAGCAGCAGGATGCCAAAGAGCTGTAAGAGTTCTGAGAAAACGAAAACAAGCACCAAAGCGGGCAGGTGGGCATTGCGGACGCAGCTCCTCAAGCCGGAAGTCTGTAAATGCAGGCGCAATTTGCCGGCCAAAAGGGTGCGGGTGGGTTTGAAGAGAGCGGGCGAGAGAGGGGGGGGTGAAATGTTTCGAAGGCGGCGCAGGACGAAGCAATTGAAAGAAAGTGCACCTTAATCACAGTGCGTGCGAAAAATGTACAAACACCGATCAGTTTGAGTGTGTGCGTGTGTGCATGTGTGTGTGCATGTGTGTGTGCATGTGTGTGTGCATGTGTGTGTGGGAGAGGGGCTAGCTGTGTTAGCTGGCACTTGCAATTTAGAAACAGCATTGAGCAAGGTGTAAATAAATACAAGTGCTTGCTTAAAATGCAGCCAAAGAGGTATGATGAGCGACTCAAAGATACCCTGTAAATGCAACTAGCCCGAATATGCGCTTCAAAACAAGCACTAACAGAAAATCAGCTTTTATTTAAACAAAGGAAAAATAAATAAAATTTAAAATTAAAGTGAACATGGAGGTCGTGCATGAGGAGTATCCAAAGGGCACACACAAATCTTCTGATTGTAGGCACAGAATAAATTCATTTAAGGAAGAGTTATTTGAATAAACCTGAAGCACCTTTGAGAACTTACTGTAAAACGAGAAAGTAAGGTTATCTTCGGCACGCCGAAGATTTGATAACCTCGCAAATCAGAATATTTGGCCAGATAAAAACTAATTTTTTGGTCAATTCCTATATATATCTCATATATCTCTAATATGATAAAGCAGTGCGATCTTGATAAGAAACTTAATATGCAGAACGTAAAAGAGAGAGAGAGAGAGAGAGAGAGAGAGAGAGAGAGAGAGAGAGAGAGAGAGAGAGAGAGAGAGGGAGAGAGAGAGATAGGGATAGGGATAGAGAGAGGCAATAGCATGCTAGCAATTGCCTTGTTTAAGTACATGAGAATCGCATAGAGGGGCAGAAACAGATAACCCACACACAACTTTAACTGTCCCTCGTTGCCAAATTAAGGGCTGTCGCTAGATCAACTCGTTTGTTGGACGCGGATCAGAAACATATAAACCGTATATGTTTAATGGATAGAACAATAATTAAATTTTATTAATATGAATATTGACATAGTTATTGCAATAATTTAAATATTGCTAGCCCGGCATTTAAATCTCGCTGTTTAATATTCTAAGTGCGTAGATAGCTTGGAGAACTTTAAGCTTTAACACCTTCGCAGGTATCAAATGACAGCGACACGTGCCCATCGCTAACGACCACTGCAAAAACAACAACAAAACGGCAGGAACTTTCCAGTCGGGCATAGCCGACTGCGCAATACTCTGTTCACAATGATTTTGATCTTAAGATGTATAGAGTAATGGACTGTTGCGATTTGCCTGCCTCCTAGTCGGCGTGATAATGAAAGAGTATAAAGATATTCCAAGTACCCCCAACCCGCCCCCTTCCGCCCCAGCCTTGAATACAGTCAGCCAGCAGGACGAGCATTAAGCAAGAACCAACATGCCCGTCTTTACAGTGCGAACAGAGCATAATTAAGATTCGCTCAGATTTCACATCGACTTCGCAACAGTTGCGCCAAAGACGACGCAGACCGCGACGTCGACGCCGACGCCGGCGCAGGTGGCTGCTGCTGCAATTGCAGCGCATTTTGCGGGTTTGTTTTTGTTGTGCTACTTATTTAATTTTTGCTAGCTCGCATTTCTCATTTGCCATAACTTAAGCTGGCAGCGGGTGTTAGTCGCAGGGGGGGGACAGTGAGAGGGAGAGACATGGAGAGAGTGCGAGAGCAAGGGAGAGCGCCTGGCACCCTTGTTTCTTTGCCGTAGCGTGCGACAGTGTTGGAAAGCGCAAAAGTCGTCGCTGTTGTTGCTGATCTTCTTCTTCTTCCACTCTTTATGAATTATTGCGTTTGTTGCTAAAGTGCGAATATCAATAGCATTCCTCATGTAGTTGTTGTTTTGATTTAAATACTCTGAGCCCATTGAATATGCGTAAAGAGAGGGTATACCTATTTTGTGTGAGTGTTTGTAACAGACAGAAGCAAGCCTCTGTGAGCACATAAATTGTATGGATTACAGATCGACACGATGTAGATTACAAATCAGATCGATTTAGTTGCTGCACGGCGATTTCGAACACTGTTTGAACTAGCTGCTTAGATTTGGTAATATGTCTTAGCGTATTCCCAAGCTTATCATATTCTTTCTCCTTATATTCCATAGATTCCAGATCCGGACTATATAGATTCCAGATCGAGTCGATTTACTCGCTGCACTTCTTTGTAAACGTGGCGATTTCCAACACTGTTTGAGGTAAATGCTTAAATTTATTAAATTTATATATATATATGTATTCGCGTATTTCCGAGCTTATCCTTTTTCGTCGATATATTCTTTGTAATCGCGGCGATTTCCAACACAATTGTTAGCTAGGTGCTTAAGTTTGATATATGTATTTGCGTTCTTTCATCATTTATCATTTTCTGGCGATGTGTTCCATCATTTTCATAGTATAGATATAATATATGTATATACATTTATACATATATATTTTTTTAAGGTGGTTTTTAAAGCCTAGCTCGAAGCCTATAAGAGCTGTTTACACGAAACTTGGCATGTGTATGGCAAATACATATAAAGATTTAAGATATTTTACTTTTTGAATGCCTTGTTACATTAGAGCGGGGCTGAGGGTATCTGCTAGTCGGGCACTCCCTGTCGGCGTATATTCACTTGTTGTTGTTGCCATTTAAAACTGTCATTGCCGCTGCCCTTGCCATTATCACAATATGCATTCCGCGTTGTCTTCAATACCCTATCAGAGGGTATTAGACCTTTGTCATCAAATATAGACGCCACAAATTATATATATTGTCGAACAGCATCCAGAGTCGAGTCGATCCGGACATGTCCGTCTGTTTCTATGCAAACTAATCTCCCAGCTTTGAAGGCTAGCTTAATGATAAAACATATATCCGATCGGATCGGACATCTATATTATATAGATGCCAACAAATGTTCGTTTAAGACTTAAGTTCATTTACATTTTTAAAGATACTCTCAACAAAGCTTTTCATATGTGAAACTGCGTACGTCTGGCATGCTGCGGTTAGGGTATTTGAACTTCGGAAGGTCAGTTTATTTTTCTTTTCTACTTCCAACGCAGCTTCCACTAATATGCTAATGCTCTCTGCTATGTTTAATTTCGATTGACTTTGCCAGTTGAATGTCGCCCGCCGCCGGTTGTCAGTCAAAGCCGCTTGAAATTGAGCAGCAATCGCTATCGTAATCGTTATCGTTATCGTTATCGTTATGCCAATCGAAAAAGTGAAGTCAATCAAATAATATTCTAATCTGTGCTTTAGTTGTAGAAAGTTAGTCATGTAAGTGCATTTAAAAAAGAAATAGTATTATGCATATAATATATATATGCATATACTTGTCTGAGCTTGACTTAAGTCAAATATTCTGTTATTATTTCAATGATGCCCTTTGTTATGATTAGCTCGTACGATTTTCATTAACATAAAGCCTCTACTGTTAAGGGGGGTTTACTTAACATAGTTCGAGCACTGTTAAATATTGTTAACATACCTTGACTGTGCGCCTGGTTACAGCGTGTTGGAATAACAGTTTGGCAAAGAAAGTTAACATTCTCTGCGAGCTGCTGTTATTACTGTAACTGTTATACATATAACTGTTCAGCATTTTAGATTCGATTAGTCTTCTTTTAATAAATTGTGTTCTGTTAAGAAGTGTGTTCTGTTAACAGAAGTGCACTCGACCGGCAGTTAACAGTAATGTTAACATTACTTACAGAGCGTCCACAGATTAAAGACTGTTCAATATGAATATATATACATATAAAAGAACTTGCGCTAAATCGGGTCAACTCAAGCACTTTAAAACTAAAAGGCTCAAACTTTTAATCGTGGCCCATATATCTCACTTGCCCCTCCGTCCCTGGCCTAACACTCTTTCAGGCCATCTGCAAGTTATGACTTCTAGTTTTAGTGCCGTCCGCGCTTGGTCTGTTCCTAGGAAATCGTGTGAAACGTCAACGTGAGCGAAGCCTCTCAGTTTACACTAAGGCAATGCAGTTGATTTATGAGCGTGAACTGCCAGCGGGCATAGGAGCAAGACGGAGCCCCAGTTGACCGCATTACGGACCCCGGGAGTAAAGGTCGAACAACCTGGCATGGCCTGGTAAAATGGCTATAATTAAACACAGCCAGGCAACAACAAAACAGTTTCTCATTTGTTCAGTTCTAATTGAAAACAAAGAACAAGCCAACGATAGCTGCAACTCGAACAACAGATGCTCTAACTAACCTGTATTTGCTGAGTGTGTGTGTGTGTGTGTGTGTGTGTGTGTATTAGTACGAGTGCACATTGGTTAAAAAGCTAACAAAGCTGTGCTTGGAGCATACGAAGCTTTGAGCTCGTGTGTGCTGTAAGTGTTAAGAAGGTGATATGAAAGAAGAAAGCTCGAGACCTTGCATTTTCCTGACTTTACTAACACTGCAATAGCTTAACCTAACCTTGCTCAACCCATCATAACTTTACGAAATAAAACAATTCTATTGTCTACAGTTTTTCTTCTCCATACAGAAATACTTGTAAAATCATATCGGGAAGTTCCTTTAAGACATTCCAATTGAAACATTTCGCTGGAAAATATAGAACAACTTTAATGCCAGGCGTACCTCAAGTACCTTTTACTTTATTTACACGGGCTTCACTGTATTTGGTTGACGAGTTACCCTACGATTGCATAATACGATATATTTGCGTTTCCTCGTAAATGCAAGTATGCCATGTAATTCACCCGCTTAAGCCTTTGGGTGCAGGGTATAAAAGCAAACAAGCGTACAGATGATTTACATTCGCTCGCGTATCGCTCGACGCGGTCCGCCGCACAGTGTGTCGCATGCACGCAATTCCAGCGCAAATTTACAACTTCGCTATCTGCTGGGCAAAGTAAAAAGTGGCATTAATCGATTTGTTTTATACCCAGAAAATGGCTAAAGAGTGTATAATGTATTGGCGCAGGTCTATGTAGAAGGCGGAAGAAAGCATCTCCGAGACATATATTATAAAATATATATAGAAAGTATATGTATATAAAGTATATATAGCAACGAGTATATTTTTCTTCCTTTCATTTCCAAAATATTGATATATATCGATTTTGAGACAGGCTAGAAAACTATAAGAGTTAGATATACCAAACTTGTATTGTAGGTTATCGAATAGTGTACACAGGCTAAAAATATTCCAATTTTTAGCTACTTCCTCAATTCCAAACAGAAAAATACACCTTTTTGAGGTTAGAATCTTACACACTGATATTTATGCACACACATATTACATATTATCTATGCCGTATTTAAGCCCTGAAAGTTTTATAAAGAACGGACCTTAGGAGAAAGTATGGAACTGTGTGAGTGCTTTTTTATACCGTTTTTATAACAGGTAAGCCTCTTTAACATACATACAGGACACATATAAACATATATATGAGAAAATATGTCTAGATGCAAGATAAATATGGAATTTATATGAGATAGATTCGGCAATTATATGAGCTATATGTATGAGAAAATATGTCTGGATGCAAGATAAATATGGAATTTAAGTGAGATAGATTCGGCAATTATATGAGCTAGATACAGTTAAACTTTCGACCCTGTCCGAGAATCGATATTTATCGATATTTAGCTAATATGTATTTATATAGAAGACAAAAGCGGGCGCTGGGCTCAGTGTATCTTCCCGTCGTGCACTCCGAACAACTCCTTCTTGTAGAATCGCGTTTTACGATTTTGGTTTTGGGCAAATGAATCTTGCACCACGGTGCATCGCCTGATGGGTCAGTTGAGCGCTTGGCCGGCTTCGCTGGCAAATGAACAAATCGCAGCTCAGCGCTTGCCGCGTCGACGTCGACGACGACGTCGTTGAGGCTCCTTCTGTTTTTTTTTTTTGAGTGTGGGCTGCAGCCGGAGGAGGAGCAGATGTGTGGAGTGGGGGCGGGCATCGGCAGTTGCAGCACGCAAAACGTGACTAGGCCAATTCTGGCGGCGTTGACGTCGTCGTCGGCTCCAACGTCAACGTGGGCGTGCAGCGCTTTTCATGCTCATGACAGCAAATTGAAGTGCGCCATCCACCACACACACACACACACACACACACACACACACACGCAAACAGACACACATGCACGCACGCACGCACGCATTGGCAGGCACACAAATTTATTTGCGTTTTAATGCAACCCACACACACGCACACACACACACACGCACAGGGATGCATGCCTAATTCGATGGGCTTGTCACATGTTACATGCACAGCCCATGCACTGAGCGAAAAGGGGGCTTACTTCAAAAGGGTTTATAGTAAATCTGCGGCAAGGCGAAGATTTGATGCCCTTCAGGCTTGCAGATATATTGTGAGAAGCTCGCAAATGCTGAGTTTGATGAAAATCTCTTTGAAAACTGAATATTTTGCCAGACAAAAGCTTTTCTTACAACCGATTCTTTCTACAGAGCGATATAATATAGCACTGACATCTTGATAACATTTGGCTTGATATATAGCCAGCATAGTTTAACTAGTAAATCCCAAGTTTGGTCAAGATATCGTGAAAAGCAAACAAGTTTTCCACACAAGAAGCTACTTTTCTACCGTTCACTTCTTCACTATATGATAAAGTGATTCGATCCGGCTCCGATCCGTTTTCGACATATGTATGTATGTACTGCCCGCAAAAGACAGACAGATCTAGGCGTAGTTTCAAGACAGTAGGCACAGGGATTTGGCTCTATAAGCTCTGCTGTTGATGCTAATCTAGAGTATATGTACTCTATGGGTTCGGCGATGTCTCCCTTTCTCAAAATCATAATACAAATGAATGAAACATTAACTAATTTATTTAGTTGTCTACACTTTGCCTCCATAATGACACATCAATTTCGTCCAGTGTACTTTGCTTTTTACCTACGTCTTTTTCTTACGAAACAAATTTGATTCTAGGAAAATAAATCTTTTGTCTTGGCATAAAAAAAAAATATAGTATGTATGTATATGTATTTTATTTTGGGCAGTTACCAAATATTCTGCCTGACTGCAAATACTTTTATGCAAATGCGCAATTTCCGACCGGTTGCTCCTACAGGAGCCTTATAGTTAGCCGATCTGACGCGATTTCCAAATATATTAGAAGAATGTGAAAAACTAAATACTATTGAAAAAAAAAAACATGATTTGATTAATGCTTATCCTTTAAGTTTGTGTCTATATATGTATCTATCTATATCTATATCTATATCTATATCTATATCTATATCTATATCTATATCTATATCTATATCTATATCTATATCTATATCTATATCTATATCTATATCTATATCTATATCTATATCTATATCTATATCTATATCTATATCTATATCTATATCTATATCTATATCTATATCTATATCTATATCTATATATCTATATCTATATCTATATCTATATCTATATCTATATCTATATCTATATCTATATCTATATCTATATCTATATCTATATTATATCTATATCTATATCTATATCTATATCTATATCTATATCTATATCTATATCTATATCTATATCTATATCTATATCTATATCTATATCTATATCTATATCTATATCTATATCTATATCTATATCTATATCTATATCTATATCTATATCTATATCTATATCTATATCTATATCTATATCTATATCTATATCTATATCTATATCTATATCTATATCTATATCTATATCTATATCTATATCTATATCTATATCTATATCTATATCTATATCTATATCTATATCTATATCTATATCTATATCTATATCTATATCTATATCTATATCTATATCTATATCTATATCTATATCTATATCTATATCTATATCTATATCTATATCTATATCTATATCTATATCTATATCTATATCTATATCTATATCTATATCTATATCTATATCTATATCTATATCTATATCTATATCTATATCTATGTCTATATCTATGTCTATATCAATACCTATATCTATATCTATGTCTTTATCAATACCCATATCTTTGTCTATATCTAAATGCTTTGCTATGTTTAACTTTTTTCCAGTGTATTTGCATTTTTCTCAGCTACCTATACATTTGAACCGATATTAGCCTATATATAGACTCAGCAACGCTCAAAACTCAACACGTCGCCTCGCTTCATTCACAATGCACCCAGTCACGTGCTGAATCAACAACAACAGTTTAAAATACACACACACACACACACACACACACACATAGGCACAGTTAGCAGCTTTGCCTGGCACTAAATACATGGAGGGACTCTGAGCCAAGTCGTGCCATATTTACCTATTGTCAGGCCCCATGATAGTCCCAGTGATAGCTTCTCAGTTGGATTCCTTCTCGCCCTCCCTTCCGTTCATTTCGTTGCTCTGCCTCATCCTCGTCCGCCCCTTGCCCCCCAATGCCCCAAAGTATGCTGCACAAAAAACTATATATTTATATATATGTATGTATATTCAGGCTGGTGCATCGCTTGGTTTGTCGTGTTTGACACGAATGCGGTCTGTCGTATTGTCTGGCTGTCCGGTTGTTGGACTGTCTGGGAAGCAAAAGTGAAATTCCCAGGACAGTAAGGCAAGCGGATGCGCCAACAAAGCGTGGCAGGATACAAAAAATGGGTTTTCTTTTACTCTATATACATATATATTCCTTTATTCGAGTGAAAGAAATGTAGCCTCAAAAACATCGGGAATGCGGCTAGAATTCTAATGCAAGCTGCAAATGAAATTAAAAGACGACATGAGAGCCGGCAGAAAATCTAAATGAAGAAAACAACTTAGTTTTGAGACTTAAGATGTGAGCTTTACTTGCTTTAATTGCAAGCTTGACTACTTTGTCTTAAATAAAGCACTTTAACTTAAAGCTTCATTGAAACACGAAAAGCTCTCATTAATCATGGCCATTATCCATAAGCTGGCTTCAACTATCTTAAACTTTAACTAGTTTTAAAGCACATGAAAGCTCGCAATGAGACTTTGAAAGCTGCTAATTGAAAGCTCTTGTAATTCAATATGATTTATATCAAACAACAAGAATTCGTTTAAAACAAAAAGCTCAAGGAATTGCTTACATTGAAAAGCCTTTAAATTATTGCAAAGCTTTTAGCGAGGCGCAGCTTTGGGCAATTATTTTGTATTAAACTCAACTTAAAGCTTAAGGTTGAAACTATTGTACTCGATTTGGTGGAATTCACTCGTCACTTTCTGCAGAATTTCTTCCGAAATGATTTCATACGAAATCGTTTATGAAAGACATTTGTGTTGCCTTTGTAAAATTGAGCCACGTATTGTTATTTTAACTGAAGTTAATTGAAATTTATGATGAGCAATTTTCATGGCCCATACACTTGTTTCACAGCTAAAATATTTATGATCTTCCTTTAATATATACACAAAAGTCAATAAATAATATATGGCCTCGTAAACACATGCCGATCATTCAACAAGCCAAGGCATTTGCTCCACGACAGTTTACGGATGTGTGGACTTGTGTGCTTAGATACATTTTATAGGGTATATAAAGCTCCTTAATAGTGGATCAAGTAGGAAATAAGCCAAGCTCTATGAGTAAAGGATGGCATATGCAAGCTCTTCATCTGAAACTACAGTATGTACCGACTAAACGGGCATAAACTAGTTGCATATCATTTTTTTACTGTAGTTCGAGATTTTTGCCTAGCCTTCAGGCCCTTTAGAGAGATGTTCCGAAGGGTTTGGATTGGGAAAGGGTTTGAGATACTTTTAATTAGAGCCTGATATTTCATATTTGCTCAATTGTGCTGAAAAGGTATATTGTATATTGTATTTACAGGGTATCTAAAGTGAATCAATTAAGTTGTATTGAATCAGACTTATTTGCCTATGGAAACTATGCTTCGTTAATGTTCTATTTACAGACTTTTAATGCAATCGAGTAACGTAATTATGTTATTATTACATGAATTACAGGGTATGCAATTAGTTCAGTGGCACAAATTATGTGTATGCATGCCATAGAATAAATATATATAAATCATACAGTTTTAATTTGTTTATCTTTTTACATGATTTGTGCGTTTTATTGCTTTTACAGGGTATCTAAGTGTGCGTGCCCATATGATCTTAGGAAGCTTTATATAGCTTTGTAATTCTGATTATTAAATCACATTTTATATTTAAAAATGTGATGCGCTTACCGAGTAGTCAAGCAGTCGGGCATTATAAAATTTCAATATTATGTCCGTATAATCAAAAGCTGTTATACAAAACAGGGTATCCATGAAGTCGCATACAATAGCTACATATAGATACATCGATTTTAATGGGCCAAACAGGGT
Source organism: Drosophila littoralis (assembly GCA_018903485.1). NCBI lineage: Eukaryota > Metazoa > Arthropoda > Insecta > Diptera > Drosophilidae > Drosophila > Drosophila littoralis. The sequence goes on from JAEIGF010000591.1 coordinate 6,671,003, forward strand.
ATTAATGCAGTCGTGTAATCTTTTTGGCTTTTGTTTATTTACAGCTAAGTTTTGCTATTCGTTTTGCCATTTGCCTGTTCGATAAATCTCTCGTTGTGTGGTGCGTAACGGTGTGTGCGACTGTGACTGTGTGTGTGTGTGTGTGTGTGTGTGTGTGTGTGCGTGCATGTGTGTCACCGGTAACGGAAATTTGTTTGCAGTTTTATTTTGAAGCTCGCACAACAACAGCAAAGGCAACAACAATAAACAAAACAATACACAAACAGTAAAAATTATATTCCGCCAGCGTTTTGTTTTGGCACACGCACACAGACACACGCACACACACAGCAGAGCCGAGTGAGCCGCCGCTTAGCTGGCGCTTTGGTCGCTAGTTAAACGCCTGCAATTGCACTCAGTGCACACCCACACAAAAAACCCACACACACGCACACATACGTAGAGACGCGCGCACACGGACACAGACAGCGTCGGGCCGAACGCACGAAGCAAAACGAACGTTTCGTTGATAGCTCGTGTGCCCGCTGCCCATTGCCAACGCCAGCGTCGCTGCCGGCGTCGTTTGGGGCAGAAGGCGAGAAGGATAAGTTGGCCAGATGCTTGCAAGATTCTGTCATAACGGCTTCGGCACTCGTGGCGCGCGTCTCGCATGCGGCAGCAGCAGTAGCAGTAAAGCCAGCAGCAGCAGCAGCAGTAGCTAAAGCACCCAACAGCACAAGGGTTAACAAACATTTTTTTTGAAAGTTTTGCGCGCTCGCGTTGCCAATTCAAAAAATAAACAATATTTTTTTTCTGTTATTTTTCTTTGTGCTCTTGTTGAACGTTATAAAAGTTTGTTAATATTATTTGTATTTTTTTTTTTTTTTTGGAAAAGTGCGCGTATTAACATTGCCCCCGAAATGCTGAAGCAATGTTATGGCTACTATTTGTGAAATACAAATCGAGAGATAAACATCGTTTAGCCCTGAAAAACGCCAAAGCATTTGCGAGCAATTCGAAAACGGCCGAAAAAAAATATCAAATAAAATACCAATTTTGAAAAGCGAACAACTATAACGGCAGGTGAGTGCTTAATTGACTACTTAAATCAATCGCTTTATCGAGTTTTGCAGCTGAATGGCAACACATATATATTGCAATTTCTTCAGATCTATAAATAAATTATATGTTTATGTGCTGATATAGCATTTTTTTTTTTTCTCGAAATTTTTTAAATTTTTATTAGGCGTGCGTGTTCTGTTCTTTTTTTTTTTTTTTTTTAGGAAATTGAGCTTTCATTGATGAGAAATTCTTGTTGCCTTGTTGCCAAAGTTCATTTTAGCCCGAAAAGTGCATGTGAAATGTGAAGAAGAAGAATATTGTTCATTTTAAACATGAAGAAGACGATGAAGAAGATGAATATTGTTCTTTTTAAACAATGTAGATTTCATTGATGAGAAATTCTTGTTGCCTTGTTGCCTTGTTGCCAAAGTTCATTTTAGCAAGAAAAGTGCATGTGAAAATATAAGGATGAAGAAGAAAAACACTGTGGTTCTTTTGAAACATGAAAACACGAAGAAGAAGAAGAAGAATATTGTTCTTTTTAAGAAACGTAGCTTTCATTGATAAGAAATTCTTGTTGTCTTGTTGCCAAATTTCAATTTTGCGAGGCACTTTGCCTGTAAAAACACGGAGACTCATAGAAATTTGCTTTTCTAGATTCAAATTTTAACGTGAAGTTATATTTTGCACTGATGACAAATTTACTTATTTGAAAATAAAATAAACACATAAGCCATTAACAGAGTAAAACTTCAAAGCTGAGACAATTTCATAAATTAAGCTTAATTTGTATCTAAATCCAAGTGTAATTTGAGTATTATTTGGCAAATAATTAAATGAAATATGGCAAATATTTTACACAAAATCTCACTAAATTCTGAGCTTTTGCAGTTCAGTTGAGTGCATTCCTTTTAGACTGCGGTTAGTTAAAGTTTAATAAGTGTTGACATTGTACATTAAAATAAACAGTTCAAGGCGCTGTTGCCACATTTCAGCTCAAAAACGTGGCTATTATAAATGTTTAACTATAAATAATTATTAAGTCTTGTATATTTATGAATATTGGGCCAATATTTATTTGATATCTTTCAGTGAAAATGTTTACAAGTTGTTTCGACTTGTTGCCAAACTTCGTGTATTCTTTTTTTAAACATGCACTTGCAGCTACATTTAGCTCTAATGCAATGCTTTAAATCACACTAAATGAATGTTTATGTTTATGCGAATGTTTATTGGTGCATTACCATGTTGCCAAACTTGAGCTTTGGGCGTTGTTCCCACAACTTACTTCATTATTTGACGCTGTTGCCAAACTTCGCCATTTGCTTGAAGCGCTGTTGCCGCACTTCAGCACAATGCTGTTTTTTAGCTCATAAATCAGCTGAAACTTGTGCGATTTCACTGATCTTGGTCACATTGAACTGGCCGTGCGGCCGGCTTTCAACTATTTGCTTTCATTCGCTGTCTAAGCAAACTGGGCGAACAAATGTATATTCAACTGCGCCTCCTCGCTCCCCGCCCCTTTGCTCGACCAGCCCCTTGGTTTTGGCATTCAAAAAAACGTATAAATTTCATTTTTGAATTTTTCCATTACTCAGCGCGTCTCTCTCTCTCGCTCTCTCTCTCTCTCTCCTCTCTCTCTCTCTCTCTCTCTCTCTTTCCCTCTCCCTCTCTCTCTACTCGCTGCTTTTTGACCATGCGAGCTGCTTGTTTTATTTACTGCCGCTGTCCAGCATGGCGTATGCGCAACATTACAAATATTTACATCTTGTAATTTTTGCAAGCAATTTCATATATTTTTTAATATGCTATGTCTATGTCCAACAGCCGCGCCCACTGCCCACTGCCCACTGACCGCTGCCCGCTGCCCGCTCAGTTTGTGTAAACATTTGGCCAAAAGGAATTTTTTTGCGGCTGCATTTGTTCAATTTACATTTTTTTTGTTTTTTTCTTTATATATATTCTTTTTGGTAGCGCGCACCAAAAAAATTTGTGCCTTGGTCGGGCGCACAGAATGCAGCAAAAATGTTGTTAGGCCGTCAGCTCGCTGCAGTTGGCCTGAGGGGGTGCAGGGGGAGGGGGAGGGGGGGGTTTCGCAGGAAGCGGGGCCGCGTCTTGACACTGGACGCAAGACAAACTTCGTGTTGACAAAAGTTTTAACATGTGCGAAACTGAAGGCAAAAGATGTCATTTGCTTGTCTTGTGCCTGAGTGTGTGTGTTGGAGTGTCTGTGTGTGTGTGTGTGTGTGTGTGTGTGTGTGTGTGTGTGTGTGTGTGTGCTGGTGTGTGTGAGTGCAGCTCGTTAGCATTGCTGCAAAGTGAGGCAAGTGGCGCCCATGAAGTGCTTTTGTGGCACAGCGCCGACTTAAAGCGAGCGTGTGGAAATTTGTAGTTCGAAGCGCAGCTTTCTCTAACGCCCCAAAACTAGCCACGCCCCCCTCGCCCAAGCTGCACACCCAATGAACAGCGAGCTGTGCGTGTGTGTGTGTGTGTGTGTGTTGGCCAGCGCGTGCCTCATTATCGGGCGGGCAAGTTGCAAGTTTTGTGGCCGCCGCAGGACGAGCGTGTAATCAAATTGAGACACTTCCGGTTGGCTTTTTGACCAGACACAACCACACACACACACACGCCGAGGTCAAGGTGTGCGTGTGTGCGTGTTTTATTAACAGAAGCAATGAGCAGGAAATGGGCCCTGGCAATGGGCTGCGAGTGCGACAGACAGTGAAGTCCTCTAGCGCTGACGGAAAATCCTTTTGCATATGCTGTGACACGCTTTTTCGCACACGCGTTGCTTCCTTTTCCACACACACACACACACACACACACGAGAGTTTTTTAAGTGCTTGCCATAAAAAGAATGCCACAGATGCGGTTAACATTGGGTTTTTGCTGTTTATTGTCACTGTGTTAAAAGTGCACTATTCGAGAGTGCCCGACTTGGAGATACCCTAACCCAGCGCCCAGTTCTGTTTTTACATGCATGCTAGCTTTCTTCGATACATATACAAAAACTCACCTACACAAACACAAACACCTGATGCACCATGTGCAGCTGCTTCCCTTACTCTTTGCCCCAAACCTTTAGTAAATGCAGTTTCGATTAACTTCGGCACATAAAGTCCGATCTGGCCGAGAAAGTCCAAAGCGGAGACGAAAGAGGTAACAATAAAGGGTTCTACAATCCAAATTGGGGTCTCTGATAGCTCTGATAAGTTACGAGATGAGCACAAAAAAACACATTTCGATATCGCTTTTTATCGATTTCATAGAAAGTTATCGATGCTTTGAAAGTAAAACAAGTCTCAGGGATATTAACATACGATCCGCTCAGCTCTTCAGCCAGATCAAGAATATATATGCCCTATAGAGTCGCAGTTGCTTTCATTTGCCTGTTGCATACATTTGCACAAAAACAATATGCCCTTTTAAGACAACTTTCCAAGGGTATGAAAACTTTAAAAGCAAGTCACAAACAGAATTATAAACTTTGAGCGTCAGCCTGATCAGGAAAATATACGTATGTGTACTTTGCTTGTTTATCTAACTTCAATTTAATGTGCAACAGATTTTAGAAACCACATTCCTAATGGGCCCCCGTATAATAATATTTAATATTGCCAAATAATTTGTTTGGTTGAATTTTGCGGCAGATGCGTCGTATGCGTAATGTGTATATATTGCCCGATGCCTGACGCTAACCGCCTTGCTATATAAAAAAAAAAAGCCTGAAAGATTGACTGAGGCACAGCTCAAAGCGTAAGAAATTTTGAAAGCAGTCCTCCTTTGAGTCAAAAGTGCGCAAAAAGTGAGAAGTCGACAGTTCAACTCCAGCGTAAGAAATTCCAAATGCAGTGAGCGCTAAGCGAGCAGGCGCTGGTTCGACCCCAGCTTAAGAGTTTTTAACTGAACATTCCTCTCAAGTGAAAAGTGAGCAAAAAGTGAGAAGTCGACAGTTCAACTCCAGCTTAAGAAATTCTAATTGCAGTCCCCTTTAGAGTCAAAAGTGAGCGCTAAGCGAGCAGGCGCCGGTTCAACGACACCGTAAAAGTTTTTAACTGAACATTCTTTTCAAGTGAAAAATGAGCAAAAAGCGAGAGGTCGCCGGTTCAACTCTATTGTAAGAAACTCTAATTGCAGTCCCCTTTAGAGTCAAAAGTGAGCGCTAAGCGAGCTGGCGCCGGTTCAACCCCAGCTTAAGAGTTTTTAACTGAACATTCCTTTCAAGTGAAAAGTGAGCAAAAAGCGAGAAGTCGACAGTTCAACTCCAGCTTAAGAAATTCTAGTTGAAGTCTCCTTTAGAGTCAAAAGTGAGCGCTAAGCGAGCAGGCGCCGGTTCAACCCCAGCTTAAGAGTTTAAACCTGAACATTCCTCTCAAGTGAAAAGTGAGCAAAAAGTGAGAAGTCGACAGTTCAACTCCAGCTTAAGAAATTCTAATTGCAGTCCCCTTTAGAGTCAAAAGTGAGCGCTAAGCGAGAACTCGCCGGTTCAACGACACCGTAAAAGTTTTTAACTGAACATTCTTTTCAAGTGAAAAATGAGCAAAAAGCGAGAGGTCGCCGGTTCAACTCTAGTGTAAGAAACTCTAATTGCAGTCCCCTTTAGAGTCAAAAGTGAGCGCTAAGCGAGAAGTCGCCGGTTCAAATGCAGCAGAAATGATTAGTTCTTATTGTATATTGTCTTTTAATTTTTTCTTTTTCTTTTTTTGGGCAACAGCAATAAAATGGATTATGAAAATGGGTTAACAATTAGAATTTTTAGCAATTTTTGCAAAAATTATCCTAGCACATGTTACTTTGTTGACTTCTATGATGACGAGTAACATTTTGTACGGATGAAATCTGGACATGTGGACGTTGTTTGTGTTCAATTAGTTCTTTGTTAGGCGAACAATGGATGGGGTTGCGTGGGAGGGCATGCCCATGGAAACACGCATCGCAAAGATGCGAGATGAAAGTTTTACCGGCCTGACCAGAAACACACGCAGAGAACGTCACGGCGGGAAATCCTAGAAAACAATAAACGAAAGGGAGATGCAACTTTCAGTCAATAGCATTCATTTGACGCTCTGAAAAGTGAATATGAATGTGTGCGTGTGTGTGTGTGTGTGTGTGTGTGTGTGTGAATAACAAACCAAATTTCTGCTTATTAACAAAGGCGAATTTTCAAATTCAATTGCACGCGGCCCCATGTCAAAGTCCACGTCAAACTCCATGTCAAAATTATAGCAATAATATAGTTTGTGCATATGTATCTATGAAGCTTGTCCTTGCTGACTTTGATAGAGATATGCTCGATTGTTTGATTAAATTAAACGTGAACTTTGAGCCTGATCCGATTAGGCGGTCATTTCTCTATTTTCTGCGCCTTTTAGGCTTTCAAAGGTTTGAGCGAAGTAGATGAAAAGTAGTTGCTTTTTAGGCAAATACTTTATTTTCAACTAGATTGTTTCTTAAAGAAGTAGATAAGGACATAAAAGTTGTGCCACCGATTCTTCCCAGAGACCTTAAAAAAATACATTATGATCTATTCGATTCGATGATATGTGAGCAGAATTATTAGACTGAGTTTGTTGAGGATATCTAAAAGAAGTATAAAACTTGGTCTTGCACGAACGCAGATTTCCACCGATTCTTCCTATGCAGCTATATATTCGCGTCAAAACTGTTTCTTTAAGAAATAGATATAGTATTTCGATTCGATGATATGTGAGAAGAACTGTAAGAGTCAAACGGGCTGATTTATTGAAGATATCTGGAAAAACCCAAAAGTTGTCCGTACATAAACTTAGTTCTCCACGGATTTTTCCCCAGAAAATGATACATTAGCTCAATGTTGACTAGATTTCGCTCAAATGTCTGCAAAACCGCTAAAAGCCAACTTTACTGGAGATATCTTGCGGATCAAAAAAGAAATGTTATTGCAAAACCTCGTGGCGGATACGGATGGATAATTTCTGGGAACAAGGAACAGTAGTATGTTAATCGCTTTGATTTAATTTTGATTTATTTGTTCAATTTCTTGTTAAACTAAAAAGCGTGAAATAAACTTCCACACACACACACACACACACACACACGCATATTGTGCGCTCCTAATTGGTTCTGTATCGCTTTTCATTCAATTTCAATTAGAATATATCATTTCGCATCAAGTGTAATCAGCTTACATTTCAGTTTTACATTGCGATCTTTTGCCGCCTGTTGTTGCTTTTTTTGTTTCTCATTTTTAATTTTTTTTTGTTTTTCATTTTTCCGGTCAATGAAAAATTATTAATATGTGTCTTCAATTGGAAAGCGCCGCCAGACAGGAAATAAAGTTCATTAACAATTAATAATGCGCGCGGCCTTTCAATGTCAATCCAATTGAATAGTTGCATCCGAATTCGATTTGCAGCAGAGTCTGTAATATTTATTATTTCGGGAATTGTTCAGGGACAATTGGGAAACTTGGAAAAAATTATAGCATTTTATTTAATTGCAATTCAGAGATTTTATATATGAAAAATTTAATTAATTTGAAGAATCGAATACAAATTTAAACTGATTCATTGCTTAGCTATGAAATCTATAACTGATTGCCTGGCTGATTGATTGATTGACAGACTAATTGCGTGACTAATTGATTGATAGATTGATTGGTGGCCTAGTTGATTGATTGACTGACTTACTGACTGATTGATTGACGGCGTAGCTAATTGATTGATTTACAGACAGAAAGAAAAACAGATTGCATATCCGATTACCTGATTGACTGCTAGACTGACTGCCTATTTGATTGACTTCCGGACTGATTGATTGATAAACAGACAAACTGACTGTTCGATTGACTGCCTAGCTAATTGACTGAGCTGCTGATTGACGGACAGATTGGCTGTCCGATTGACAGATAGACTGACCGTTCGAAGAACTAAATGAGTCAATTACTGACAGACAGACTGACTGTCTGATTGACAGCATAGCTGCTAGACAGACTAGCTGATTGACTGATTGAGGCAAAGACAGACTGATTGTCTGATGAACTGATTGATAAAGTGCCTAGCTAAGTGACATATAGGCTAGCTGTCTGTTTGACTCCCTAGCTGAAAGGCAGCCTAGCTAAGTGACCGGCAGACTGATTGACTGAACTGCATAGCTGATTGACTGACTCTCTGAGTTAGTGCTTGAATGACTCAATCAGTGATTGACAGGCAGACTTATTGTGTGATTGACTGCCTGACTGACTGAGTAATTGACTGAATCTTTGAATGATTGATCGAAGGACTGTTGATTGAATAATAGATTGATACACTCTCTGATTGACTGACTGAGCCGGGTAATACCGGCTTTTCTCATGTACTTGTGTGTATAAAACACACTTCAATTTCGGTTAAATACAATTAATTTAAACAATAATTGATTTTTTCCAATTAATAGCAGAATTATGTATTTTTCCGAATGTTTCGTTCTCACCTCAAATTCGCCTTAAAAGCAGTTTCCAAAGCGCAATCGCCAGTGTTGTAAATGAATGTAAATACATTAAAAATTAAATTGGGCGTTGTTGTGCGTCATATGTTGAGCTCTCTTTTAATTATATATGGTAAATTGTTGAGCCCAACCCCCAGGGTAAAAATGTTGCATTGCAATCAAATCGATCAAACTGTCATTGACTATGCCACGCCCACTCGCGCACTTTAGCCTTTCCGTCTGTTGCATATGTCATTTGGTTGCGCCACAAAAAACCGAAGAAAAATAAAAAATAATATAAGTGTATATTTTTATCAAATATAAATAAAAAAAATATATGTATATATATATATATATATATATGCATATTCATTTCGCCACAATTCGAATGAAAAATGCAATTCTGCCCGTCAAGCAAAAACCAGTAAAGGTGCTCGAGGCGGCAGTGCCCGACTGCAAGATACCCTAAGCCAAGCGGGCGTGACACAAATTGTGGCTTTTTGCTTAACACATGTATGTTCCGAAACTCCTCTGCGCCTCTGCTTCTTTCTCTGCTTCCCCCTCCTATGAGAGATCATTCACGCCGTAGATCGGTATCTAAAGTCCGATCTTTATGAATTTTTCAGGGGTTAGCTATGGCATACGAAAAAAATGCTTCAGACATCGTTTGTCTCTGACTAGATCTCTTTTCCGATCAAGAAAATCTATGCCTTATAGAGCGTTGACTTTTTCTGCCTGTTGCATAAGTCTCCAGTGCATCAAAATGCCCCTTCTACGCATTTTTCAACGGGTTCAGGGTATATAAAAATGTGGAAAATCCAACGGGTGCATATCAAAGGAGACGAAAATAAATAAAAAGAAAACAAGTCCAGGCAAGAGTTACGCAGTTAATTCGCTCAGGAAGCGTTACGAAAATACCCAGCACTAGCGAACCAAGCAAAGAAAACGGAAGACCTGTTGCAGTCGAACGAGAAAGCGCGACCAACAGATACCCTGTATACCCCTTTATATACGAGCCATATCTATAGGAACAGTCGGTCGTAAAGAAAGCTTAAATGAAAGAATATTTCCAAGCCAATTGTCGCACCTTCTGGCCAAGATCTAGACCAATATACATTTATTGTCCCGGTAGATAATCGACCCTCAATTCCTTACAATTTGATATGCCCGCTCGAATAGATACAGGGTATTGGATTATAAAGAGCTGCAAACTGTAACCAGGGGCAAGTAAAACACATTTGTTTGGGACAATAAATCAATGCATTCGTTGTTGTTTCTGTTGTGGGTATCGCAATTATTGTTTATTAAAAATCGCAGCTGAGTAAAAAATAAATAAAACTAGCGAATGGCAACGCGGACAGGAACTCGTTTATGTTGTAGCGATTGACGTCAGTCAAAATGCTTGACGAGCATTCAAATGATGAAGATCATCATGTTGTTGTTCTTCTTCTTGCTGTTGTTGTTGCTGTTGTTGTTGTTGTTGTTACTCTGGCAGTTTTATTACACTTGAGACACAGAGCCAAAGATCTGGGCAACACGTATTAAATTTAGAACAAGCTGCTTGCGATCAACAAACAGTCGAGCAACTAGAAAGTAGCAGAAAAAAAGGCCATAAAATGCAAGCTGCAATAAACAAAGCTCGATATGAATATGTGTGACTGACTAGCTAATACCCTGTTAAATCTAACCCAATTACGTTTTGCCATCCCATTCGACTATCAATTTTATGTTTCTCTTTTAAACATAACTCGGAAACTTTAAGAACTAGACCCATCAAATAGTTATTTATAGTATCTGCAAATGAAACCCCCCTTTCATTTGAAAAGGATCAGCTTTTTGGTTTCGTATATACATACACTTATATGCCATATCTAAGCCCCGAATATTTTGGGTAGATCCCACTGTAAACACCCGAGTTCATTCGAGAATGCATTTCCCAAAGTGTGCGCCAAGTAGAAGCAAAGACAGATGTGCTTTTTTTCATTTGTTTGTATATTGCTTAGCAGGCAACCAGATTATGTGTAATGGCAACTCAACGAAGTGTACAGGGTATCCAGCGGACGGGCACGTTCGACTAGAGCACTCTGTCTGTTCTATATGCTTGTAGAGGGTAGTCCGATTGCCTCATGAAGAAGACATGAAGTAAATATATATTCAACATGTCTTGAAACTTTGCCTAGGTCCGTGTTTCTGTTGCAGGCAGTACATATGTCAGAGGCGGACGGATCGAACTACTATATCATATAGTTACAGGAACGATCGTTCGAAAAGTCGCTTCCTGTATGGAAAACTTTTTTGTTTGTCAAGATATCTTGACCAAGCCAGACATTTATAGCCCTAAATATGCTGCCTATATATATAAGTAAAATCTTAACAAGATCGCGCTTCTATATTCTATAGCTCTATAGGAAGAATCACTCGTCAATTGAGTTGATGTCTGGCGAAATATTCTGTTTTCCAAGAGATTTCGCTGACATATCTGCCAAGCCGTGCGGCAAGTATCTGCAGGGGTATCAAATATGCCGCAGATGACCTTACTTTCTTGTTTTTCCTTTTTTTTTTTTGGAAATTTAATCTTTGATTTCCTTCATGTTGAAAGCTGACAGTTTGTGCTGTGGCTTCCATTTTCTGTTGCATAGCTGCCAGTTCTTTATGCTTAACTTTGCGGCTTTGCTGCTTTCTGAGATTTGCAGTTCTTTCGACGTTTTTTTTGTTTTTTGTGAATAGTTTGTAAAGGTTCCGCCCGGTTTTTGTGCTCGTTATATGGCAATTAGTTCAGCTGATGCCATTTGCAAAGCGCGCAAACTGTTTGCTCCACTTGATTTTGCCGAACTGTTTGACTAAATCGGCTTAGCGACATCACACACACACACACACACACACACACACACACACACACACACACACACACATCGCACACATCACACACACTGGAAATGCTAAATCAAGGACGACTAGTTGTGTCGTAAGTGGGCGTGGCAATGGTAGACGCTTATATTATTTGCGCATTTGTGCGATTCATAATGAAAATTTGTCGCCAGTGGCTTTTATTCAAAAATACACATATGTGTGCCTGTGTGTGCCTGTGTGTGTGTGAGACTGTGTCATATTTCATGTACACTGAGCGAAATGCAGCGCTGGCGCTCAGCTGTGCCTAAAGTCAAAATTGATCATTTCTTGGGCAACTGTTTGTTTCCTTTTCATACCCTTGAAGGGGGTATTACAATTCCGTCATGAGTTGTGTAACGCATAGAAGAAGACATCTAAGATTATATAGAGTATATATATATAGAGTATATATATATACTACAGCCGATTTGATACAGCCAAGTCCTTCTGTCCGTCTGTCTCTCGTCTTGAAACCTTTCATAGGCCCGTCTTTCTATTGCAGGGCGTACATATGTCAGCATAGGTCCTACCGGGTCACTATATCAGATAGCTGACATAGGAAAGCTCGGTCGAAAAGTAGGTTCGGTTTTGGTTTATATGTCTAAAGCCTAACAGATGTCAAGCTTGAACAAGTTATCTTTGCAAACGATAAGTTTTTGACAGGCTGATATAGGGAAATCGGCAGATTCGACCGATTCTAACGTATCTACTGACTGCAACAAAAAGAGATATCCTTAAGATTTACTTTGTTTGCACTGAAGCAGGCATATCGACTCGACTGCTGATGTTGATCAAGAACATATATACCTTATGTCTACCTCTATACTTCACGCACAAATTATGATACCTCGTAAAGCGCATAAATATCAGCAAAACAATATTTCAAAGGCTTGACTCCCAGTTCCACTTTTGTTCAGCGCAAAAAGTGTAGAATTAAATTTGTCATTTACATTTTTATTTTTTATAATGTGCTTGTTTTATATTCTTTAGCTTTATTTCATACAAAATGTAATATATTAATGTGTTTGTCGTTTGCATTTTTATTTTTTTTTTGAAATTCGAATAATTTAACTGCCCGTTCAACTGCAAATATTGCAAACACTGCAAACTTTGCATATTTCCATACGCAAGCTGCGAACTACATTGGATTTGGACTAAAAATTGGCTTTTACCTTTGGGCAGATATTTGCTATGGTTGGAATGGAAGTTATTCCCCTGAGCTTTAAAGTACTTGACAAACAATTTTTAATTTTTTCGGTGCATGGTACAAAATAAATCGAACTGCTTCAATTCCAATCCGATTTGCATCCTTGATTTTTGTTACATGCGGCAAACGTGGTTAAGACTTTACATAACACAGATCTTTACATAAAACTTTTCAATTTAACTTAACATAGAGCTAGTTAGCATTGCTGTTAACTCCAACTGTCTCTCTCTTCCGCTCTTTCTTTCTCTCCCGATTCGACTAAAACCCGATTTCCAGCCTTGATTTTAACGACGTGCGAAAGTCGAGCTTAGGGTATATTTTAAATCTTAACATATCATAGATCCTAACATAACATAGATCTGCCTAATGTCTCTGTTAACTCTGATTGTGTTTCTCTTCGTCTCTCGTTTCTTTTTTCTCCCGAATCAATTTAAAGCTGCTTTGCATCCTAGATTTATAATATATATTGTAAGCGTTTAATAAGCATTTTTTAAAACTTTACATTAAATAGGTCGTAAACATAAATTTAAGTATAACATTGATCCTTACGTAACACATTCAAGTGTAACATGACATTTAGCTGCTTAACATGTCTGTCAAATCTGACTGTATTGCCCTCTCTTTCTCTCTCTCTCTCTCTCTCTCTCTCTCTCTCTTTTCTCTCCGAATTCGACTCAAAAGCGGTTTGTATCCTCAATTTGTTATTAATAAATAGATTACATTAAATAGATCATAACTTAACATTGATCTTTACATAACAAAATATGTAAAACAACATAGAGCTGCCTAACATTGCTGTTAACTTAAACTGTATTCCGGTCTTTCTGATTCTCTTTATTCCGTTCCGATTCGAATCGTTTTGTTTCCTTGCAAAATTGTTGAGAAATTCTCTCTCGATGCCGATAAGTTTGATCGAAGTCGATATCTAGAGCAGGGCCGTCAATGCCATTTACCCAAGCGCACTCACTGATAATCATATGCGCTTCATGTATTGCTTGCCTGATTTTCATATTGATTTTTGCTGCAGACACACACGCGCACACACACACACACCAACACGCACACACACGAGCAGCTGGCTGCTGTGCGCTGTTAACATAAATGTAGCATACTTTTGCGGGACCCCGCTGCCAGAGGCCCAACAATATGCCCGTCTCGCCGCCGACGTGCATGACGAGTTGACTGTGTTATTGCGGCTCATATGTAACATTGCATTTTACAGTTTTGTGTGCGCCGCCAGGCACAGCACACACACACACACACACACACACAAGCACAAACATGTGTGGAGCACACAAATAAATGTCACTTAAGGCTTTTGCGTGCTCAGCTTCAGGTTGCAGTTGCGCCGAGTCAAGTTTCGAATGTAAAGGACAATTTATCGCATGTCCTTAAACTCGCTGCACACACACACACAC